>CM059432.1:84218456-84681298 GCA_030390025.1 Squalus acanthias
CACGTGGAGTGAATCAGATTAATTAAATTAATTAAATTAAGTTTCGTTTTTAAAATTTAGTTATATGCTGTATGTTAACTTAAAAAACTTAGCCCACAGTCACTGCCAATCACTTACCTGCCTTACCTGTGACGTCACACAGCAGTTTTTTGTTGTTGTTGCAGGTCTGCTGCTGCTTTTAACCCCACTCTCGGGCTTCGGTCTGCTCCCACTCAGGTCCGCCGCCGCTCTGTGGGAGAAGTTAGGAAAAGCAAGGCAAAGCAGCACCTCCTTCCCCCACTTCACCGAACTCCCACACTTACCAAACTCCAAGTTGTTCACTCTGTGCCCGCTGCACTCACAGGCCCCTGTATTTATTCTGTTTGTAACTCAGGTGAGTCAGCACTGCTCTGCTATTGTTTCAGGAACCAGTTTAATCTGGCTAGCTAATTAACTAACTACAGCTACTCTCCAGTAGGAGAGCTTGCTTGTTTGTCTCTGCTTAAGCCTGAAAGAAACTTTAAAATTTTAAGTTTAAAATTTAACTTAAACAGTTTCTCTTATTTAAGAGCTACTAGCAATTAACACTGGATTTTAAAAGAGATTAACCCTTAAAAGGGATTAACCCTTAAAACTCCCACACTTACCAAACTCCAAGTTGTTCACTCTGTGCCCGCTGCACTTATCAGAGCACTTATTCTACCTCCAATTAAGTGAGGAGCAGTGTATTAGAAGGCGCCGCTTCAGCAAGGAGGTGGTCACAGAACTCTGCCACCTCCTGCAACCAGACCTTGAGCCTCAGATCAGGACAACCACAGCTCTCTCAGTGGCAGCCAAGGTCACCGTCGCCCTCAATTTCTTCGCCAGCGGATCCTTCCAGTTTGCAACAGGAGATATAGCTAACATCTTGCAGTTTGCTATCCATCGCTGCATCTGGGAAGTCACAGAGGCTCTCTACAGTAGAAGAAGGGACTACATTTCCTTCCCCATCACCAGAGAGAAGGAAGACGAATGTGCATGTGGCTTTGCCAGGATAGCGGACTTCCCCATGGTGCAGGGTGCCATTGACGGCACCCACGTGGCTTTGCGGGCACTGCATAACAATCCTGAGATCTTCTGTAATCACAAAAGCTGCCACTCACTTAATATGCAGTTGGTGTGCGACCACAGACAGCGAATCCTCAATGTGAATGCCCGCTATCCTGGCAGCAGCCATGATGCCTTCATCCTGCGCCAGACCGGTGTGCCAGCACTCTTCCAGCCACCACATCAAACTCGTGGCTGGCTGGTCGGAGACAAGAGCTATCCACTCTCCACCTGGCTCATGACACCCCTCCGCAACCCCAACACTCCTGCCCAGCACTCATATAATGAGAGCCATGCTGCCATCAGGAACATCATCAAGCAGACCATTGGGGTGATCAAGCAATGGTTCCACTGCCTTGACCGATCGGGAGGAGCCCTCCAGTACTCGGTTGAGCGGGTGTCCCATTTCGTCGTGGTCTGCTGCATGCTCCACAAGTAGGCCATAATGAGGGCCCAGCCCTTGCCACCAGGGATTGCGGGACTACCTCAGGAGGAGGAAGAGGGAGAGGAGGAGGAGAAGGCAGATGAGGAGGAGGCAGAGGAGGAGGAACAGGAGCAAGGGAGGAGGCAGCCACTCAATCTGCCTTCCGGAAGGGCAGTCCATGACTGTCTCATCAGAATGTGGTTCCAATAAATTAAATCCCAGATCCCTGTTGCTCACCACATCCCCATCATTCCATCCCTGTTGCAGGCCATATCACAGTGCAAAGCTGAAATGAGAGACACCACAAAATCATCCAAAGCCAATTAATAAATTTATCAATAATCAGTGAACACATATTTACAGCAACATTATTACCTATTCACCCGTGTGCAATCCCTTAGTGCCTCTCATTACTGTGCCTTTGCCTACTCTAGTGCTCCTACAAAGTGTTGGCCCAGTGGCTGCAGCACGGCTGGTGGAAGGCTGCTTAGTGTCCATGCGGGAGACTTCAGATGGCCTTGCAGGATGACCTCAACCAGCTCTGGGCCTGGAAGACCCGGCTGTAGACTGCACCACCTCAGCATGGGCGGCAGCTGTCTGGGCTGGCTGGATGACAGGTAGCAACAAGGACAATGGCAGAGTGCCAGTGGTAGGAGCAGGAATGCTGTCATCCTGACAGAGGACAGCAGCTTCCTGCTCCACGGACCCACTGCCACTCCCCTGGGGCAGCAGCTCAGCACCCCTAGCAATCTGTTGCAGCACAGATTGCTAGCCTGCTGCGACACCGTGAAAGCCCTGGTCGACGGTGGTAGACCCAGCCACGATGGCAGCAGTCAGAGCTTGTGTTGCATCAAGCTGCGACTGCGTGAGAACAGTCTGAGATTGAATGCCACCAAGCATAGACTGCATTACAGCACTAAGACGTTGCATCTCTTCCATCTGTGCTGCAATGGAAGCTGCCAGATCGCCCATCACACGCGGCATCAGGTCTGGGTCGCCACGGTCTCTCTGGGAGTCTATCATCCTTTGCAGACTGGAAATGATGGGCTCCATGGTATGCGCAGAGCTCTGTGCAATGTTGGAGGCGGACTCCTCCACACTCCTTACCATTGCCGAGAGGCTGTTGGCCACCCTTGCCATTGCACCTATCATCTCCATGTGCATGCCTATCACCCTTCTTCTAAAGGCCTCCTGATCGAGGTCCTCATCTGAGTCCTGTGCAGCAGAACTCATGCACGAACTTGCCCTTCGGGGAGCTGGCTCCCGATCTACCCTTTCCCCCTGGCCTTGCTGCAGCTGACTCGTTCCCGGTGCATCACCCTGTGCAGATCCCGCTACTATACTAGCCTCTAAAGAACATGTAGTGCCAGCATCTGAGCTGGTGCCTGCGGGTGAGACATGTAGTGATGCGGTGTGTTCCTCCTCCGCTTTTCCCGCCTCACTCTCAACGGTGCCCTCAGGGACAGGCTGCTCAGGTGTTTCCTCATCATGTGAAAGCATAAAGACACAAGATTCGGGTTAAGGTGAGGGGAGGGGGCAGGAAGGGAGAAATGCATGCATACAGCATGATTAGCTGGAAAGTGAGAAACACTTGTGGAGTGAGGGGGAAGTGGGATGTGAGAAGAAGGAGTAGGGATGAACATACTGTTGTTGTCCCCAAGGGGGTCAATGTCACTGGTGGCCACGGCGCCCACCACCTGGTGCCCAATAATGTACAGCACTCGAGTCTCCAGCTCAGACAGTGGTTGGGTGTCAGCTTGTCCCCCGTCTGTGCGCACCTGCTCCCTCCTGTTGTGAGCCACCTTGGCCTACAAGAGAAAGGAAAGTGTGTGAGTGAGTGTGGAGCAATGTGTCTGGGTGATGTGCCTGCCATAGTTGAATAGCTGTGATTGTGTGAAAGGTGTGAGATGTGGGTGTGAGTGTTGTTACATAGAGATTGTTGGCGTGTGACTGCTGGGGGTGTGGTGCTTTGGGCAGTGTGTGCAGACTGAGGTTCAGATGGTGGCATGTAGCATTTGTTGAAGCATTGATTCACCCTGACCACCCAAGTGAGGTCATTAAATTTCTTCCTGCACTGTGTGTGGGTCCTGGGGACCACAGTGCTACCCGAGATGTGCAGGGCTACCTCCCTCCACATGGTGCGGAAGACTTGCGGCGAGGGTCTCCTGCTACTTGTGGGTAGAGCACCGCCCTCCGTCTCTCCACAGCGAACACCAACGCCTCCAATGCATGATTGCAGAATCTGCGGGCTCTCTCCCTGGGGTGTGGATCTGCCATCATTACGGCTGTTTGAGTCGTCCGGCTCCTTCTTCTTGACCAGCTGCTGCTGGCTGAGACGGCTGCACAGCCAGCAATGATGAGAATGAGGTTCTGCAGCATGATTGAACCTCCCCTTTAAGAACTGGAAAGAGCCTGTGGCAATGATGACTTGTGATTTGACTGCACCTGATATTGGTCAGCATTTTGAGTTTAACACCACTGAGCTAGGCCATTAGCACTTGATTTAGCACTCCAATCTTTTCTTTGCGCAGTGAGACTTAATTTTGCATGCAATCTGAAGCATTAGCACCTGGCGCTTGACGTAATAAAGACTCACTACGCACTTGAACATAAAGCAAGGCTTTAATCAACTTGTAACAAAACATGGAGGTCCAGTTAGCAGTCACTAGCTTCCTGTTTCCAGATTGTCTCTCCCCAAGGTGGGCCCATGCCTGAGTATTTATACTCCCTGGACGGCGCCCCCAGCTGGCCGCCCAGTAGTACTTCCTGAGTTGTTACTTGCGATTTATGACAGCGCTAATTCTCAAACTTTTCAAAAGTTACCGCCCATTCCTGGGCTATATTGAATTTCTCCCTGTTTATTTATAATGCCCAGGATCCCATATGCTTTATTAACTGTTTTATTAACCTGTCCTGCAACCTTCAAAGATTTGTGCACAAGTACCCCCAAGTCTCTCGGTTCTTGCACCCACTTTAAAATTGTACCATTTAGTATGTATGGTCTCTCCTCATTCTTCCTACCGAAGTGTATCACCTCACACTGCTCTGCATTGTATTTCATCTGCCATGTGTCTGTCCATTGCACCAGCCTGTCTATGTCTTCCTGAAGTCTATTACTATCTTGCTCACTGTTTACTACACTTCCAAGCTTCGTGTCATCTGCAAATTTCAAAATTATGCCCTGTACTCCCAAATCCAAGTCATTAACGTATATCAAAAACAGCAGTGGTCCTAGTACTGAACCTTGGGAACACCACTGTATATCTCCTTCCAGTCCGAAGAACACTCATTCACCACAAGTCTCTGTTTTCTATCCCTTAGCCAATTTTGTATCCATGCTGCTACTGCCCCTTTTATCTCATGGGCTTCAATTTTGCTAACAAGCCTACTATGTGGTACTTTATCAAACACCTTTTGATTGTCCATATACATAACATCAACTGCACTGCCCTCATCCACCCTCTCCTTTACCTCATCAAAAAACTCAATCAAGTTAGCCAAACATGATTAGCCCTTAACAAATCCATGCTGGCTCTCCTTTATTAATCCATGCTTGTCCAAGTGGCTGTTCATTTTCTCCTGGATTATTGTTTCTGAAAGTTTCTAAAAGACATAAGCCACTAAATTTGGCTCCATAGTGCCCGGTTTTTCGGCATTATGGGTGCCGATTCGGGCCAGGGAGCGTGCGCATACTTCTGGTTCAGGCCGTGCCGGACGTCATTTTGGTGAGGTCGTTAGTGCGGGCGCTGGGAGCGTGCGCCGAAGTATGCAGAATATGCAGATCGTGACGTCAATCAGCATGCAACACTGATTTGATGCCAGCGCTGCCATTTTAAACTTCAACGCTGGAGCTAACGCCCTCTCTTAACCTCACACAGCTGAACATGTGTCCAGCAGCAAGAAGGACCCCCCACCAGCGCTATTTAAAGGGATCATCACCTGCTTTTAGGTTAGTTGCGGAGTGATTTCTACTGGCTCTTGGTGAGTTTGTAGAGTAATTTCTTGGTTTGGTGTCTTATTCGAAGTTGCTGCAGTGTCCAGGGAGTGGTGTGGCATGTTCACCTCTGAACTGCTCCCTTCACGAGACTGGAAGTTCCGGTTTCCCGCGCATGCGCAGTGCATGCAGGAAACCGGCACTTCAGGAGGCCTTACGGGTGAGTACACAGTGCGTACTCACCCGGCAAGTGCCAAATTTATGGCCCATTGTCAAAATAAATAGGTTTATGCCATCTGTTAAAGTAACAGATAGAGGAATGGCAAACAAACATGTTAAGCATTCGTCCACTATTAAGGGCAACAGTAATTTCTGGCCTATATTGCTCTTTTGAACCTGTTTAAAAGACTTATTTTCCTCTACTGGAAATAAAAAGCATCACACACTACAATCAGTAAAAAAGGTGCACAAAAATATGGGCCTGGATATTAACAGGGGCGGGTTATGTCAGTGGTGGCGCTGAGTTTCAGATGGGAAACCCGGAGTTCCGGGTTTCAGCGTTCGACTTTTGTCCTTGACAGGTTTCCCCACCTTGAAGTCAGCCTGATTGACAGGCTTGGGTTGGGTTCCAGTTGTGCTGGGAGGACTCCAGAGCAGGCTGCAGGAGCAGGTAGGTCTGATCCATAACCCCGGGAGGAGATCTGATCCCCGACCCCTGGGGGGATCCGATCCCAGGGGTTCTGATCCCGGGATGGATCCGATCTCTGGGGGGGCGGGGGGGGGGGGAGGTCCGATGACCGACCCCAGTGGGGGTTTTGATCCCAGGAGGAGTCTGATCTCCGACCCCAGTGGTCTTTGTATGGGGGGGGGGGTCTGATGGGGGAGCTTGGGAGGCCAAGGAGAAGCACTCCTGCTCCTCCTGGCCCACAAGCAGTGCTGTGAAGGCACTTACCTTCTCCCCGAAGCTGCCCTCCCCTCCCTTCAGCTGCCGAGTTTCCTGAGGCTTGGGAAACCTGGCCGACCACTCTAATATAGGTTATGTATCAAACTCTTCTACAAGTTACTCTATTAGAGAAAAACTGTGGGGAAACTAGTTCTATCAATCTTCAGTTCTCCTTCCAACTCATTGGATTAGTTCCTATATGCTCCAGTTGTGCCTTCTGGCTGGTTTGATTGGGATTGGAGGCTGTCAATATTAACCAGTGAAGAAACCTTATTTAATGTGAAATTCGGAGAAGCCAACACATGGGTTGAAAAGCTGACAGTCAGCTTAAATAGCTGATGACTGACATGTATGCATTTTGAATCTTTCTCCTTATTCTGAGAGGAAGAGAGCAACATGAAATCGAAGATGCATTTCTTCACTAAATTTCTATCCTGTTGCAGCTGGAGTTTTGTCTTGAGATGTTGTAGATGGACATTGGTGGACCATAAGTAGACTTTTATCCTTTCATCTTTAGTGGGTTCTGATGCTTTCTGATATTGATGGTAAACAGTTGAAGCAGCATGTTTGGAATTGGTGCTGCATCCAATGAGATCTGAGTCTTATGATAATATCCCTCCTTAACCTACGCTGTTCCAGTGAAGAAAGACCAAATTTTTTGAGTCTTTCTTTATAACTATAACCTTTGACTCCTGGTATAATTTTAGTGAATCTTCACTGTATCCTTTCCACTGGCTAGAATATCTTTTTGTTGCCCAGTAAAAGAAGTACCACCACAGATCACTAATGCAAGTTCCTGCCCACATCCTATCAATTTGCAAATCATCCATTCTTTGCTTTGCATCCCCTAGTTATCTCTCTATCTACATGAGTACATTCCTTGTACAGTACTCACCACTTAAAACGTCCACATTTAAAATGGGCAGATGCTTATATCGGCCAAAAAAATGAAAACCATTAACCATTTACACTAATATCAATTTCAAAGTGGCTGGTTATAATGTCTTAAGTGCTCCATTTATTTTGTCCAGAAACAGCTGTGTTCATTCACCAGATCTTGTATTTGGTATAAACTCTGATATAAAAACATTGATTAATATTTTAACAAGTTTATTGCATCTGATAAAGATGATACTTGCCACAGGAAAGTTTAAAAATTATTGGCTAAACATTGCTTGTTACATTTATTCACCAGGCAAAATCCTGACATGCAGAATCATGAGTGTTGCTTTGCCTATGAGAAAAAGTTTAACCACTCAAGAATTTCTAGCCACGAGTGTAGTGCAGCAGTGTTGCAGCTATAGAATAACTGGTTTTTCTCTTCTGTGATTGTGAAGCAAAGGTAACTATCTCCAGTACTGGCACTGTCAATGATGATTTATTATACCAGTGCAATTGTCAAATGAGGATAAAATGTTGTGATTGAGAAAAAGAAGAATACACTGATGAGTGTCTCTATAAAACAAGTGCTTACTTTAACACCGAACGTGTTTGACTAGGACATGAATGTGGATTGCTGCCAATCAGACTAAAAACAGGCACATAGTGTTCTGCATATACACCAGTAGAGTAAGTTATAGCGCTACCCCGTTATACCGGTCATGTGTATAGCAGCTAAATCGCATTCACACGAACGCACCCGCTATGAACAGTGGGGACTGTAATACCATGTGCCTTGATTTTCATTACAATTATCTTATTTGGCACCTTATTAAATATCTTCTGAAAGTCCATATATATGACATCCACCCTATACAAAATGGGGCTAATATTCATCTATCCAAGGCGCTCACATTGTAACTTTGGTGGCAGTCTGCTGGAAGGGCCACAAATTAGGATGAGACCTAGATACGCCATGTCTTGGCCTGGCAATTGAATTCCTGATCGGTCTGTGTTCATCAGTGTAGGAGGGGATTGGGGGGTAGGAGCAGAAATTGCCTACATCAGGAGTACTTGCGTCTCATGTCCTCAAAGACACCAAGCATAGGATTGCATACCTACTCGCCAAAGGATGGAAGTGGGGCCCACCTGGGATCCAGGCTGGGTTCATGGACTGGACCTCCAATGAAAATCAGAAATGAGGAGTTAGGGAACACACAAATCACCAACAAGGAAAGTGCCTGGAAAAGTACCAATAAGAAACTATAAGGGCTTATAAAACAACCAGGTTTAATTGGCCAGTTAGGAGAACCTATGAATGAAGGAAAAGAGAAACTGAACTAACGAAATTGCTCAAAGCACATTTTGAAAAAATATTGTCTGACATTTTTTAGTCCTCAACCTGGTGAGTATTGGCTGTAAAGAAGCCTCAGATAATGAAGCAGTCCACGCCCGCATGCAACAAGACCTGGACAATGTTCAGGCTTGGGCTGATAAGTGGCAGGTAACATTTGCGCCACAGAAGTGCCAGGCAATGACTTTCTCCAACAAGCGAGAGTCTAACCACCTTCCCTTGACATTCAACGGTATTACCATCACCAAATTCCCCACCATCAACATCCTGGGGGTCACCATTGACCAGAAACTTAACTGGACCAGCCACATAAATACTGTGGCAACAAGAGCAGGTCAGAGGCTAGGTATTCTGCGGCGAGTGTCTCACCTCCTGACTCCCCAAAGCCTTTCAACCATCTACAAGGCACAAGTAAGGAGTGTGATGGAATACTCTCCACTTGCCTGGATGAGTGGAGCTCCAACAACACTCAAGAAGCTCAACACCATCCAGGGCAAAGCAGCCCACTTGATTGGCACTCCATACACCACCTTAAACATTCACTCCCTCCACCACCGGCGTACCGTGGCTGCAGTGTGTACCATCTACAAGATGCACTGCAGCAACTTGCCAAGGCTTCTTTGGCAGCACCTCCCAAACCCGCGACCTCTTCCACCTAGAAGGACAAGAGCAGCAGGCGCATGGGAACACCACCACCTCCAAGTTTCCCTCCAGGTCATACACCATCCTGACTTAGAAGTATATCGCCGATCCTTCATCGTCGCTGGGTCAAAATCCTGGAACTCCCTCCCTAACAGCACTGTGGGAGTACCTTCACCACGCGAACTGCAGCGGCTCAAGAAGGCAGCTCACCAACAACTTCTCAAGGGCAATTAGGGATGGGCAATAAATGCTGGCCTTGCCAGTGACGCCCACATCCCATAAAAACGAATAGAAAAAAAGGTTTCGAACATAATTAACAACATTTGTATGATTATATTTACTTTTAAATTTGTCTTTGCATAACTTCATTAATATCTTGATGTGAAGACTCAAGCCTTTTTCAAAAGCTTGAGCTTGAAGTAGGTATTTGGACTAAGGGCGATCAACCTGCTAGCTTCAGGAAGATGATAATCTAAGCATGTGTAGAATTTCCCATCCCACAACAGTAGGATTCTGTCAGTGCAAGTGGCAGGCTAACTCATCACTCATCACATCGCTTTATGGTGTAAATGGATTTCTGAGTTTCTTTCTGTGTTTTTCCCAAAATTTGAAAACAAGTAGCAGAATTAAATTTGTCAGGTAACGTTTCATGCTATCAGTTCTAAAATGTTTAGCTCAGAGAGAAAGCATAATTAAAGATAGCTATCCATTCAAGGTGGGAGAGACATGGGGTGAATTTTTACTTTCAGGAGCTTTGAGAAGCCAGCTCCAACCTGGTGACATCCGCATTTAACTACAACACGTTCGGCTGTGTGTGAGGGATAGGCGGGTTATCAATTTCAATATGTTAATAAGAAACATAAGAAATAAGAGCAGGAGTAGGCCATATGGCCCCTAGAGCCTGCTCCGCCATTCAATAAGATCATGGCTGATCATCGACCTCAACTCCACTTTCCCGCCCAATCTCCATATCCCTTGATTCCCCTAGAGTCCAAAAATCTATCTATCTCAGCCTTGAATATACTGAAAGACTCAGCATTCACAGCCCTCTGGGGCAGAGAATTCCAAAGATTCACAACCCTCTGAGTAAAGAAATTCCTCCTCATCTCAGTCTTAAATGGCCTACCCCCTATGCCCCCTAGTTCTAGACACTGCAGCCAAGGAAAACAACCTCTCTTCATCTACCCTGTCAATCTCCTTCAGAATCTTATATGTTTCAATGAGATCACCTCTCATTCTTCTAAACTCCAGAGAGTATAGGCCCATTCGACACAATCTCTCATCATAGGACAGCCCTCTCATCCCAGGAATCAATCTAGTGAACCTTCGTTGCACCGCCTCCAAGGCAAGTATATCCTTCCTTAGATAAGGAGACCAAAACTGCACAGTACTCCAGGTGTGGTCTCACCAAGGCCCTGTACAATTGTAGCAAGACTTCCTTACTCTTATACTCCAACCCCCTTACAATAAAGGCCAACATGCCATTTGCCTTCCTTATTGCTTGCTGTACCTGCATGCTAACTTTCTGTGTTTCTTGCACGAGGACACCCAAATCTCTCTGAACACCAACATTTGAAAGTTTCTCACCATTTAAAAAATATTCTGTTTTTCTATTCTTCCTACCAAAGTGATTAACCTCACATTTCCCTACATTATACTCCATCTGCCACCTTACTGCCCACTCACTGAGTCTATCTATATCCCTTTGCAGACTCTTTGTGTTCTCCTCACAGCTTACTGTCCCATCTAGCTTTGTATCATCAGAAAACCTGGATACATTACACTCGGTCCCTTCATCTAGGTCATTAATATAGATTGTAAATAGCTGAGGCCCCAACACTGATCCTTGCGGCACCCCACTAGTTACAGCCTGCCAACCTGAAAAAGATCCGTTTATCCCTACTCTCTGTTTTCTGTCCGTTAACCAATCCTCTATCCATGCTACTATATTACCCCCAACCCCATGAGCCCTAATCTTGTGTAATAACCTTTTATGTGGCACCTTATCGAATGCCTTTTGGAAATCCAAATATACTACATCCCCTTATCTCATTAAGAGCAATATTAACATGGGTTTTGGGTTTAACTGTGGGTGCACAGGTTTCCCGGGCTTCCTGGAACTCACCAGCGACTGCAAGTCGAGGACACAGCGACTACTGAGGGGGCTGAAGAAATGACAGGCAAAATTTCCCATAAGTATTAAACTCTCACTGCTGCTTTCTTGCCTAATTGTGTGAAAGGCTTTTGCTCACAGTACTTGTGCTGAGAGGTTACTTTCAATTATTTAGAGATTACTTTAACAACTTTGGAGGTTACTTTCACTACTTTGGAGGTAACTTTCACTACTTTGGAGGTTTGTACGTCTGATCTCCACTTTGCAGCTGTGATCTATCAGATCAGCATGGGAGCCGCTTATGCTGTTTTACTATGGACCTCAGATGAGGACCAAGATGACCAGCAGCATCAGCAGCAACAGCAGCAGCAGGAGCACCACCAGCAGGAGCAGCAGATGTCTGCTCCTCACAGACCTGCTGCTCCACAGGAGAGGGGATGAGCAGAGAGGTGCAGCTCGCAGGAGGCGAAACCCGCAACACACAACGTACAGGCAGAGCATCAGCTTCCTGGACATGTTGGAACACCAATGTCTCAGGAGGCTCAAGGTCTTGCGTCAGGTAGTGGCATACATTTGCAGCCTACTGGAAGAAGACCTACAGCCAAGTGGAACTGGTGGCCACGCTTTACCAGTGGCTATCAAAGTCATCACCAATCTCAAATTCTTTGCCTTTGGCTCCTTCCAGGTTTCTGCCGGAGACATTTGCAGGATCGCGTAGTCGGCTCCCACAAATGCACAACACAGGTGACTGATGCCATGTTTGCCAGGGCAGGCAATTATGTACAGTTTGACGCCAATGCTGCCAGTCAGAATGAGTGGGTGCTTGGGTTTGCAGCTCTGGCTTGCTTCCCACAGGTGCAGGGCATCATTGACTGCACACATGTGGCCATCAAGACACCCCCACCGAGGAGTGTTTGTCAATCCATCAGCGTACAGCTGGTGTGCAACCGCAAAAATATGATTATGCAGGTGTGTGCAAGATTCCCAGGCAGCTGCCATGATGCTTTCATCCTGTTGCAGTCAACCCTCCCTGATCTATTCGCACCTCAAAGCAGACTTGTCGGCTGGCTGCTTAGAGACAAGGGATACGCACTTAAAACATGGCTGATGACACCCGTGAGGAACCCAAGCAATGAGGCTCAGGAGCGATAAAATGAAAGCCATATGACAACCAGATGTGTCACTGAACAGGCAATCGGCATGCTGAATATGCAATTCAGGTGCCTTGACAGATCTGGAGGCGCCCTTCAGTAAGCATCTGCTAGGATCTCCAGAATGGCTGTGGTGTGCTGCGCTCTGCATAGTATTCCACAGCAGCGAGGATTGAACCTTCAGGAGGAACAAGGCGCAGAGCACAGAGCCTATTCGGAGATGGAGGAGGAACGTGATGCGGCCAATGCACCAGCAGCAGTGCACATTACTGGCCAGGATTCCCTCATAATGGTGAGGTTCATTTAGGTTCCATCAGTTCACCATCTGGCAGCCACATGCTAAACCCACTTCCCCCCACCCCCTTCCCCCAATACAAAGCAGTCCTGCAATCAACCACACATCTCTTTCATAGCCACCCATTGCTCAGCGTTAATTTTTGTCTTACCATTCATCACAAGTGAAAAAGCCACTTGCCAGGCAGCAGCCAAAAATGGGCAACATGGGAAAGTGGTGTAAACAAATAGGCCTTGAAATTCACCTCCATAGCGCAGCTACTTCAGTGGGTAGAGAATGGATCTAGCCCAGGTAAATTGGAATCAAAAATTGACAGGCAAAACTGCAATCGAACAATGGTCTGCCTTTAAAGAGGAGATGGTTCAGGTACAGTCGAGGTACATTCCCATGAGGGGGAAAGGTAGGGCAACCAAAGTCAGAGCTCCCTGGATGACGAAAGAGATAGAGAGTAAGATGAAGCAGAAAAAGGGGGCGTATGATAGATGTCAGGTTGAGAATACAAGTGAGAACCAGGCTGAATATAGAAAGTTCAGAGGGGAAGTGAAAAAGGAAATAAGAGGGACAAAGAGAGAGTATGAGAATAGATTGGCAGCTAACATAAAGGGAATCCAAAAGTTTTCTATAGGCATATAAATAGTAAATGGGTAGTAAGAGGAGGGGTGGGGCCGATTAGGGACCAAAATGGAGACCTATGCATGGAGGCAGAGGGCATGGCTGAGGTACTAAATGAATACTTTGCATCTGTCTTTACCAAGGAAGAAGATGTTGCCAAAATTATAGTGAAAGAGGAGGTAGTTGAGATACTGGATGGGATAAAAATTGATAAAGAGGAGGTACTAGAAAGGCTGGCTGTACTTAAAGCAGATAAGTCACCAGGACCAGATAGGATGCATCCTAGGATGCTGAGGGAAGTAAAGGTAGAAATTGCGGAGGTACTGGCCATAATCTTCCAATCCTCCTTAGATATGGGGGTGGTGCCAGAGGACTGGAGAACTGCAATTGTTCAAAAAAGAGTGTAAGGATAAACCCAGCAACTACACGCCAGTCAGTTTAACCTCGGTAGTGGGGAAGCTTTTAGAAATGATAATCAGGGACAAAATTAACAGTCACTTGGACAAGTGTGGATTAATTAAGGAAAGCCAGCATGGATTTGTTAAAGGTAAATGGTGTTTAACTAACTTGATTGAGTTTTTGATGAGGTAACAGAAAGGATTGATGAGGGCAATGCGGTTGATGTGGTGTACATGGACTTCCAAAAGGTGTTTGATAAAGTGCCACATAATACGCTTGCCAGCAAAGTTGAAACCCATGGAATAAAAGGGACAGTGGCAGCATGGATACAAAATTGGCTAAGTGACAGGAAAAAGAGAGTAGTGGTGAACATTTTTTTTCGGACTGGAGGAAGGTATACAGTGGTGTTCCCCAGGGGTCGGTACTAGGACCACTGTTTTTCTTGATATATATTAATGACTTGGACTTGGGTGTACAAGGCACAATTTCGAAATTTGCAGATGGCACAAAACTTGGAAGTATAGTGAACAGTGAGGAGGATAGTGATAGACTTCAAGAAGACATAGATAGGCTGGTGAAATGGGCAGACACGTAGCAGATAAAATTTAACGCAGGAAAGTGCGAAATGATACATTTTGGTAGTAAGAACGAGGAGAGGCAATATAAACTAAAGGGTACAATCCTAAAGTGGGTGCATGAACAGAGAGACCTGGGGGTATATGTGCACAAATCATTGAAGGTGGCAGGGCAGGTTGAGAAAGCAGTTAACAAAGCATATAGGATCCTGGGCTTTATAAATAGAGGCAGAGAGAACAAAAGCAAGGAAGTTATGATGAACCTTTATAAAACACTGGTTTGGCCTCAACTGGAGTATTGTGTCCAATTCTGGGCACCGCACTTTAGGAAGGATGTGAAGGCCTCAGAGAAGGTGCAGAAAAGATTTACGAGAATGCTTCCAGGGATGAGGGTCTTCAGTTACGTGGATAGACTAGAGAAGCTGGGTTTGTTCTGCTTGGAGCAGAGAAGATGTAGGGTTTGGCCGGTGCCAACATCAGTGGGTGCATGTGCCTCAAGCATTTTTGGACTTTTAAAATGGATATGTACCCTTTTAAAATGGAGACGCACATGGGCTGCGTTTTAAAAATGGAGTTTGGACTTTTGGACTTTAAAAGGGACTGCCTGTTGGTTTCTGTGAAGATAGCAGGAACTGTCTGTCTTTTGGGTTGCCATGGGACCTGTCTCAATGCTGACGTCATGAAAGGCAGGAGCCTTTTCATATTCGAACTTGTGTGATTTGGGGAAAACCACCTTTTTTCCATGGAGCCAGGATGTCTGGATGGACAATGAGGTTTGCAGGCCAAAAGTAACACCTCTGGACTCTTTCAATGAAGGAGCAGTCAAGAACTTAACAAACAGTTAGTACTTGGAGAACTGCTCATCTACAGTAATGGCCTACCATTGTTTTCTTCAAGATGACCAATCCAAGACAGAGACATTACCAGGGAAACCAACTAGCATCTCTGCGACCATGGTAACCAGGAATCGCCCAGCAAGTTTTGTGTATTGCACGGGGTATAAACATGCTGAACTTTGGGGATGGTTGCTTGCTTGCTTTTCTCTACCATCTGTAACGGGGTTCTCCGCGTAACCACACATCCGTCAACTCTCCAGGAACGCCCGAAGTGAGTGCCTCGTCGTACCGCCTGAACGTAACTCTCTAGGCCTCATCACATGCCTCTGTTAGGCACGGTTTTGTCTCTGGAGTCGAACGGAGCCGGGACCGCGTGAATCAACGACAAGGGCTGGTAATTATATCCAGCATACACCTCCAGAAATCCCCAGGACCGCCCGCGTGTTTTGCTGCTGAGGAACTGCAAGTATCCAAGACGCAGGCTAACATGGGTGTGTGTGTGTGTGAAGAGGCTTCCAAGTGTGGGTTCTGACCAAACCGGGACAGGGGTTTAGTTAGAAGGGTTTTTTTTTCCATTATCTAGGCTTAGATTCTGGGAAGGGGTTGGTTCAGCGTAACCAACAGGGTGGGTATTTTAGTCTAAAGTTATAAGCTAGTGTCCACGGTCACCTACTCGTTCTGCCATAAGCGAGAGGAGTAGGGATTGTCGTTTTTTTTGTGAGTTTAATAAAAAGGAATTGATCTTTGACCAACCTGAACCGTTTCGTTTTGTCTGAATCATTTATAATCTATCCATAGTAACTCCTTGGGTCCGAACTTGGGGGTTATGGAGCTTGTGGTTCGCGATATAATTCAGAAGACCAACCGGGTGGCATCCGGTCACGGCCGGGTTACACAGTAATCCCGCTGGGGACGCTGCGCATCGGGCATAGGAGAAGACCTATCTGGCCTTGGTCTCTCTCTCTCTGTGGGATTACCCGCTAATCAACGGGCTGGGCAGGGACTATTGGCATAAGCTCCTGCCATCCAAGGGAAACAACCCAAACCGGGGAGCTTTTGTGGCATGGGTCGACTCAAGGGAGAGTCATAGAAACACGGGCACGCAAAAACACCCTACAAAGGTTGAGAGGAGATTTGATAGAGGTGTTCAAAATCATGATGGGTCTAGTCAGAGTAAGATAGAGAGAAACTATTCCCATTGGCAGAAGGGTCGAGAACCAGAGGACCCAGATTTAAGGTGATTTGTAAAAGAACCAAAGGCGACATGAGGAAAAACTTTTTTATGCAGCGAGTGGTTCTGATCTGGAGTACACTGCCTGAAAGAATGGCGGAGGCAGACTCAATCCTTGCTTTCAAAAGGGAATTGGATAAGTACCCGAAGGAAAAAAAATTGCAGGGCTAGGGGGAAAGGGCGGGGGATTGGGACTAGCTGAAGTGCTCTTGCAGAGAGGCAGCACGGGCTCAACGGGCCGAATGGCCTCCTTCAGTGCTGTAACCATTCTATGATTCTACTTTTGGCCCTTTTTTAAAAAAAAAGGCATTCGCCTCGCTTCCGCCTACTCCCAGCATGCCCCGCGGTGTTCGGCATCTTGGTGAGGGCGATAGCGGGGGCGGTGCGTGCGTACGCCGACAGTATACAGAGTAGGCAGATTGTGACGTCAGTCAGTGTGTAACGCACGGCCTGCCATTTTTGACATCGCCACACCATTCAACGCCCTTTCCTTAACATGCACAGCTGAACATGTGTTCAGCTGCACGAGGGACCCCCCCACCAGTGCTATTTAAAGGGATACATCTAACTTGCAGGTAAGTTGTTTATAGCTTTTGTACTGGCTCTTGAAGATTTTGGTGGAGTACTGGTTTGCTGTAAGTGATTTTAAAAGTTGTTAAAGTGTGTAGGGAGTGCTGCTAGACGTTGGGAAGATGTTGGCTGCTACTGGAAGTCCTCTGAGTACAGCACTTGCTCCCAGTCATGGGGGCTCTAGTTGCAGTCCCCCTTGCGCTGCAGCATGACAGGCAAATGGAGCAGAGGCAGCAAAGAAGACAAGCTGCTTGCAGAGGGAGCAGGAGGAGGAGGGCTCTCAGCAGGAGGCCTTACCCACCTAGGGTCTTCAGGGAGCACTTCTCCTACCTGCACCTAAGCCAGCAGCAGTGTGTTCGGCAGCTCCGCTTCACCAAGGAGGTAGTCACAGAACTCTGCCACCAATTTTGTGTGCTGATTGCACTACTTTCAACGGGCGTGGGCAGATCACACATTGGGATTCCCGTGCCCGTTTTTGGGCCTTATCAAATTTAGCTCCAATTTCTAACACCTGTGAAACAGTTGGAGTGAGAGACAAAGGGAAAGACACAAAGGGTAGATTTTAACTTGGAATACCCAGCATATACGGCTCCGTAACAGTGTTAAAATAGCTGTGTAGCACTTACCGTCCCATTCATGTCGGTGATACCGCTGTGCCATCCTGAAGGAGCAAACTGCTGGGTGGCCATTTGTTTCAGGTGGTAGGCCCTTTTAATATGCAAATCAGGGTCCTGTGACATAGAAAGTACTCCGACTGCCATTTTAGGAATTAACTCGGCAGAACGTGAGCTGTGTATGCTTCATCCAGTTTTACGGGTGGTAAAGCTAAAGAAGCCAAAAAGAGGTAAGTTTAAAATCATTTTAGTTGGGCCAGGAGGAGCAGGAGCTGGGCAACTACTGGCTTGTTCTGGTAGTTTAAATATAAAAGTTTTCCCCTTTCTCAGCTGCTGCTGTTTCTGCTAAAACCATCAGCAGCTTCTGCAGCGCATTCTCGGCCGCCACTGCTTCTTGGATTGGCCGTTAGGCTGTTCTTAATTGCCACTTGCTCCCCACCCCCACTAGTCGGTTGCTCCATAGCATGTTATCCTATCTAGAATTATTTTTACTTACATGATTAGTTCCATCCAGTATTGTGAAAGGGCAGACTCATAACAAAATGCATGCATGCGCTTCCTGCCTACAATACCTAACTTCATGTCACTTTTTTAGACAGACCTATGTGTAAATATGTTTACAATTATAAATTCCAATGTCCACATTTATAATGGAAACCACTTATGTAAGCCTATCACCTTGTAATTGCACAATTTAGTCATGGGGGCACTATATTGGCACGGATTTTGCGGTCAGCGGCGAACGAATGGTGCTAGCAATTTATTACACTTATACTTGCCCACTTTCTATGGGCTTTTGCACTCTAAGTTGCAGTTATTAGAAATCAAAAACAGCACGGCACCCTCTGCAGGGGATCTGGGACCTGTGTGAACAGGGAAAGCAACTGTGCATCTCCTTAACCAATCGGATTAAAGAATCCTTACTGAGGCACACAGAGTCTAAACCAGGAAGTGTAAGTTCAATGCCAAAAGAAAAAGAAATAAAATGAAAGAAAGAATAATGGGATTAAGAGAAAGAGACAGAAAGAAAAAGTAAAACAATAATTTCATTTTATTAATTTTTAAAAATCTCCAACAATAATTAAAATGTGAACGAATGAGGCCTAGAAATTCGTGTTCGTCATGAAAGTTGTTGGTGTCACCAGCAACTAGAGTTAACGGCCGCTGAAAATGGCCACAACGCTAAGGAGAATAAGTTCATCTGCGGGGGGCTGGAGATTGGTGGCGCAGCGCTAACCTTCTGTGCAACGCCCTCCTGCATTAGTGGAGACCTCCGAGGCGAAATTCCCAGCCTGAAGTGACGTTCGAGCTTTGCACAGCCTCTGGGAGCGAGGCTGTGGAGCTCGCAAGGAATTGTGGGCAATTAAAAGGGCTATGAATTAAAGGGGCAATGCACTCAGAACTAATACAAATTAAAATGCAGTGAAAAAATGCAGTTTTCAGCCCTAACCGACATTCAAAAAAATTGTAACCTTAAAAAGAAGTCCCAAATGTGATTATTCAGCTCTTAATGCTGAATTCTGTCCTAAACTCAAAAAATGGGAAAACTGCTTCAGCACTAACACAAATGGCTCAGCAAGCCAGGGAAGGGGCACCCATGGTCTCGCACGCAGCACTCCAGCTTTGTGCAGGGGGTCAACACTGCAAGACAGGTCTTCTACCCACAGGGCCAGGAGGCCTTCCAGAAAGAAGGATGTGGGACCACATCACCGAGGTCATTACTGCCAGCAGTGCCCAAAGAAGCTTCGTGACTTCAGACCACTGGTCAAGGTCAGTGAATGCATGTTCAAAAACCATCTTCTACCAACTGCACCACTAGCCTCACACATTGCGCTTGCACAACCCCCACCCCCAATCACTCACCTACCAACAATCTGCACCAATCACAAGGCACAACTCCTATTCCTAACCTCACCTCACCCTCTTGGAGGAGACGGTGCTAGCCATTCTTGGCAGGGGCATGGCTGACCCCTTGGCCAGCGGCGGGGCTGAAAGAATATAAGATGTTGGTATCCTCATATGTTATCCTCCTTCTCGCATGCACCTTTTGCTTTCCCACCCTCCCCTCATTCCACTCCACCCTTGTACCTTCCTCATTTCACACACCAACAAAATGCAGCCTGCCCAGCCAGTAGTTGACAAAGAAGAGGGAGAGGAGAGTGAAGAAGAAGAAGAAACAACATTACTTGATTTGACATGACCAGCCACCAGCTCCTCAAGGTCAACCAGCAAGGCCATTTGCAGGGTTCCCCACTGAAAGTCAGCAGCCTCCCACCAGCCATGCTGCAGCCACTGGGATAGCACTGCGTGACATCAGTCAGATAGGCAAAAGCACACACAAGACAGTCACTAAGAGAATGTATAAGGGTGATGAATTGATTACTTGATGTCATGTTGGATGGATAGATGTATAAAGTTGGATTGGAAGGTTTGCTTTGTGGTGGCTTTTATTTCAGCATTGTGGTGAAGAGGATGCTGTGATAGTCAGTAACAGAGGGAAAATAAGGTGTGGGACAAATGTTGAAAAGGGAATTGGGGTTGAGGTCACTGGTACCGCAGGTGGATGATTCTATCCCAGATATCCTGGCCAGAAAGGGGCTGTCTGGGTTGCATCCTTCCTTCTGCTTCCTCCTCTTTAGCTTCCTCCTCTTCTGTGTCTTCCTCTTCCCTCTGTGAGCGAATGCTGTAAATCTGAAATGATAGCATAAAATGTTGGAAATAAAGGTGAGGCAGCATCTCGACCTGAGAGGTGAACCCTGTTTTTCTCTCCACTGATGTTGCCTCACCCGCTGAGTATTTGCAGCATTTTCTGTCTTCTCAGAGGCCTTCCTTTAACATCCAAGGCCTTGCAAGCGTCCAGCAGCACTCCCTACACACTTAAAAAACTTTTAACATCTATTGCAGCAATCCACTATTTCAATAAAATCAAAAAAACTCAGTCCAAAATCTTAATTCCAAACTTACCTTAATGATGTGTGTGTCCCTTTAGGAGGTGCTGACATCGCCACTGCCAGCCTGCTTGCTGCCAGATTTACCTGGCATGCTTAGGACCTAGCACTGAATTCAGCACTAGCAGCGAACTTCGGAGTGGTGAGGTTAAGTCGGTGTTGCACTCCAATTGATGTCACCACGCTGCCATTTTTTTCCAGGACACTGCCAGTTACCGGCAGCACAAAGGGAAGGAGGAAAATGGCCATTTTTCGCCATTTCATGGCGCTAGGGAGTGGCGGTAAGTAGATGAATTTCTAGCCCTGAGACTCCACACTTGTAAAAGTTAATTTTCAGTGCCAAAGAGGTTGTTTGGCAGTAATTAAGACTTATACACCGTTAAAAATTCTCTTACACTTGAATTGATAAGCCCTAACTTTTTCTGGTGTGTTTAGTGGGTATCTATTACGAAAGTACCCCAACTTCACGCCATTGCAGGTGTTCTAATGCTGAGTCTCTTGGCGAGATACCGGTATAGCAAAGCATTGAGAGGAGCAGGGAAGCTCAGACAGCAACTTTCTGATTTCCACATTTAACTATGCATGAGCGGATGGCGGAAGTTGCTGTCCAATTTACTCCTTAATAACAGTGTGCGTTGATAGCCTCACCATTATTTCTTAACATTTCCCCACAAATCACTTAAAATAATTTCTGACATTTTTTCACTACCATTTTTTCCTCAGTAACTAAAATTTCCAATGTACAAAATAATGGTTTAAATATAATAAAAATAAATATAAATCATATTTCACAATAACATGATAATTTTTTCCACTGAATTTTCTGCATTTCTGCAGCTACTGATTTGCTAAATCATACTCTCTCCACCACCTTTGATGCCCTTGTCCCCACTAAAATCATTACACTCTCTCACCCTAGTTGTTCCACCTGGTATACCCCTCATCTTCGCTCCCTGAAGTCCAAGGGACGCAGACTTGAACGTCTTTTGCAGACAACTGGTCTAATCATCCATCACCAGCACTACCGGACCTGCTCTCCATCACTAAAATCGCTCACTATTCTAAGATCATCCAGGACAGCAAAAATAACATCGGGCTTCTCTTCTCCACCACTATCTTCTCAAACCACCCTCACCTGCTTCCTCCTCCCTCACCTCCAACAATAAATGTGAGGAGTTCATGGACTTCTTTATTAAAAAGATCAACAACATCCGTTCAACTGCTTCTGCATTCAATTCCCTCTTTCCCTAGCCCACCAGAACTTACTTCCTCTCCGTTGTCTCCCTACCCTAACCCTAAATTTGCATATTTCTCTAATTTCTCTCCTAACTCCCCTCTTGCCCTTTCAAAGTGCATCTTGTCATTGAGACAGACCTCCTTGAACCTGTTCCCACTAAATTGCTGACCACCCAACTTCCCTTCCTGGCTCCCATGTCAGTGGATAGTGTTAATGGTTCTCTCTCCTCAGGTATTGTCCCCTTTTCCTTCAAATCTGCCATCATCACCCCTCTCCTCAAAAAACCAACATTTGACCCCTCCGTCCTTAACCACACCTGGGAAACCCAGCATGCAAACAGACTGACAGAGGCGCTGTTAGCACCTCTTAAAAGGACACACACATCTTTCAGGTAAGTTTGCATTTAAGCTTTTGGACTGGGATTTTTGATTTTATTGAAGTAGTGGCTAAAAGTTTTTTAAGTGTGCAGGGAGTGCTGCTGGACATTTGCAAGGCCTTGGATGGTAAAGGAAGGCCTCTGAGAAAACAGACAATGCTGCATATACTCAATAAGTCAGGCAACATCTGTGGAGAGAGAAACAGAGTTCACATCTCAGGTCGAGATGCTGCCTGACCTGCTGAGTATTTCCAGTATTTCATGCTGTCATTTCAGATTTACAGCATCCGCCCGCAGACGGAAGAGGAAGACACAGAAGAGAAAGAAACAGAAGAGGAGGAAGCTGAAGAGGAGGAAGCAAAAGGAAGGATGCATCCCTGACAGCCCCTTTGTGGCCGGGATATCCGGGATGGAATCATCCACCTG
The DNA here is from genome assembly GCA_030390025.1 of Squalus acanthias. Taxonomy (NCBI): domain Eukaryota; kingdom Metazoa; phylum Chordata; class Chondrichthyes; order Squaliformes; family Squalidae; genus Squalus; species Squalus acanthias. The sequence goes on from CM059432.1 coordinate 84,241,081, forward strand.
AGTTCCCAGTGACCACAATCCCAATTCCCCTTTCAACATTTGTTCCACACCTTACCTTCCCTGTTACTGACCATCACAGCATCCTCTTGGCCACAATGCTGAAATAAAAGCCACCACAAAGCAAACATTCTCATCCAACTTTATACATATATCCATCCAATATGACATCAAGAAATCAACTCATCACCCTTATGCATTCTCTTAGTGACTGTCTTGTATGTGCCTTTGCCTATCCGACTGATGTCACACAGTGCCATCCCAGTGGCTGCAACAGGGCTGGTGGAAGGCTGCTGACTTTCAGTGGGGGACACTTCAAATGGTCTTGCTGGTCAACCTTGAGGAGCTGGTGGTTGGGAGTGTCAATTCAATTGTCTTCTTCTTCACTCTCCTCTCCCTCTTCTTGGTCAACCACTGGCTGGGCAGGCTGCATTTCATTGGTGTGTGAAATGAGGAAGGCACCAGGGTGGAGTTGTGGTGAGGGGAGGGCAGGAAAGCAAGAGGTGCATGCAAGAAGGAGGATTACGTATGAGGATACCAGCATCTTGCATCCTTTCAGCCCCGCCGCTGGCCAGGGGCTCAGCCATACCCCTGCCAAGAATAGCCTGCACTGTCCAAGGGGGTGAGGTGAGGCTAGGAATGGGAGATGTGCCTTGTGATTGGTACAGATTGTTGGTAGGTGAGTGATTGTGGGGAAGGGTGGTGGGGAGGTCGTGCATTAAGAAGTGTATGAGGCTCGTGATGCAGTTGGTAGGAGATGGCTTTCGAAGATGTATTCACTGACATTGACCAGTGGTCTGAGGTCATGAAGCTTCTTTGGGCACAGGTGGTGGGGGCGACATTGCTGGCAGTGACGGCCTCGGTGATGTGGTCCCACATCCTACTTTCTGGAGGGCCTCCTGGCCCCTGTGGGTAGAGAACCTGTCTTGCAGTATTGATCCCCTGCACAAAGCTGGAGTGCTGCATGCTAGACCCTGGCTGCCCCTTCCCTGGCTTGCTGAGCCACTTCTGTTAGTGCTTGTAATATATGTGGGTAGAACAAATGAAGGACAGAGACACGATGAGTTGCTAGTCCATGTGCTTGCTTTATTAGGCCAGAGCGAACTGAGCATACTCATACCAAACCATGTGATAATACATTACACTGCTTTCCCCCTTAAAAAAAAATGTATTCCCCTCTCAAATACAACAAAACTATTGACCCACCTTTCCCAGCATTACATGTACCACATAACAAAAACTCCTGGCTTTTTTTCTTTTAAATGAACTACAAATCCAGTTTTCTGACACGTTTGCAGAGCCTTCCTGATCTCCTTACAGAAGGTTTTGGTGTTGAACCAATTTTTGGGCTGTTTTGTTTTGGTTCCAAACTCAAAGATGATCCTATTTCTATCTCAGGCTTGTTTGAACCTGGTACTTCAGTTACTGAAGTCTGAACTGAGTCAAACACATGTATGGAGTGCACATCCTGTGCCATGTGGACAGTCCTGGATGCTTCGCGTAGCCTGAACGACCACGTGTGCAGGAAGTGTCACCAGCTACAGCAACTCGAGCTCCAGGTTTCGGAGCTTGAGCGGTGGCTGGAGACACTGCGGTGCATCCGTGAGGCTGACAGTTACGTGGATAGCATGTTTCAAGAGGTGGTCACCCTGCAGCTTAAGAGTATGCAGGCAGAGAGGGAATAGGTGACCACCAGACAGAAGAGGACGACCAGGCAGGGTAGTGCAGGAGTCCCTGGAGTGCATCGCGCTCTCCAACCAGTATTCTGTTCTGAGTACTGGTGAGGGCGATGGTTCCTCTGGGGAGTGCAGCCAGAGTCAAGTCCACGGCACCACAGGTGGCTCAGCTGCACAGGGGGGGAGGAAAAAGAGTGGAAGAGCAATAGTGGTAGGGGATTCGCTAGTTAGGGGAGCAGACAGGCGTTTCTGCGGCCGTAGACGTGACTCCAGGATGGTATGTTGCCTCCTTGGTGCCAGGGTCAAGGATGTCACTGAGCGGCTGCAGGACACTGAGGGGGGAGGGTGAACAGCCAGAGGTCATTGTCCATATCGGTACCAACAACATAGGCAGAAAGAGGGATGAGGTCCTGCAGGCAGAGTTTAGGGAGCTAGGAGAGAGATTAAAAAGCAGGACCTCAAAGGGAGTAATCTCCGGATTACACCTGGTGCCACGTGCTAGTGAGTACAGGAATAGGAGGATAGATCAGATGAATGCGTGGCTAGAGAGATGGTGCAGGAGGGAGGGCTTTCGATTCCTGAGGCATTGGGGCCATTTCTGGGGAAGGTGGGACCTGTACAAGCCGGACGGGTTACACCTCAACAGAGCCGGGACCAATATTCTCGCAGGGAGGTTTGTTAGTGCTGTTGGGGAAGGTTTAAACTAGCTTGGCAGTGGGATGGGCACCAGCATATAGGAGTAGAAAAGAGGAATAAGGTGCATAAAAGAGTGAGGGGTAGAAATTAGGTCGCGCCCCATTTGGGGCGCAAATATCGTCTGGACGCAAATATTAGCGCCTGGCGCTAATTATCGGCACTGACTGGAAACTTCACTTTTACCGCCCCGGGAGGTGAGTGGAGCGCTAAAGCAGGCGCTGCACACCTGTCTTAAGGCGCAAAGGCCAAGGAGTGAGGCGCTACCTCAGAGCGCTGGCGAAGCTCATGTAATGTCAGTCAGCAATGGAACACACACACAATGGCACGGGCCAGTTCTTAAAGGGGATGGTTAATCTTGCTTTCCATCCACATCCTGTTCATTGCAGCCTTGAATCTCGGCCTGGAGAGACTTGCACATCAAATGTGCTGGAAAGAACAATGGAGAGTACCAGGCAAAGAGCTCAGAGTGCAGCTCCCACAGTCTCTGCTAAATCGATACAAGGAATGGCAAATCAAAATGAACCTGCAAAGTGCTGCTCAGTACCCAAAACTCCTTCCCACAACGTTGAATCTCTCCAGAAGTCTCTCCCTCTCTCTCTCAGAATGCGTAGTTCAAAAATGCCACCAACAATAAAAGACAGGAAGAGGCCCCCTTTAAATAGCGCCCCCCCCCAGCCCCACAGCGATTGATAGCGTTCCAGTCTTCTGGTCGTTGGAAGCGCCAGGCGGTAAGGCAGGGGGCGCCACTCAATTTCCGCTCCAGGGCGCCACAAGGGCGTTGCACCATGGAATGACGTCACAATCTGCGCGCGCAGGTGGTCGCAGCGGTAAGTTTTAGCGCCGCCGCACAATCTCAAGTTAAGTTCCGGAGCGGCGCAAACATCGCTGCGCCCGGGCGTTAGCAGCTTTGCACCCCATTAGCACCCTCTTAAGGCGCTAACGGGAGGCGCAACCAACTGAATTTTTACCCCTGAGTGTGTTGGATAGTACTAGAAAAGATAGTACTAGAGGCAGAAGTAGTACCATATTAGATAGGAGCAGACTAAGAAAGACTACGAAAAATGCAAAAATGGGTTTAGAATGCATGTACGTAAACACACAAAGTTTGGTGAATAAGGTTGGTGAGCTACAAGCACAATTAGCTGTGTGGCAATATGATGTTGTGGCAATAACGGAAATGTGGCTTAAAAATGGTGAGGACTGGGCACTTAATATTCAAGGGTACAAGGTGTTCAGAAAAGATAGGGAAGGAAAAAAGGGAGGTGGGGTGGCAGTGCTGATTAAGGAAGACATTGTAATGTTGGAAAGGGAGGATGTTCTTGAGGGGACAAGGACAGAATCCATTTGGTTAGAGTTGAGGAGCAAAAAGGGTATGATCACGCTATTGGGGTATTCTATAGGCCTCCAAATAGTGAGAGGGAGGTAGAGGAGCAAATCTGCAGGGAAATCACAGAGGTATGCAAGAGCTACAGAGTGGTGATATTGGGGGACTTTAATTACCCAAATATCAATTGGGATAATGCTAGGGTAAAGGGAAAGGAGGGGGAGGAATTTCTGAAATGTGTTCAGGAGAATTTCCTTGACCAATATGTTCTTGGCCCAACTAATAAGGAGACATTGCTGGATCTGGTGCTGGGGAATGAGGTGGGCCAGGTCGACCAAGTGTCTGTGGGAGAAGACTTGGGTACGAGTGATCATCGTATCATAAGATTTAGATTAGCAATGGAGAGGAGCAAGGAACATTCTAGAGTGGAACTTCTAAACTGAAATAGGGCTAACTTCAATGGGATGCGAAAGGATCTAGCCAGGGTAAAATGGAACCAAAAACTGATAGGACAAACTAACGGAACAATGGGTGATCTTTAAGGAGGAGATGTTCCAAGTATAGGCTAGGTACATTCCAACAAGAGGGAAGGGTAAGGGAAACAAAGCAAGGGCTCCCTGGATGACGAGGGAGATAGAGAAGATGATGAAACAAAAAAAGAGGGTGTATGATGCATGTCAGGTGAATTCTTCAAGGGAGAACAAGACCAAATACAATAAGTTGAGAGGGGATGTGAAGATGAAAATAAGATTGGCAAAGAGAGAATATGAGAGTAGAATGGCGTTAACATAAAAGGGAACCCAAAAATCTTCTACCAGCATGTAAACAGTAAGCGGGTAGTAAGAGGCGGGGTGGGGCCGATTAGAGACAAAGAAGGTGATATATGATTAGAGGCGCAGGGCAAGGCTAGAATACTCCATGAGTACTTTGTATCGGTGTTTACTAAGGAGGTGGATGCTGACAAAATATCGGTAGAAGTGGAAAAGGTAGAGGCAATGGAAGGGTGAAAATTGATAGACAGGATGGACTAGAAAGACTGGGTATGCTTAGAGTGGACAAGTCACCTGGTCCAGATGGCTTGCATCCCAGGTTGCTAAGGGAATTGGGGGAGGAGATAGTGGAAGGGCTTGCCATAATTTTCCAATCTTCCCTAGATGCGGTGGAGGTGCCTGAGGATTGGAAAGTGGCAAATGTGACACCATTGTTTAAGAAAAGGTGTAAGGGCAATCCCAGTAACTACAGGCCGGTCAGTTTAGCATCAGTGGTGGGTAAAGTTTTAGAAACAATAATCAAGGAAAATATTAAGGGGCACTTGGAGAGGTTTAAGCTAATTAAGGAGAGCCAACAAGGATTTGTAAAAGGCAGATCGTGTTTGACTAATCTGATTGAATTTTTTGATGAAGTAACAGAGGATTGATGAAGGGAATGCAATGGATTAAATAAATACTTTGATTCTGTCTTCATGGAAGAGGACACAAATAACTTCCCAGAAATGCTAGGGAACCAAGGGTCTAGTGAGAAGGAAGAATTAAAGGAAATTAGTATTAGTAAAAAAATAGTGCTGGAGAAATTAACGGGACTGAAAGCCGATAAATCCCCAGGGCCTGATAATCTGCATCCCAGAGTACTAAAAGAGGTAGCCATGGAAATAGTGGATGTATTGGTTGTCATCTTCCAAAATTCTATAGATTATGGAACAGTTCCTGCAGATTGGAGGGTAACAAATGTAACCCCACTATTTAAAAAAGGAGGGAGGGAGAAAACAGGGAACAACAGCAGTAGGGAAAATGCTAGAGTCTATTATAAAGGATGTGATAACAGGACACTTAGAAAATATCAATGGGATTAGACAAAGTCAACATGGATTTATGAAAGGGAAATCGTGTTTGACAAACCTACTGGAGTTTTTTGAGGATGTAACTGGTAGAATAGATAAGGGAGAACCAGTGGATGTGATGTATTTGGATTTTCAGAAGGCCTTTGATAAAGTCCCACATGAGAGGTTAGTGTGCAAAATTAAAGCACATGGGATTGGGGGTAAAATACTGGCATGGATTGAAAATTGGTTAACAGACAGGAAACAGAGAGTAGGAATAAATGGGACTTTTTCGGGGTGGCAGGTGGTGACTAGTGGGGTACTGCAGGGATCAGTGCTTAGGCCCCAGCTATTCACAATATATATGAATGATTTGGATGAGGGAACCAAATGTAATATTTCCAAGTTTGCTGATGACATGAAACTAGGTGGGATTGTGAGTTGTGAGGAGGATGCAAAGAGGCTTCAAGGCAATTTAGACAAGTTGAGTGAGTGGGCAAATACATGGCAGATGCAGTACAATGTGGATAAATGTGAAGTTATCCACTTCGGTAGGAAAAACAAAAAGGCAGAGTATTATTTAAATTGTGATAGATTGGGAAATGTTGATATACAGAGGGACCTGGGTGTCCTTGTACACCAGTCACTGAAAGCAAACATGCAGGTGCAGCAAGCAGTTAGGAAGGCAAATTGTATGTTGGCCTTCATTGCAAGAGGATTTGAGTACAGAAGCAAGGATGTCTTACTACAGTTATACAGGGCCTCGGTGAGACCACACCTGGAGTACTGTATTCAGTTTTGGTCTCCTTACCGAAGAAAGGATATACTTGCCATAGAGGGAGTGCAGCGAAGGTTCACCAGACTGACTCCTGGGATGGCAGGACTGTTGTATGAGGAGAGATTGGGTCGACTAGACCTGTATTCACTAGAGTTTAGAAGAATGAGAGGGGATCTCATTGAAACGTATAGAATTCTGACAGGGCTAGACAGACTGGATGCAGGGAGGATGTTTCCCCTGGCTGGGGGGTTTAGAACGAGGGGTCACAGTCTCAGGATACGGGGTAGGACATTTAGGACTGAGATGAGGAGAAATTTCTTCACTCAGGGTGGTTAACCTGTGGAATTCTCTAGTCGACAATCACGCAACTTGTCGCGATATAGTGATTTCGGTACTATGCTCACGGATGCACCAGTGTCGATTTCCATGGGTATCCTGGTTCCTGCTACATCTACTTGGATGATGATACTTCGCAAATTGCTGGTAGATACCTTGGTGCTCCTGATGACGTGAATCTCCAGAAACTCCTCGTCCTGCTGCTTCTCTTCAATGGTTTGTAGTGTCTGGCGATTTCTACTTCTAGCATTGCCAGTTGGTTTACTCTTACATAAGAACACAAGAACATAAGAAATAGGAGCAGGAGTAGGCCATTCGGCCCTTCGAGCCAGCTCTGCCATTTAATGAGATCATGGCTGATCTTCTGCCTCAACTCCATTCACCGGCCCTATCGCCATATCCCTTGATGCCCTTACTAGTCAGAAATCTATTGACTTCTGTTTTGAATATACCCAATGACTGAGCCTCCACAGCCCTCTGGGGTAGAGAATTCCAAAGATTCACCACCCTCTGTATGAAGAAATTTCTTCTCATCTCAGTCCTGAATGGCCTACCCTTTATCCTGAGGCTGTGGCCCCTGGTTCTAGACGCCCCAGCCAAGGGAAACATTCTCCCAGTATCCACCCTATCAAGCCCTGTAATAATTTTGTATGCTTCAATGAGATCCCCTCTCATTCTTCTGAATTCAAGAGAATACAGGCCTAGTTTACTCAATCTCTTCTGTCGGCACGCCTTTGCAAGATACCCAGTTTTCTTGCAGTAGAAACACACTGCCTTCACATATGGATAGCTTTGAGCGATGTGTTGTCGCAGGCACCGATAGCACGACTTCAATGCACTGTTACCTTGGCCAGTTGCTGAGGCCTTGGGGCCCAATGGGCTTTTACTTTTAGCCTGCAGCCGATTCACCTCGGTTGTCTGACGACTGGAAATGGTGCAAAACTCTCGGGAGTATCGGTCAGCCATATCCATCGACATAGCTGTCTGACAAGCTAAATCAAAAGTCAAGTTAGGTGTTGTCAACAATTTACTTCTGATACGTTCATTTTTCAACCCACAAACAAAGCGGTCACGCAAAGTTCGGTCCTGAAAGTTTCTGAAATGACAGTGAATGGATAGCTTTTTTAAAGCTATTATGTACTCACTGATACCCTCGTCATTTAATTGATCACGTGTTCCAAAATGATAACTTTCAGCAATTTCCAGGGGCTCAGGACTGTACTGCTGTTCTAACTTGGTTAGGATCTCCTTCAGTGGTATGGCCTTCGGCTTGGCAGGTACAAGCAAATTTTTCAGGGTTTCATACACCTCGGGGCCTGCTTCAGTCAAAAAAATAGCCCGTTTCATTTTTAAAACCGCCCGGTTATGGTTTACATCATCGGGGACTTCGACAATACTATTCGCAGTGAAAAACATTTTTAGCCGCTCCACATATGCTCCGAAAGTCTCTCGGTCGCGATGGAACTCACCCAAGCGCCCTATTATTCCTATAGGCGCAGCCATCTGGAATCTGGCAACGTCGACAGTTCAGCCACGTGTGCTCGAAATTCACCTCGGATTTTTAAGTTTTTCTGCAACACTAAGAACCTCTAACAGTCCCTCCGTTGGTTGGTAGGATCATGTGCTCAAGTCTCTGCAGTGTGACTGAACTCATGATCTACTGACTCAGAGGCAAGAGTGCTACCACTGAACCAAGACTGACACCTTTTGCTTGGAGTTCATTGCTCTCTCCTGTTCATGTGATACCTGACCCTTTAAGCTATGGTTGTTTAAGTCATGCAGCAGCAAGCCATTTTCCACAGCCCTAGATGTTGCCACTAGTTTGTGGCGGTTATCCCATTTAAAGCACACACCATAATATTTGAACTACTTGACCTCAGAAAATGTGTCGGAGGCAGCACCAATCTTGTCAGGCAGCCAGAGTTTTGCTCAGCCACACTTCTATCAGACTTATAGCTAGAGCAGGAGATCCCTCCTATAATGTCTGGTGACATGGTTGACTGCAGAAACTGTTAGCAGCTCTTGATATACTGAGTGACCTAAGGTACATTTACAGTGCAACTACTGGTCTGAGAAAGGCAGAGCTGTCTCCACAGAGTAATCAACACTTTGAATAGACTTTCAGAAAGTGGATAGTAAAGGCAAAAAAATTAGTCTTTAAAGAAACAGTTGGTTGCTGTGTTGGGGGAGGGGGATCAGTTTTTTTCTTTTTGGATAGATGTGTTAAGATGGTCTTGTGAAATAAACTGGATTATTGTGATCTTTTAATATAACTACCACTTTCCATTATGTTAAACTTGTATCGAGCCTTGTTAGGAAAATAGGAACAGGAGTAGGCCATTTAGCCCCACGAGCCCGTTCCACCATTCAATGAGATCATGGCTGATCTGCGACCTAACTCCATATACCCACCTTTGCCCTATATCCCTTAATACCTTTGGTTAACAAAAATCTATCAATCTCAGATTTAAAATTAACAATTGATCTAGCATCAATTGGCGTTTGCGAAAGAGAGTTCCAAACTTCTACCACCCTTTGTATGTACAAGTGTTTCCTAATTTCACTCCTGAAAGGTCTGGCTCTAATTTTTAGACTATGCCCCCTAGTCCTAGAGTCCCCAACCAGCAGAAATAGTTTCTCTCTATCTACCCTATTTTGTTCCCCTTAATATCTTGAAAACTTCGATCAAATCACCCTTTAACCTTCTAAATTCCAGGGAATACAGCCCTAATTTGTGTAATCTCTCCTCGTAATTTAACCCTTGGAGTCCGGGTATCAGTCTGGGCTGGCTGGCTGACAGGCAACAGCAAGGGCACTGACAGAGTGGCAGTGGTGGGAGGATGAATGCTGTCATCCTGAGAAAGGATAGTAGGTTCTTGCTCCACGGAGCCACTGCCACTCCCCCGGGGCGGCACCTCAGCAATCCAAGTACAGGAAACTCTTTGGTATCCGGCACCGACGTGGTGCCGGTTGATCGAAAGTTCCGGATAACGGAGAGTTATATCTACCGAGGCTATTTTTAACAAAGAAAAATAAAAAAAATCAAGAAATGTGCAGTATACAGTATTTGGGTACTCACCTACAGAATGTTGTGTTAAATGGATGGTGGAAGATGCTTGATTAAGTACATTACTACCCCCACTGACTAACTCGGCGTTCGCGGGCTCGGGCTCGGACTCGGCAACATTGCCGGTTATTTGAGAGGAGTTTTCGGAGTACTCGGAGTTTGCGGGAGACTCGGACTGCGACTCGGCAACATTGCCGGTTATTTGAGAGGAGTTTTCGGAGGATGATTTTTGCCGGTTAAGAGAGAATTCCGGATATTTAGGTGCCGGTTAAACAAGAGTTTCCTGTAATTTGTTGGAGGACAGATTCCTGAACTGCTGTGACACCCTGGAAGCCCCTTTCCACAGCCACGATGGCAGCAAGCTGAGCCTGCATGAGAGCAGTGTGAGCTTGCATGTCTTCAGTCTGAGCTTCCGCTGCAGCACTCAGATGTTGGGTCACTTCCACTTGTGCTGCAATGGAAGCTGAGACATCAGCCATCAGACACTGCACCATTGTTGTGTCCACAAGTGCGCTAATAGAGTTGCCCATCACTTTCATTCTGGAAATCATGGGCTCCAAGCTCTGCGCAAAGCCCTGTGCAATGTTAGTGGCAGACTCCTCCATGCTCCTTGACAGTGACAACACACTCTCTGGCAGGCTTGCCATTGCACCTAGAATTTATGTATGCATGCCAGTCACCCTTCTTCTGTAGGCCACCACATCAAAGTCCTCATCTGAGTCCTCTGCAGCAGAACTCGTGTGCAAACTCGCCCTCCGAGAAGCTGGCACCTATGCTAAACTTTCCCCCTGCCCTGGCTGCAGGCCACAGGCCACTCATGTCCGGTGACACACCACGTGCAGATCCTGCCTCTATACCACCCTCTAAAAGTACGTGGAGTGCCAGTATCTGAGCTGGTGCCTGCGAGTGTGAGATCGAGTGACAGTGTCTCTTCTTCTCCATCACGCTCCTCTTCCTCTTCCTGCACTGGCTGGCAAGGTTGGAGTTCTGTGTATCTGAAATGAGAAAGCCACAAGAGTTGTGGTGACAGGAGGCGGGGGGGGGAAAGCAAGATGTGCATGCTTACACCATCAGCAGCTTGTTAGTGAGAAGAGGTTGTGGTATGAGGGGGAAGTGGGATGTGAGAAGGAGGATTAAGTATAAGCATACCGCCATCTTCAATGGTTTCAGCCTTGCCACTTGCCACAGCCTCAGTGAAGGCCCTGAAAATAATGTCGAGCACCGTCTCCTCCAGCTGGGTAAGAATATGCAGGCTTGTCTGTCCCCTACTGTTTAGCTACAGTTCCCTGCGGTTATGAGCCACCTTGCCCTGCAAGAGAGAGGGAAATGTGTCAGTGAGTGCGGTGCAATGTATTTGGGCGATGTGCCTGTCATGGATAAATAACTGGCAGTTTCTGTAAGGTGTGAGATATGGGTGTGAGGCTTGCAGCAGTGGTAAGTGTGTGAGGCTGAGATGAAGCTCTGAATGTGAGGTTTGAGTCGTGATTGATAGAGATTTTTGGTAGTTGAGTGATGGGGGTGTGGTGCAGTGTGTGAGGCTAGTGGTGCAGTTGGTGGGAGATGGCGTTTGAAGATGCATTCACTGACCTTGACCACACGTGTGAGGTCATTAAACTTCTTTCGGCACTGCATTCATGTGCTCGGGGCAAGCCTGCTGGCATTGACCTCATCGGCTATCTGCTCCCACTGCCTTCGCAGTGTGTGTCTGGAGGGCCTCCTGCAGATAGAAGACCTGTCTCCTCCTTTCCACCCCTTGCACTAAGGCCTCTAGTGCTGCGTCCGAGAGCCTTGGAGCCCTTTCTTTGGCCTGTTGGGCCATTATCCACTCTTTCTGTTTCTGACCCTTGCCTCAACAACCAGTTGCATAAGCTGCTGCAGGCAGAATGCACCTCCCCTTTAAGAGATGCAGATTGCCTTTAAGACGTAGCTTTAATTGGAGCTAGCCTCACATGAAATTGGGCTCCCTGCTGAGCGTCCAGCCACTCAGCAGGGCGTTCAGAGCTGGGCTGAACGCTGTAATCTTTGTCATTATCAGGTGCATCGTGATCCCTGTGCCCGTTTTCCGGGGCTATCGAATTTTTAGTCCGGTAAATTATTTAAGTGTTTCTTATTTTAATTCCAAGTCAACTGGAACCATGTGCAACAAATGTATCCCATGTGGAATTGTATTGTTTGGCCTGTTTTGCCATCTTATTTTAATCTGTTTAACTGGATAAATATTTACATGTTTCAATGTGATCATCTCATTTCATGACTAGTTTGTGATTCAGAATCATAACTGATTTAAATCAAAGTCAAGGGAAGTGTTATTTAATATTTTCCTCAAAAACTTAGAAGTTTTCACTTAGATTGTTGTGGAGGCCGATGTTGATGTTCTAGATTTTCATAAGGACCTCCTGTGAAAACACCTGATGCGATGCTGCTGTTAAAACAGTAAAGGGTTATCTGACAGCTGCAGTGTATTTCCCAGCACTACTCATAAACCCTTTCTACTGGCCTTGAAGCTAACTGTTTTTGAAATTACATGTTAGAATGATTTGTTCCTCTTTTTAAAACCCAAAAACATGTTTGAATCATAACCACTTATAACATATCCGTGCTTTTTTTCCAATTGGCAAACAATGCGAGTGCTGTAAAAAAAAGTTATTTGCTAAGAATTAAAAAAAAGAAAAGCTGTAAATGAGCAACAGGTCAATCAGTATTTGAAAAGAAAGGTGTTAGTGGCACCCTTCCTCGGAGTCCACAATGAAGATGACCAAGACGTTGTTTTGCTACCAAGGAAAGATTATAAATGTAAAGGCTAAACATGGCAAACTACTTCTAGATTAAGAAAATGTATCTTAATATGTTTTGTATATTATGGGATATTACATGTGTCAATTTAGTCTGTTTTTGTTTCACTTATTTTTGAGTTACTAGAGTTTTAATAGTATTTTTAGGCAGTAAATTCTTTAATCTGTTCTTTGATTCAGTCAGCAGGTAAGTATTTTTTCTCCCATTGGCAAAAAAACTTCTTAACATTTCTCTCCAACACATGCTATTACTTGGAAATGCAAATTGTGTTATGCAGGCATTATTAAACATTCACTCCATCCACCATCGGTGCAACGTGGCGACAGTGTGTACCATCTACAAGATGCACTGCAGCAACTCGCCAAGGCTTCTTCGACAGCAACTCCCAAACTTGCGACCTCTACCACCTAGAAGGACAATGGCAGCAGGTGCATGGTAACACCACCACCTCCAAGTTTCCCTCCAAGTCACACACCATCCTGACTTGGAAATATAGCGCCATTCCTTCATCATCACTGGGTCAAAATTCTGGAACTCACTACCTAACAGTACCTCACTACACGGACTTCAGTGGTTCAAGAAGGCGGCTCACCACCACCTTCTCAAGAGCAATTATGTATGGGCAATAAATGCTGGCATTGCCAGCAACGTCCACATCCTGTGAATGAATAAATGAAAAAAAAATTGTTGTTACCATTTTAACAATAGAACCATAGAAGTTTACAGGCAGAAGGAAGCCATTTAGTCCATTGAGTCTGTGCCAGCTCTTTGCTAGAGCAATTCAAAACTAATCCCACTCCCAATGTCCTACTGTCTCTCCATTGACTCTATCATCCTCTGTTTCAAATGTTTATCTACTTTTCTCTTAAAAGATACAATGACCTCTGCCTCAACTATTCACTGTGGCAAAGAATTCAATATTCTATCAATTCTCTGAGTAAAGAAAATTTTCTTAAGCTCTTTCCTCACTCTCTTGATGACGCCTTATCACTGATTCTCCAGCCAGAGAAATTGGGCTAGAAATTCAATAGCGTCCAGGAAAGGGTGCTAACTTTTGAGAAGTTGGAAGTTTAGCGCCAGGCGCTAAACAATCTCGCTGCCCACTAAATTCAGTCTCAGCGCTCAAAGAATATAGGGGAGTGCTAAATCAGGTGCTAATGGCGTAGGTGGGTGGCGTTAGGCTCCAAGCAATAAGGAATATGAGGTGTTGTATAATCGGGAGTGAGCATTGCCGAAGGCACCTTCCAGCCATTAAATGGGAGGGTCACTGGAGTCTGCACACCAGCCCCCAATGATTTGGGGAGTGCAGAACGGCCATATGCTGTGGGATGAAATGCAAATTCCTTTGACGGCCCGCAACACTCTGGGGACTAAGCAGCCTTTATTTGGCTGCAGATACATCCTGCGCTCTCTGCCACTCACAACTGACCTTTGGAATGGAAGTTCCTTGACAGCTGGGGCGTATCCCTTTAAGTAGCGCCCCGCCAGCCGCCAGCCGGCTGGTTTGCGCCTCCGCTCCCTGGCGCTGTCGGCGTGAGGCGCTACTGAAGTTTGCAGGTCGGGCGCCCAGCGAGCATTGCACGCTCGCTGACATCACCAATTGCATGCCGAAAGGTGCTGAGGCACTAACTGTTATCAGTGGCGCTATGCGGCCGGCGAATTCGCCGCATCGCTACTGCCTGAGCACCCCGTTAGCGCCCCTGCCAGGCGCTATCTGGGGGCGCTAACATGCCAAATTTCTCCCCCATTGTCTTTCCCTATTGACCCTATCAAAACTGTTCATAATTTAAAAAAAAATAGTTTAATCTCCTCTTACCCCTCTCTGTCCCAGTGAAAATAATCCCAGGATCTCAAGTCTCTCCTCACAACTATAGTTTTGTATCCCTGATATCATCCTGGTGAATCTACACTCTCTTTGACTTTTATGCCCTTTCTACAATGGAGTGCTCAAAACTGCACACAGTACTGTAACCATTGCTTTATACCAACTTAACAACAACAACAATAACAACTTGCATTTATATAGCACCTTTAACGTAGTAAACATCACAAGGTGCTTCACAGGAGCAAAATCAGACAAAAATTGATACTGAGCCAAAAAAGGAGACAAAAGGACAGATGACCAAATGCTTGGTCAAAGAGGTAAGTTTTAAGCAGCGCCTTAAAAGAGGAGAGACATGTGGAGAGGTGAAGAGGTTTAGGGAGGGAATTCCAGGTCTTAGGACTTAGACAGCTGAAGGCACGACCACCAATGGAGGAGGTAGGTGATGCACAAGAGGCCAGAGTTGGAAGAACCTAGAGTTCTCGTTGGGTGTTAGGCTGGAGGAGGTTACAGAGATAGGGCGGGGCAAGGCCATGGAGGGATTTTAACATGAAGATGAGTATTTTAAAATATAGGCATTGCTGGACTGGAAGCCAATGTAGGCCAGCAAGCATTGGGGTGATGGATGAATGGGACTTGGTGCGAGTTAATATATGGGCACCAGAGGTTTGGATGAGCTCAAGTTTATGGAAGGTGGAAGATGGGAGGCCGGCCAGGAGAGCATTGGAATAGTCAAGTCTGGAGGTAACAAAGAGTTTCAACAGCAGATGGGCTTGGGTAGGGGCAAAGTCGGGCGATACTACGGAGGTGGAAGTGGGTGGTCTTTGTGATGGAGAGGATATGGAGTTGGAAGCTCAGCTGTTAAATAAGATGTGGAGGTTGCAAACAGTCTGGTTCAACCTGAAATAGTGGCCCAGGAGGGTTATGGAATCGGTGGCTAGGAATCGGAGTTCATGGTGGGGCTGAAGACAATGATTTTGGTTTTCCCAATGGTTAATTGGAGGAAATTTTGGCTCATTAAAAACTGGATGTTGGACAAGCAGTCTGACAACACAAAGGCAGTGGAGTGATTGAGAGCAGTGGTGGTGAAGTAGAGCTGGGTATCATCAGCGTATGTGGAACCTAACATCAATGTTCCTGTTAAGCTGTGAGACCGTGCGGCAAGGCCAGCATTTATTGCCCATCCCCAATTGCCCTTGAGAAGGTGGTGGTGAGCTGCCTTCTTGAACCCCTGCAGTCCATGTAGTGAAGGTCCTCCCACGGTGCTGTTAGGGAGGGAGTTCCAGAATTTCGACCCAGCGACTATGAAGGAACAATGATATATTTCCAAGTCAGGATGGTGTGGGGAACTTGCAGGTGGTGGTGTTCACATGCGCCTGCTGCCTTTGTCCTTCTAGGTGGTAGAGGTTGTGGGTTTGGGAGGTGCTGTCAAAGAAGGCTTGGCGAGTTGCTGCAGTGCATCTTGTAGATGGTACACACTGCAGCCATGGTACGTAGGTGGTGGAGGGAGTGAATGTTTAAGGTGGTGGATGGGGTGCCAATCAAGCGGGCTGCTTTGCCCTGGATGGTGTCGAGCTTCTTGAGTGTTGTTGGAGCTCCACTCATCCAGGCAAGTGGAGAGCATTCCATCACACTCCTGACTTGTGCCTTGTAGATGATGGTCAGGAGGTGAGACACTCACCACAGAATAACCAGCCTCTGACCTGCTCTTGTAGCCACAGTATTTACGTGGGTGGTCTAGTTAAGTTTCTGGTCAATGGTGACCCCCAGGATGTTGATGGTGGGGGATTCGGCGATGGTAAAGCTGCTGAATGTCAAGGGATGGTGGTTAGACGCTCTCTTGTTGGAGATAGTCACTGCCTGGCACTTGTGTGGCGCGAACGTTACTTGCCACTTATCAGCCCAAGCCTGAATGTTTTCCAGGTCTTGCTGCATGCGGGCATAGACTGCTTCATTATCTGAGGAGTTGCGAATAGAACTGAACACTGTGCAATCAACAAACATCCCCACTTCTGACTGTATAATGGAGAGAAGGTCATTGATGAAGATGGTTCGGCCTAGGACACTGCCCTGAGAAACTCCTGCAGCGATGTCCTGGGGCTGAGATGATTGGCCTCCAACAACCACAACCATCTTCCTTTGTGCTAGGTATGACTCCAGTCAGTGGAGAGTTATCCTCCTGATTCCCATTTTACTAGGGCTCCTTAATGCCACACTCGGTCAAATACCTCACCTCTGGAATTCAGCTCTTTTGTCCATGTTTGGACCAAGGCTGTAATGAGGTCTGATGCCGAGTGGTCCTGGCGGAATCTGAACTGAGCATTAGGAGCAGGTGCTGCTTGATAGCACTGTCGACGACACCTTCCTGATGATTGAGAGTAGACTGATGGGGTGGTAATTGGCTGGATTGGATTTTTCCTACTTTTTGTGGACAGGACATTCCTGGGAAATTTTCCACATTATCGGATAGATACGAGTGTTTTAGCAGTACTGGAACAGCTTGGCTAGAGGTGCGGCTAGTTTTGGAGAACAATTCTTCAGCATGACAGCCGGGATATTGTCGGGGCCTATAGCCCTTGCTGTATGCAGTGCGCTCAGCCGTTTCTCGATATCACGTGGAGTGAATCGAATTGGCTGAAGACTTGCTTCGGTGATGGTGGGGATCTCATTATCCACTTGGCACTTCTGCTGAAGATGGTTGCAAATGCTTCAGCCTTGTCTTTTGCACTCATATGCTGGGCTCCACCATCATTGAGGATAGGGATGTTCATGGCGCCTCCTCCTTCCGTTAGTTGGTTAATTCACCATTCACTACTGGATGTGGCAGGACTGCAGAGCTTTGATCTGATCTGTTGGCTATGGGATCACTTAGCTCTGTCTATAGCATGCTGTTTTCGCTGTTTAGCATGTATGCAGTCCTGTGTTGTAGCTTCACCAGGTTGGCACTTTTCTTCCCTAAATGACATTCGTGAACCAGATGGTTTTTTATGACAATCCGGTAGTTTTCACCATTATTTATTCCAGATTTATTTAATTAACTGAATTTAAATTCCCCGTGATGGGATTTGAACTCACGTCTCCAGATCATTAGTCCAGGCATCTGGATTACTAGTCCAGTAACATAACCACTATGCTACCGTACCCCCACTGGGAACAATGTTGCTCCCTTCCCAAATCCCGGGACGGAGTCAGTTTAATAATAGGGACTAGCTACCCGCACCTGTAGAAGCTCTGCAGAGGTTCCCGTCCCCAAGAAGTACGGGAAAATCAGAGTGGCAGGGTTGGGTGAACCAGAAGCCTGTTACAGGCCAAACATTAATTTTAACAAAAATTTCAGTTCGTCGCATGGAAATCAATGCTAGCATTATGAGGTAATTGATGGCCTCTGGGATCAATTACCTATGCTCCTTGAAATGTTTATAGCCTTGGGAAGGCTCAGTATGGAATGCACACCTGCTCTCAGCAAACACAAATTCTGTTAGGTAGCCTGGGAGTGCCTTAGACATGGTCCCAAAATCTCTGTTAGACATAAGGGGAGCTAACGGAAGACTCCCCTCTTCTCCCAATGATTGGGATTTACCACGGTATCTTTAATGGAGCAGAAACCCAGAAGATCCGGGTTCTGCCCTAAATTCCGACCGGCTTGTCCCCATAGTCCATTGGGTTTTAACTCTTCCAAACCCCAGGAATTTCAGCCCCATATACTTAAGTATTTGAAAACATTTTTTTAAGTTCAATCTTATGGTTTTGGCTTTGGCAACCAGTGAAGATTCCCTCAATCTTCTGCTCTTAGGACAAAGAACAGCAGGATCAGGAGGGTCACCACAGAGATGCCAGGCTGAACACCATAGGTGGTCTCTGGTCTCTACTGGTTAGTACCCATGCTTCCCTGACCACAGATCCAGATGAGGGAACTCAGCAATGCACCTTCTGAATGAAGCAGCAGCTGTGTTGTGTCAGCTACCAGATAGCTGTTGCCACAGCTCATAAGGGAGTCCTTAAGCTGACTAAGATCTGAGCTCATTGCCAAATGAGTACTGCCATCACAGTCACTTGCTAACAATTATCTCTCTTCCCTAACTACCAAGGCTTTGATTTGGAGATCATTCTGCTACTCCTTCACACTGGCATTCCCCCACCTTGCCCTAGATCATTCTGCATATAATCTGTCAGTGTCAAAAATACCGCACTGACAACAAATATGACAACCTTCCATTGTTTAAAAGTACCATGCCTCCCCTTTGTGCCTACTCTTGAGTGCTCTTTTAGTCGTAGCCTTTTACTTCCCCTACAGTGGCAGGAGGTTCTGAGGTGTGTGGTTGATAGTTTGCAGCAGGAGTCTTGGGGGGAGCCCATTTTTTTAGGCGCTAATCAATCTCCTAATGCTCGAAAATGGCATCCGAGATGCGCATGCACACCTCCAATAGGAAGTGCGCCGGACGCCATTGTGGTAAAGGGGTTTGCGCGCGCACACCTAACGACTGCGAGCAGAATGCAGAGCAGGCAGATTATGACATCAATCAGTGTGCAACGCTGATTTGATGCCAGCGCTGCCATTTTCAAATGCCACAGTCTAGCCTATGCCCTCTCTTAACCTCGTGCAGTTGAACATGACATTAAACGGCACGAAGAACCCCTCCCCCCACCAGCGCTACTTAAATGAATCATGAATTACTTATAGGTTAGTTGCTGGATTATTTCTTCTGGCTGCTGGTGCAATTCTATGTGTTTTTGGAGTTTTCCTGTACTTGTCTAAAGTTTGGATAGTCTACAGGGAGTGGTCTGGCTGGTAATTTTTTGGTGGTTTAAAGGCTTGTGCTGAAACAAGTTGCTTGCAGACATGGGTGGTCTGGTAGGCCTTCCTGTTGGAATTGAGCATGACTGGGAGAATGAAGAGAGGCCTCGCAGAGCAGGACAAGCTGCTAGAAGAAGGAGGAGGAGGGGAAGAAGGGCTCTCAGCAGGAGGCCATATCCGTAGAGAGTCTTTAGGGAGCAATTCTCTTACCTCAACTTCAGCGACAACCAATACTGGGTTGGGTCTGGGCTGGCTAGCTGGCAGGCAATAGCAAGGGTACTGGTGTAGTGGTAAGGGTGGGAGCACGAATGTTCTCATCCTGAGAGAGGACAGCAGGTGCGTAATCCATGGAGCCACTGCCACTTTCCTGGGGCGTGCCTCAGCAATCCTTGTATTCCATTGGAGAACAGATTGCTGGACTGACATGATGCCCTGGAAGCCTCTTTGCACACTGGTATCCACAGCCATAATGGAAGCAGTCTGAGCTTGCATGGCAGCAAGCTGAGATTGCATGACAGCAGTCTGAGCTTCCATTGCAGCACTCAGACGTTGGGTGTGTGCTGCTTGTGCTGCAATGGAAGCTGAGACATCGGTCATCAGACACTGCACTATGGTTGGCTCTACAGGTGTGTTGATGGAGGTGGCTACTTGTTCCATGTTGGAAAGGATGGCTCCAAGCTCTGCGCAATGACCTGTGACAAGTTGGTTCTGGACTCCTCCATGCTCCTTGACAATGAATGCAGGCTTTCTGGCAGGCTTCCCAGTGCACCAAGCATTTTGTTGTGTACACCCATCTTGTCTCTTAATCTCTCCTGCCTTCCATCCTATCACAGACCTTCTCTTTTGTTCTTTCCTCCCCTCCCCCCTTTCCCTGCCCCTGCACTTGCTTAAAAACCTGTTCCATCTCCAGCTTTTTCCAGTTCTGACGAAGAGTCATCGACTTGAAACGTTAACTCTGTTTCTCTCTCCAGAGATGCTGCCTGACCTGCTGAGTATTTCCAGCATTTTCTGTTTTTATTTCAGCCTTCTTCTGTAGCCTGGTCCATCGAAGTCCTCATCTGAATCCTCTGCAGCAGAAGTGTGTGACCTCGCCCTCCGGTGAGCTTGCGTCTGCAATAACCTTTCACCCAGCCCTGGCTCCATCGCACTTGTGCTCGGTGTCTCACCACGTGCAGATCTCGCCTCTATCCTATCCTCTAAATTACATGCAGTGTCAGTATCTGAGCTGGTGGCTGTGAGTGTGAAATCAAGTGACAGTGTCCCTTCATCTTCATTTTCTTCTTGCTCTTCTTCCAATGCCTGGTAGGTTGCAGTTCTTGAATATCTGAAATGAAAAACAGACAAGGGTTGGGTGGTGAGGGGAGAGGAGAAAGTAAGAAGTGCATCCTTACACCATCTGCAGTTTGTAAGACAGAAAAGATTGAGGGATGAGGGAGAAGTGGGATGAGAGAAGGAGGATTAGGTATGTAGAAACCCTCATCTTCAATTCCTTCAGCCCCGCCGGTGGCTACGGCCTCAGCAATGGCCCTTCCTACAATGGCCAGCACTGTCTTCTCCATGGGGGTTAAAACATGCAGACGCGCCGCTCCCCCTCCCATTAATTCCAGCTGCCTCCTGTTGTGTACTACCTTCTCCTGCAAAAAAGAGGGAAGTATGTCAGTGACTGTTGTTCAGTATGTTTGTGTGTTGTGTCTGTCATGGTTGAATAGTGGTAGTGTGTGCAAGCTGTGAGATGTGGGTGTGAGGCTTGTAACAGTGCGTGAGGATGAGGTAAAGCATATGAATGTTAGGTATGAGTCCTGACTGATAGAGATTGTTGGTTGGTGAATGATGAGGGTGCCGTGAATTGAGCAGTGGATGAGGCTAGTGGTGCAGTTGGTAGGATATGGCATTTGAATATGCACTTACTGACTTTGACAACTCGTGTGAGATCATTAAATTTCTTCCTGCACGGCATCCAGATTCTTCGGGCTAGACTCCTGGCATTAACCTCTGCCACTATCTCTTCCCACTGCCTTCTCCGGCCCCCGATGATACAGAACATCGCTCCTTCTTTTCTCCTCTTCCACCAAGACCTCCAGTGCAGCATCCAAAAACTGTGATGCACGCTCTCTCCCATGGTCAGCCATAGTTGATTCTTTCACAACACAATATTCAGAATGATCTCAGCACCACCAGCAGCCACAATGCACCTCCCCTTTAAGAGGTGCAGGCTAGCTTTAAGTAATCCTAGGCACTCACGTTATTGGGCCCCCTGCTGATCAATGTTCCCCTTAATTTTTTTTATGGGTGCACGTCCCCTTTAAGGGACTGTGTGGCCCATTCACAGTTTTGCACTTATCAACATTGAAAAAGCCGGTCCTGGGCTGTGCGGGACCGGCAAATAGGGAATGTTGCTGCTGATGTGTGCAGCCAATGAACAGCGTGGGGAGCGCTGGCTGCATGCAGCAAACATGGAAATGAGCAGGCAGCATGAAGTTGGCGTCCTGCCTGCATTGCAATCAACGGGCACGGGTTAATTGCGATCCCGGTGCCCGTTTTCAGGGGTTATTCAATTTAAACCCCCTAGTATCCACAGTGGAATTTAAATTTCAAAGGTACAGTTTTACTAATGCAGTCGATCACAGCATAATCGATTGCATTAAGGAAACAACCATATTTGAAAATGGGCAGGATATTCACTTTTTAAAAAATCTTGGGCTTGGTCTGCGAGCTAAACTATGCTGCGGCAAAGCATCACCGTGATTTTTATCCCCACCTCCATCTGAGGTAAATGGGTCAGGGTAAGAGCACAACCAATGGGTGGAATTCCCATCCACTGTGTTTCTGCTGCCATTGCAGCTTCCTGGGAATTTCTAGGCCAGAGTAAGGTATTTTTTGCCTCCTACCAGCACTGATGCTGAGGGTGTAAAATCACATAGAATCATAGAATAGTACAGCACAGAAAGAGGCCATTCATCCCATCGAGTCTGTGCTGGCTCTTTCAGAAAGCAATCCAGTTAATCTCACTCCCCCGCTCTTTCCCCATATCCCTGCAATTATTTCTCCTTCAAGTAATTATCCAATTCCCCTTTGAAGACTACTATTGAATCTGTATCCATCATGCTGCTACTGCTCCTTTTATCCCATGGGTTTCAATTTTGCAAACAAGCCTAGTATGTGGTGCTGCCTTTTGAAAGTCCATATACACAACATCAACTACACTGCCCTCATCCACCTTCCCCGTTACCTCATTAAAAAACTCAATCAAGTTAGTCAAACACGATTTGCCCTTAACAAATCCAGGCTGGCTCTCCTTTATTAGTCCATGCTTGTCCAAGTGGCTGTTAATTTTCTCCCAGATTATTGTTTCTAAAAGCTTCCCCACCACCGGCGCTAAACTGACTGGCCTGTAATTGCCAGGTTTATCCTTCTCCCTTTTTTGAACAAGGGTGTAATATTTGCAATCCTCCAGTCCTTTGGCACCATCCCTGTATCTAAGGAAGATTGGAAGACTGGAAGATTGTGGCCAGCACCTCCATAATTTCTACCCTTGGATGCATCCCATCTGGACCGGGTGACTTATCCACTTTAATTACTACCAGCCTTTCCAGTACCTTCTCTTTATCTATTTTTATCTCATCCAATATCCTTGTTTACCATAGCTTTGGCAAAGTCTTCTTCCTTGGTAAACACCGATGCAAAGTACTCATTTAGTACCTCAGCTATGCCTTCTGCCTCTACCAATAGTTCTCCATTTGGTCCCTAATCTGCCCCACCACTCCTCTGACAACTCTTTTACTGTTAATATGCCTATAAAAGACCTTTGGATTCCCCTTTATGTTAGTCACCAATCTATTCTCATACTGCCTCTTTGCCCCTCTTATTTCCTTTTTCACTTCTCCTCTGTACTTTTTATATTCAGCCTGATACTCCCTTGTATTATCAAGCTGATATCTGTCATATGCCCCTTGTTCTGGTTCATCCTACTCTCTAACTTCTTCATCATCCAGGGAGCTCTGGCTTTCCCTTTCCCCCTTGTAGAAATGTACCTAGACTGTACCCGAACCAGCTCCTCTTTAAAGGCTGCCCCTTGCTCCATTACATTTTTGCCTGCTAGTCTTTGACTCCAATTTACCCGGGCTAGATCCCTCCTCAATTTGCTGAAATTTGCCCTCCTCCAGTTTTTTTATTCTAGATGCTCCTTGTCTTCTCCATAACTAATCTTAACATTACGATATTATGATCACTGTTCCTGAAATGCTCTCCAACTGTGACATTCTCCACTTGACCCACTTCATTCCGCAGGACTAGATCCACGTATGGATCAACATGTATGTTGAAGCGGAAATACTAGGCAAGAACAAAGTTAGACTAGCATTACTGTGTCCCTTTTAAACATTGTATACTTTCTATGCAGTGCATTGCACCATACATTTAAGTTGCATGCTCATAATACAAGCATTATTCCAAAAATGCTGTTCTTGATTTTCTATTCGAGTTATGCCAGCTCCCAGACTTTGGCAGTTAATTCTTCGGGAACCACTTCAATCCCTCCCTGCATACCCCACCAATTTTTTAAAAATTCATTCTCGGGATTTGGGTGTTGCCGGCATTTATTGCCTATCGTTAGTTTCCCTTTTGGGATTTCCTGCCAGATGTGACAGAGGTTGTATAGTACATCCAACCAATATTGACAGGCGTATTATAATGGAATTCAAATTATGCAAATATGTAATTTTCTTCATTTGTGCCAGAGCAACACTGAGCACAAGGAATGCCTGTTGTCCAATGTTGCTATGGGCGGCAGAGGGGCTATTTAAACTTTAATGGAGCAAAAAGCCTTTGTAATCGATCACAATGCAGAAATCGCGCATGCGCGGGGCTGCGCGGCAACAAAAAAATTAGAGGGAACATTGGTTGTAGGGCTGGAGGAGGTTACAGAGATAGGGAGGGACGAGGCCATGGAGGGATTTGAACACAAGGATGAGAATTTTAAATTCGGGCATTGCCGGACTGGGAGCCAATGTACGTCAGTGAGCACAGGGGTGAAAGGCGAACGGGACTTGGTGCGAGTTAGGATACGGGCAGCAGAGTTTTGGATGAGCTGAAGTTTACGGAGGGTGAAAGATGGGAGGCTGGCCAGAAGATCACTGGAATAGTCAAATCTGGAGGTAACAAAAGCATGGTCCATAAAAGCACACTATAATCAATCAGGGTAAATAATGCTGCCTATACCTCGTTGCATTATGGAAGCTTGATATTTTGATTTTTCACAGGCTTTCCCTAAAAGCTTTGCATTTTGACAAATATTGTTCTCATTAAACTCAACTGCATCTTAAATAGTGCAAAGATTACACTTGCGCAGAGGCGACCACTGTGGAAATGTGTGCAGCCAATGTCAACAGTTTACTTCATGTGTTTTAATACAACCAGCTGTTTGAATATGTGTGATCTAATCCAGCTTACTTGTAAAAGCTTCATAAACCTGTTGCTCTCTTCTTAGCAGTAACAAAACACATAGTGCATAGAGTTTATTTTCTTTCATAGTAAGTTTTCAAGGTCATTGTTCTGCTTAAGGAGCCATGTTTGTTGGTTTTGGCCCACACCATCCCACACCCCTCCCCCACCTCCGCTTCCCTGAAGCTAAGTTATCCTCAGGCACTAATACATGTGCATTAACTGACTGCAATGCAGTTCATTCAGCACTTTAGCTCTGGTGAAATTTGGCTGTGTAACTTCCTGGCTGGAGGTTGCATCTGTCCTAGTTGACTTAGAATAAGCAACAAAAGAATATGCTTCTTCATTATAAATTTAAACCATAGCACATGCCTATTTAACAATGCAATGTTGATCTAGGTTTTCCCATGTGTAAAAGCAAACTCTGACCTTTTGAGTACTTTGAGTATTTTATTAGCAGTTTTCAAAATATAATAGACCCACTGTATCATATTGTTTTTAGTAACCATACAAAAAGCTATTATGGGACAGAAAGTAATAGACAAGATGCTTATATACTTTCTGTTAATGAGGGCTGTAAACTGTGTCCTATTAAACATCATGGTTTATCAAAAAGTCATGGTGTGGTCTTCTAAAATCTAATTTTCTGTGATAACATGACTACACTGGTCCATAAAATTCTAATGTTTAATATTATGAAGGACAATTGGAGGAATTTGTGTGATTATAGTATGTCTATTCTGTTACTTTGTTGCTTGATAATTATAAAATTGTAGGTTTGTTATATTTTATTTTGTGGCAAAGTTACTTTTTACAAGGTTTGAGTCTCTGGTGGACTATATACTAAGGGGGAAAAATTAGGTCGCGCCCCGTTTGGGGCGCAAATATCGTCTGGACGCAAATATTAGCGCCTGGCGCTAATTATCGCCACTGACTGGAAACTTCACTTTTAGCGCCCCGGGAGGTGAGTGGAGCGCTAAATCAGGCGCTGCACACGTGTCTTAAGGCGCAAAGGCCGAGCAGTGAGGCGCTAACTCAGAGCGCGAGCGCAGCGCAGCTGCTGCCAGTTAGCGAGGGAACACAGACACACTGGCGCCGGCCACTTCTTAAAGCGGGGGGGGCCAACTTGCTCCCCAGCCACACCCTGCTCATTGCAGCCTTGAATCTCGGCCTGGAGAGACCTGTGAATCCATTTTGCTGCCAAGGATGGAGAGGGTGAGAGAACGAGCTCATCGCTTCACCGAGCGGGCCTTGGATGCTCTGGTTGGCGCGGTGGAGCGCAGAAGATCTATACTCTTCCCTGAGAGTGGCAGGAGGCCTTTGCCACGCGAGTACAGAAGAGTGTGGAGGGAGGTGGCTCAGAGCGTCTCCTCCAGGAGCATGGTGCCCAGGACCCATGTTCAATGCCGCAAAAAGTTCAACGACCTCACTCGGGTCGTCAGGGTGAGTGGCTTTTTCTCAATACCTCTCCATCCCTCCATCTCAACCTCACTCTATGGCCAGAGGGTCTTAAAACCCCAATGCACAACACTCATCCAACATCTATGGCCCTTTCATGAAACACACACACACATTCCACACTTTGCATACAGTAAGGGCTATTCACCTATGGGAGGCACATCAGGCAAGACCATGGCTGTATATTTACTCAGATGCTGTCCTTTTTCTTACAGGCCAAGCTGGCGCATAATCGGAGACAGCAGCAACGGACAGGTGGAGGGCGGCCTCAGCTGCAACCCCTCAGCGATCTTGAGGAGCGCGTCCACAGGATTGTGGCAAGCCGGGTGATCGGTCCCGTCGCCACTGGAGACGCCGACCCCGTTCTGGACAGCAATGGTAAGGTCATCACCTTTTTGTCCTCTGTCCTTCCACTTGTCCCTCACAACACCAGCCTTTGACACTTTCAATCCAACTTGCTAACTCGCTGCACTTATTCCTCCCTTACTGCCACCCTGTCCTCACGCTAAAGCCACTCTTGTACCTCCCTGCTTTCAGATGGTGATTCACCAGCTGAGAAGACGGGCCCTGAAGCTGCCACTGGGAGTGAAGCTGCAGCCGAGGAGGAAGAGGAAGCCGGAGCATCAGTGCCACCCTCTCCCGAGGAAGCCCATGCCCACACTGGGAACACGCCTTCCCTGGAGGGGAGCAGGGGGGAAGGGTCTGATGAGGGTGAAGCTCCAGGACCCAGCGGGCTGCAGCAACGCCATGGGGGTAGGGAAGAACGGGGGCCTTCTCCCCAGAGGGAGAGTATGCCAGAGACTCCTACTGCAATGGACGCAGAGGAGGAGCGGCTGAACGCAGAAATGAACACCCAGGCAGTGGGCATGCACACTGAGCTCATGGGTGCAGTGGGAAGGGTGCCCGAATGCACTGAATCACTGGCAAGGAGTGTGGAGCACTTCGCTGTAGCACAGGCGGATGCCACACTAACGCTTAGTGCTGCAATTCAGTCACTGGCTGCCGTGATCCCATCTCTGACTGCTCTCATGCAGACTCAGATTGAGGCCACGCGAGCACAGACTGCTGCCAACCTCGATGGTTCGTTCACATGTCCCCGGGGCTCTCACCGCGCCGCAGCAGGCCAGCAATCTGTTCTCCAGCAGATTGCTCCGGATGCTGAAGTGCTGCCCCGTGGGAGTGCCAGTGTGTCGGGCGAGCAGGGAGTTGCTGTCCTCTCTCACGATGACAGCATTCCTGCTGCCAACACTGTCACTTCTCCACTGCACTTGCCACCGCCTGTAGGACAGACTGCTGCCGCCCATGCAGAGTTGGTGCAGTCTGCAGCTGGGCCCTCCAGGCCCAGAACTGGTCGAGGCCGTCCTTCAGGGGCATCTGCAGTGTCAGGGTCTGACGATCAGCAGCCTTCCACCAGCCTTGCTGCAGCCACTGAGGTCCCATTACGGAGGAGCAGTAGGGTTAGAAGGGGGGAAGTGCGCAAGGGAAGGAGATCACCCTCGAAGGGCAAAAAGTAGGAGGTGTGACAAAATGCTGGTCATTTTTTTATTAAAGGTCGAGGTTCATGGTCCAACTTTTGTTTAGTGTTTTGGACATTATCTCCAGGTTGTGAGAACCAGTTATGTTATTGACTGTTTTTTTGTGTTTATTTCTATGAGTTTGTCATGAGGAATTGACACACACAGAGTTTGTAAAATAAATAAGTTTCTGTATTCAAAATATACATGGTTGGTGTTTGGAATCATTGGTGCCTTGGCCGGCTTAGGGGTTGCGTGCTGGGTTCATTGATGTTGTTAGCAATGGCAGAAGCCATTTCCACAGCAGGGGCCCTAGAAGCGGCTTGCTATTAGCCGTTGACGGACGGCCCTTGCAGTTTCACCATTGTGGGCCGCCCTCCCGCCTTGGTGCTGCTGATGATCATCCTCCTCGTCCTCTTCCTCCTCCTCCTCTGGTGGTGCTCCAAGGCCTGGTGGCATTGGCTGGGTCCTGACGATTGCCATGTTATGCAACATGCAGCACACAACTACGAAGTTGGATACTCGCTCAGGCGAGTACTGCAGGGCTCCTCCAGAATGGTCGAGACAGCGGAACCGTTGCTTCAGCACACCGATTGTGCGCTCAATGATGTTCCTGGTAGCTTGATGGCTCTCATTGTACCGCAGCTCAGCAGGGGTGTTGGGCGTACGGAGCGGTGTCATCAGCCAGGTGCTCAATGGATACCCCTTGTCCCCGAGAAGCCAACCAACTGGCTGATGCGGTGCCTCGAAAAGTTCTGCCACAGTAGTCTGGCGCAGGATAAAAGCATCGTGGCAGCTGCCAGGATAGTGGGCATTGACAGCGAGTATCAGCTGTCTGTGGTCACAGACCAACTGAACATTCAAGGAATGGAACCCCTTTCTGTTCCGGAATTCCTCGGCATTCTCATGTGGAGCACGCAAAGCCACATGCGTGCAGTCAATGGCGCCCTGCACCATGGGGAAGCCCGCTATCTTCGCAAAGCCCAGAGCGCGATCACGCTGCTTGTCCGGGGTCATGGGGAAAGAGATGAACTCTCGTCTCCTTTTAAAGAGGGCATTGTGACCTGCCGGATGCAGCAATGCACCGCGAACTGGGAGATATTGGCGAGGTCCCCAGCAGCAGCTTGAAATGAGCCAGTAGCATAGAAGTTGAGAGCCACTGTGACCTTCACTGCCACCGACAGAGACGTCCTGGACCTCAGTTGAGGCTGCAGATCTGGCTGCAGCAGGTGGCAGAGCTCAGTGACCACCTCCTTGCTGAATCGCAGCCTTCGCAAACACAGCTCCTCAGACATATGAATGTAGGAGAGCTGTTCACGATATACCCTGGGAGGGTAAGCTCTCCTGTACATACGCCTGTTGGCCCTCCTCCGTCTGGCCATCATTGCCACTCTCTCTCTGCGTCTCTGTGTCCTCCGATTCAGCTGGAGCAGGACGACGCCCCCAATCAGTGCAGCCCCCATAGTCTCTTTGCAAGCAAAGTAATGAAGGACAGCAACCAAAGTAGCAGCGAAGTTAGGATCAGTAGGCAAAACTACCTCACAAAGCGTTGAGTCAATGCAGAAGTCTCTCTTTCTCTCTCTCCGAATCTCTCTCTCTCTCTCTCAGAACGAGTGGTGCAAAAATGTCAACCACAGAAAAAGACAGGAAGAGGCCCCCTTTAAATAGCGCCCCCCCCAGCCCCACAGCGATTGATAGCGTTCCAGTCTTCCGGTCGTTGGATGCGCCAGGCGGTAAGGCAAGGGGCGCCACTCAATTTCCGCTCCGGGGCGCCACAAGGGCGTTGCACCATGGAATGACGTCACAATCTGCGCGCGCAGGTGGTCGCAGCGGTAAAGTTTAGCGCCGCCGCACAATGTCTAGTTAAGTTCCCGAGCGGCGCAAACATCGCTGCGCCCGGGCGCTAGCGGCTTTGCGCCCCATTAGCGCCCTCTTAAGGCGCTAACGGGAGGCGCAACCAACTGAATTTTTACCCCTAAGACTTTCAAAACAAATGTTAAAATTATGCCATTTGAACGTGCACTAAGCAGAAGTGTCACTTATAGCATTAAACTCTTTAATAAAGGATTTTTTTTCTTGCATTTGCTAAGATGCACTTCTAGAAAAATTAGGGAAAAAATTACTCTTAGTTGAATATTTGATGATTTTATTTAACTGGTACAATGGTATTAAAAAAGCAGACATTATAAATTTTGTTTCTTTAGGTGTGTGTAGAGATTTGTATATCTGTAGTGAAACTAATTTGCTGTCAGACACTGGAGCCTTTTGGAAGTCAGGCAGGCTCCAGAAATTAATTTATCCAAATAACCAGCCTTTTATAGGCCAACCGTTTAGGGACACCAAAATAGTCTAAGCAGGCAAAGCCCTCTTTTGAAGTCTGGAATGTTTTGACTGACTTAAAACAGGCGGTAGGAATGAAAGGATAATTTTCAGTGACCCATGGGATTTTTCACAATTTTCAAATATGAGGTATAAAAAAAGAGAAATTGACTGATCTAATTAAAAAAAAAGATTTAGCTACAAAGGAGACATATAGACTTCGAGCATTAAACCTTATTAGGACAAATGCTAAAATTACTCTCGAAATTTTCACTGTTAACATATCTACAGGAAACTGCACTCTGTGAACTTCAGAAAAGAACAAGTGACATTCCCCATGCAACTTTAAGCATTTGTTTAAGGTCATGGTTAAGTGCTTGTATGATAGCTAAAACAATTGAATGTATTGTTTTATTTTAGATTTATAATATTGTAGAGATTTGATTAAAATATAAGCCTTATTATTGTACCTTCAATTTTTAGAAGTATCAAGGCAAAATGTTGCTGCTAAGGCACTAATATCTTTATCGCTTACATCTTTTCTCCTTCAATTCTATTCATAACATTGGTTTTATATATTGACTAGCATGAAATAATGAACAAAAAATATTTTAATATGTTATTTTCTGCATAATGTGTGATTTTTATAAAGAAAACATTTGTTGTTCGCATAAGAAATAAAACAAGAGATAAAAGCATAAACTCAGCTTAGAGGCATGATTGGAAGCTAAATATTCCAGGCTGTAGGATCTTTAGAAATGATGGGAAAATTGGGAAAGGAGTGGAAATAGCAATATTCATAAAGGCACAATTGTAGCAGTAGAAAGAAAGGGGATCAGGCAATGGAAACACTATGGGCTGGATTTTGATACTGGGGCGGGTTGGGGTCGACTGCAATTGGATGTGGGAGATTGATGCAATTTTCACTTAATTGGGCAATTGAGTTCCAGCATGTGGGAACCCATGAACCAATTAGTGGTTTCAGTCTGAAAGTCGCCTCTGATGATGTCATCATTGCTGCTGCATTGCAGGTCAGAGACTGCCTGGCTTTTGCTGTGAGAGGACCTGGATGAAAAATGAGCAGCAGCTCTAAGGAGAGAGAGAGAGAGAGAGAGAGAGAGAATTTTTTTTGCATCCAGGTCCTCTCACAGCAAAGGCCAGGCAGTCTGTGAAGACCTTCAATGCAGCAGCATCAGAGGCGACTTTCAGACCTAATACTACTACTACCTTCATCACATCTCCGTTGTAATAGTGGATCTGCAGCTGATAGTCAGCTATCCAAATGTGCTCCCGCCAGGTTTCACAATCGTGGTTCAGAACAGGCGTGCTTCACGTAGATCAAGGGTTAAAATCACAAAGGCCTTTCAAAATGGCATTATAGAGCCAATTTAGTGCTTGTTAAGGGCCTTAACAGCCTATCCCGTCTCTTAAAGGCGGGACGGAGTCGGGACCAGCAGACACGATTTAATGAAAATTGCGTAGAGGCAGGATGGAGGCGGACTTGTGCCCGCCCACCAGTTTTCGCAATTTTAACCCCCCACACACCTCCAAACCCACCTCCACGGGTCAATGAAAATCCAGCCCTATGGGTACAGTAAAGGAACAGCAAAAGGATGCAAGACTCAGGTAGAAGTTGTCTACAAACCTCCTGATAGTAGTGATGTAGTGTGGGATGTATAAATATAGCGATCAGGAAAGCATGTAGCAAAACTAATGTGGTTATAATGCGAGACTTTAATGTTCACATTGACTGGAAGATGCAAAACAGCTCAAGTAATAAAAACAATGGCCTGGATTTTGCAGTCAGCGATGAAGGAATGGTGCTCAACATTCGCCTCACTGACAGCTGCCCACAAAGTTTTTGTGGGCTAGTGAGCAGAGACTTGCTCTAAATGGGTGTCTGATCTAGCGCGGTGCACTTTACCAGGCATTAGTGGCGTCTGTGAGCAGGTCAAGAATCAGCGAGACTCTTCAATCAATCAGATTGAAAAATACTCACTGAGATACCCAGGGGGCTAAATTGGATAGCCCATGAAAATGGGCGCGGGGATCGCAATGCGTGATTAACCCACGGCCGTTGATTGAAATGCAGGCAGCGCGTCAACTTCATGCTGCCTGCTCATTCGAATGATTTCTGCATGCAGCCAGCGCTAACTCCACTGTTCATTGGCTGCACGCATCAGCAGGGGGCTCAAAATCGTAACTTCCTAGCACCACTTAAACCTAGCCTGCACTGCTGAAAGCCAGCCTGTAGCTCTTAAAAGGGAGGTGCATTGTGACTGGAGCAGGTACTGAGAGTCGTGCAGGAAATGAATGTCCTGGGAAGCAGTGAGGAATGGCACAACATGGGTGAGAGTGGGCTCCAAAGTTTTCGGATGCTGCACTGGAGGTCTTGGTGGAGGAGGTGGACAGGAGGAGAGATGTCCTGTATCCACAGGGGGCAGGAGGCCCTACAGACACAAGGTCAAAAGGCAGGGGAGGAGGTAGCCATGGAGGTCAATGCCAGGTGCCAAGCCCCGAGGACCTGGATGCAGTTCCGCAAGAAGTTCAATGACCTCACACAAATGGTCAAGGTCAGTGAATACATCTTCAAATGGCATATCCTACTAGCTGCACCATTAGCATCAGCCACTGCTCAATTCACCACACTCCCATCACTCATCTACCAACAAGCTCCATCAATCAGCACTCATACCTAACATTCATAACTTCACCTAACCTTCACACACTTAGCACTGCTGCAAGCCTCACACTCACATCTCACAGCTTGCACACACTGCCAGCTATTTGACCATGACAGCCACATCACCCAAACAGATTGCACAACACTCACTGACACACTTTCCTCTCTCTTGCAGGACAAGGTGGTGCACAACTGGAGGCAGCAGGAGCTAACCGGAGGGGGACAGGCATGCCTGCATGTCCTAACCCCCATGGAGGAGATGGTGCTATCCATTATTGGAATGGCCATTGTTGAGGCCATGGCCATCGGCGGGACTGAAACCATCGAAGATGACGGTTTCCTCATACATAATCCTCCTTTCCACATCCCATTTTCCCCCTCATCCCTCAATCTCTTGTCTTACAAACTGCAGATGGTGTAAGGATGCACTTCTTACTTTCTCCTCTCCCCTCACAACCCAACGCTTGTCCCTTTTTCCTTTCAGATACCCCAGAGGTGCAACCTACCAGGCAGTGGAGGACCCCCCACATGAGTGTAATGATGAAGACACAGCACCGTCATTTGATTTCACACTTGCAGCCACCAGCTCAGATGCTGACACTGCATGTATCTTAGAGGATAGATTAGAGGCGGGATATGCACATGATGAGACACCGGGCACGAGTGCACTGCAGCCAGGGCAGGGGGCAAGGATAGCACAGGTGCCAGCTCACCAGAGGGTGTTGTGGCACACGAGTTCTGCTGCAGAGGACTCAGATGAGGAATTCGATATGGCAGCTTACAAAAGAACGCTGATGGGTATGCACAAGGAAATGCTTGGTGCATTGGGAAGCCTGCACAGAGCCTGGAGCCCATCCTTTCCAGCATGGAAGTGGTGACCAACTCCGTTCACAAGCTTGTGGACCCAACCATGCTGCAATGTCTGATGGCCGATGTCGTAACTTCCATTGCAGTACAAGCAGCAGCCACCCAATGTCTGAGTGCTGCAGGGGAAGATCAGAGTGTTGTCATCATGGCTGTGGATTACAGTGTTCAAAGGAGCTTGTAGGGTGTCACAGCAGTCCACCAATATGGCCTCCAACAGATTACTACTGTTGCTGAGGCGCAGACCTGCGGGAGTTACTCCATGGAGCACGAACCTGCTGTCCTCTCTAAGGATGACAGCAGTCGTCCATCCATCCCTGCCACTCTGCCAGTGTCCTTGCTGTTGCTGTCAGTCTGCCAGCCCAGACTGCTGCCGCCCAAAATGGTGTAGTCTGCAGCCGAGCCTTCTAGGCCCAGAGCTCCCCAAGGTCATGCTCCAAGGCCAGCTGCAGTGTCCTCCACTGAAAGTCAGCAACCTTCCACCAGCCATGCTGCAGCCACTGGGGTAGAACTGCATAGGCACACTTGGACAGGTAAAGACACACGGAAGACAGGCACTAAGGGAATGCACAAGGGTGATTAGTTTACATTTGTATGCAATATGGCATGATTTCAGTTATAAATTTAGTTTGGAATTTTTATTTTGTGGTGGTTTTTGTTTTTGCACTGCATCCAAGCAGACGCTGTGATGGTCAATGACAGAGGGAAGGTAAGGAGTGTGGGACTGTTGGTGAATGGGGAATTGGAGTTGCGGTTACTGGCATCCATTCGAATTAGTTCTTCATGGACAGCCCAGGCGGAAAGGGGCTTTCTAGGTTGCTTCTCCTCCTCAACCACTTCATGCTCCTGCTCCTCAGCTGCTCGCCGTATAGCTGGTGGCAGGGGCTGTCCCCTCATGATGGTGAAGTTGTGCAGCATGCAGCAGACCACCATGAATTTTGGCACCCGCTCTGCCGAGTATTACAGGGCTCCGCCAGAGCGGTCCAGGCAACGGAAGTGTTGTTTCAGCACGCCAATAGTCTGCTCTATCACAATTCGGGTGGCAGCATGGCTTTCATTGTATGTATGCTGCGCACATGTGTGTGAGTTTCACACCGGAGTCATTGGCCATGTTGTCAGCAGATAGCCCTTGTCACCCAGTAGCCACCCTTTGGTTTGCCGTGGTGGCTCAAATGCAGCTGGGACAGCAGACTACTGCAGAGTGAAGGCATCATGACTGCTGCCAGGATACCAGGCACTGACCTGCATGATTCGCTGCCTATGGTCACACACCAGCTGGACATTGAGGCAGTAGAATCCCTTTTGGTTCTGGTAAATGGCAGAGATAACATGCGGCGCCCGCAAAGCGATGTGTGTGTAATCAATGACACCCTGCACCATAGGGAAGCCTGAAATCCTAGCAAAGTCTTGTGCTCGCTCCGCCTGCTGGACTCTGGCAAGAGGGAATGAAATGTAGTTTGCTCTCTTTGAATAGGGAGCCTCAGTGACCTCCCTTACGTAACAGTGGATGGCAAACTGTGAGATGTTGCAAATATCTCTAGCTCCAGCCTGGAAGGATCCAGACACAAAAAAGTTGATTACCACGGTCACCTTCACAGCCACTGGCAATACGGTCCTTGTCCTACTCTGAGGTTGCAGTTGTGGCTGCAGCAGGTGGCAGATTTCAGTGAGAACATCCTTATTGAAGTGCAGACGTCTCACACATTGTTCCTCGCTGAGGTTCAGGTAGGAGAATTGCTCCCTGAACAGCCTGGGCAGATATGGCCTCCTGCTAAGAGCCCTTCTCCCCCTCCTCCTCCCGCTTCTAGCCGCTTGTCCTGCTCTGGATGACTTCTGCTCATTCTCCTAGTCTACTGTAATCCAAGGGGAATTCCGACTACTGCACCCATGTCTGGGAGCAACTGGTTTGTGCAGAATCCTTGAAGTCAGGAAAAATTCCTTCAGCACCTGCCACACCACTCCCTGTAGACTTTGGCAACTTCAAAGAACTATGGAAAGCATGAAACCCTTATACAATTGTAGCAACAGCCAGAAGAAATCAATCAACAACTAACCTGTAAGTAGTTGATGATCCCTTTTAATAGCACTGGTGGGGGGTCCTTCCTGCTGCTTAACGCATGTTCAGCTGTGCGAGGATAAGAGTGGGCGTTGAACTCCAAAATGGCACCCCTGTCATCAAATCAGCATTACACGCTGATTGATGTCATGATCTGCCGACTCTGCATACTTCTGGAGTACGTTAGCTGTGAGTGTGCTAACGCCCTCACCAATATGGCGTCTGGCACAATTCATGGCAGAAGTGTGCATGTGCACATCATACATCATTTTGGTCCCCGAACGGCACCCGTAGCACCCAAATAACAGGTGCTTCTGAGCCCAATTTCCCACCACCAGAGTTTAAACCAGGAAGTATAAAGCAGGAAGTATAAATTAGATTTAAATCATGAACAGAAAGAAAAATAAAGATTGAGAAAGATAGATGGGAGTAAGTGAGAGAGATAAAAGAGTCAGGCAGAAAAAGTAAAAAAAAGTAATTTTAATTTTAAAAAAAATCTCCAACACTAATTAACTTCTGAAGGAATTAATCTCCGCACTTGCAAAATTTAATTTTCAGGGCCAGAGAGGTTGTTTGGCAGTAATTATCACTTACCCCCCGTTAAAAATTCACTTAATACTGAATGCACCAACCCTAACTTTTTCTGGCATGTTTAGTCGGTAACTAGTGGATCCGTACTCCAACTTCACGCTGTTGCATGTATTTAAATGCTGAGTCAATCGACTAGGTTCTGTTATAGCATAGCCTGTGGAGGAGCAGGGTAACTCAGAATACAACTTCTGGATTTCCACGTTTAACTGCACATGTGCGTACTCCGGAAGTTGCTGTCCAATTTACTCCATAGTAACGGTGAGCACTGTTACCCTCACCGTTATTAATACAAAATCCAGGCCAATGAATTTCTAGGGAATTAGCCATACTAGATTTTGCAATGAGTAATGAACCAGAATTAGTTAATAATCTGGCAGTCAGAGAACATCTTGCAAATAGTGACCATAATGTGATTGAATTTGATATTTTCTTTGAGAGGAATAATGAGTCACAAACCAAAGTTTTAAATTTAAATAGGGAAAACATCAAAGGGATGTGAAATGTAGTAAACTGGGTAAACTGTTAATTGGTAAACCTACAAAGAGTAGGAAGTATTCATAAAATATTTGGTACGATACAAAATATTTGGTACAATTCAAAACCAGTACATACCCCTAAAAGAAAAAGGCTCCATTTGTGTAGTTTAGCAACCATCATCAACAAATGAGATAAGAGACAGTTGGCCCGGATTTTGTGGTAAAAATAACAGTGAGGCTATCAACCGTTCACCGTTATTAAAGAGTAAATCAGACAGCAACTTTCAGTGACAGCACATGCGCAGTTAAATACGGAAATCAGGAAGTTGCTGTCCGAGTTGCCCTGCTCCTCCAGAAGCTGAGAGATTCTCATTCAAATACATGGAAGGTGTGAAGTTGTGGTACTTATGTGATAGCTACCCACTAAACACGCCAGAAAAAGTTAGGACTTGTCCATTCCAGTGTAAGTACATTTTTAATGCTGTGCTAAGTCTTAATTACTGCCAAACAACCTCTCTGGGACTGAAAAGTGTGGAGTATCATTCCTTTAGATTTTAATTATTGTTGAAAATTTTTAAAAATTTAAAAAATATATTTTACATTTTTTTCTGTCTCTTTTATCTCTCTCTTTTAATCCAATCTTTATTTCCCTCTCTTTATTTTGCTTTCTATACATGTTGCTTGTCCTGTTCACACAGGTTCCAAATCCCCGGATCACCCGTAGAGGGAACTGCGCTGAAATGGATTACTAATCACCGCAAGTTCCAGTGCAAAAGCCAATAGAAAGTCTGTGGGTAAGTGTAAGTGCAACGAATGGCTGGTGCCATTCGTTTGCCGCTGACTGCAAAATCCAGGCTAGTATCAACCAGATTGCGATAGGTGTAATTTGTTTTTATTCGCTTATGGGATCTGGGTGTCGCTGGCAAGGCCAGCATTTATTGCCTATCCCTAGCTGCCCTTGAGAAGGTGGTGGTGAGCCGCCTTCTTGAACCGCTGCAGTCCATGTGGTGAAGGTACTCCCACAGTGCTGTTAGGTAAGGAGTTCCAGGATTTTGACCCAGCGACGATGAAGGATCGGTGATATACTTCTAAGTCAGGATGGTGTGTGACTTGGAGGGGAACTTGGAGGTGGTGGTGTTCCCATGTGTCTGCTGCCCTTGTCCTTCTAGGTGGAAGAGGTCGCGGGTTTGGGAGGTGCTGTCGAAGAAACCTTGGCGAGTTGCTGCAGTGCATCTTGTTGATGGAACACACTGCAGCCATGGTACACCGGTGGAGGGAGTGAATGTTTAAGGTGGTGGATGGGGTGCCAATCAAGTGGGCTGCTTTGTCTGGGATGGTGTCGAGCTTCTTGAGTTCCTGACTTGTGCATTGTAGATGGTGGAAAGGCTTTGGGGAGTCAGGAGGTGAGACACTCGCTGCAGAATACCTAGCCTCTGACCTGCTCTTGTTGCCACAGTATTTATATGGCTGGTCCAGTTAAGTTTCTGGTCAATGGTGACCCCCAGGATGTTGATGGTGGGGGATTCAGCGATGGTAATGCCATTGAATGTCAAGGGAAGGTGGTTAGACTCTCGTTTGTTGGAGGTAGTCATTGCCTGGCACTTCTGTGGCATGAATGTTACCTGCCACTTAATCAGCCCTAAGCCTGAACGTCGTCCAGGTCTTGTTGCATGCATGCATGGACTGCTTCATTATCTGAGGAGTTGTGAATGGTGCTGAACACTGTGCAGTCATCAGCGAACATCCCCATTTCTGACCTTATGTTGGGGGTAAGGTCATTGATGAAGCAGCTGAAGATGGTTGGGCCTAGGACACTGCCCTGAGGAACTACTGCAGCGATGTTTGACCTTCAGCCACCACAACCATCTTCCTTTGTGCTAGGTATGACTCAAGCCAGTGGAGCGTTTTCCCCGATTCCCATTGACTTCAGTTTTACTAGGGCTCCTTGATGCCAGACTCGGTCAAATGCTGCCTTGATGTCAAGGACAGTCACTCTCACCTCACCTCTGGAATTCAGCTCCTTTGTCCATGTTTGGACCAAGGCTGTAATGAGGTCGGGAGCCGAGTGATCTTGGCGGAACCCAAACTGGGTATCACTGAGCAGGTGCCGCTTGATATCACTGTCGATGACACCTTCCATCATTTTGTTGATGATTCAGAGTAGACTGATGGGGTGGTAATTGGCCAGGTTGGATTTGTCCTGCTTTTTGTGGACAGGACTTACCTGGGCAGTTTTCCACATTGTCGAATAGATGCCAGTGTTGTAGCTGTACTGGAATAGCTTGGCTGGAGACACGGCTAGTTCTGGAGCACAAGTCTTCAGCACGATAGCAGGGATGTTGTCGGGGCCCATAGCCTTTGCTGTCTCCAGTGCGCTCAGCTGTTTCTTGTTATCACGTGGAGTGAATTGAATTGGCTGAAGACTGGCTTCTGTGATGGTGGGGACCTCAGGAGGAGGCCGATAGGGATCATCCACTTGGCACTTCTGGCTGAAGATGCTTCAGCCTTGTCTTTTACACTCACGTGATGGGCTCCACCATCATTGGGGATATTCATGGCGCCTCCTCCTCCGGTTAGTTGTTTAATGGTCCACCACCATTCACGACTGCAGAGCTTTGATCTGATCCGTTGATTGTGGGATCGCTTAGCCTTGTCTATAGCATGCTGCTTCCGCTTTTTCGCATGCATGCATGTAGTCCTGTGTTGCAGCTTCCCCAGGTTGGCACCTCAGTTTTAGGTACACCTGGTGCTGCTCCTGGCATGATCTTCTACACTCCTTATTGAACCAGGGTTGGTCCCCTGGCTTGGTGGTAATGGTAAAGTGAGGGATATGCCGGGCCATGAGGTTACAGACTGTGGTGGAATACAATTCTGCTGCCCCACAGCACCTCATGGACGGCCAGTTTTGAGCTGCTAGATCTGTTCTGAATCTATCCACTCAACACGATGGAGGGTGTCTTCAGTGTGAAGACAGGACTTCATCTCCACAATGACTGTGCGGTGGTCACTGCTACCAATGCTGTCATGGACAGATGCATCTGCGACAGGTAGATTGGTGAGGACGAGGTCAAGTAGGTTTTCCCTCATGTTGGTTGTCGCAGGCACCAGACTTACAGTTATGTCCTTCATAGTGGTGCTACCAAGCCACTTTTTGAAGTCTCCCACCCAGAGTACATTCTGTGCCCTTGCTACTCTCGGTGCTTCTTCCAAGTGGTGTTCAACATGGAGGAGTACTGATGCATCAGCTGAGGGAGGGCAGTAGGTGGTAATCAGCAGGAGGTTTCCTTGCCCATTCTTGACCTGAAGCCATGAGACCTCATGGGGTCCGGAGTCAATGTTGAGGACTCCCAGGGCCACTCCTTCCCAACTGTATACCACTGTGCCACCACCCCTGGTGATGGTGAGTTTGGGAACATTGGCTGAAAGGTATGATTCTGTCTATGTCAGGCTGTTGCTTGACTAGTCTGTGGGACAATTCTTGTGCACAAGTCCCCAGATGTTGGTGAGGAGGACTTTACAGTGTTGACTGGGCTGGGCATGCGTTGCCATGTCCATAGCCAGGTTGTCCATCCAGTTTCAATGTTACAACTGAGTGGCTTGCTAGGCCATTTCAGAGGGCAGTTAAGAGTCACCCACATTGCTGTGGGTCTGGAGTCACATATAGGTCAGACCAGGTAAGGACAGCAGATTTCCCTTTAGGACATTAGTGAACCAGATGGGTTTTTACGACAATCTGATAGTTTTATGGTTACTAGCTTTTTATTCCAGATTTATTTAATTAACTGTATTTAAATTTCCCGGCTGCCATGGTTGGGATTTGAACTCATATCTCTAGATCATTAAGTCAAGGCCTCTGGATTACTAGCCCAGTGACATTACCACTACACTACCGTACCCACTCTGTAAGCTAACACCCGTAGCAACTGTGACAAACCTTAAGGGTTACCAGTGAAAATACAAGTTTAAGTCTAATTCCAATAGTAGGAGATAAACAAAATAAAAATGTTAATAAAGTAAATGAGAAATTGGGAGGTTTAGCGCTGGCCGTTAAGGTCGGTTTTACTGCATGGCAGCAGCCATGCTACCAGCGCAGAATGTAGCGGCCGCCGTTGTCTGCGCTCGATGCCCACAGGTAAATTATGCACATCATGAGGTTAATCAGCGTGCAACGCCTGAATTGATGCACAAATGTGATTTTGGACATCAACGCTCTTGATACCGCCCTCGCCAAACCATGCACAGAAGAACATGTGTGCAGCAGTACTACAGAGACGGTGCCAGTACTTCTTAAAGGGACACACACATCTTTCAGGTAAGTTTAGATTTTAGCTTTTGGACTAATTTTTATGCATTTTATTGGAGTAGTGGCTCAGTGCAGTACATTAAAAAAGTTGTTGAAGTGTGCAGTGAGTGCAGGGCAAGCTGCTGGACATTTGCAAGGTAATGGCTGTTAAAGGAAGGCCGCTGAGAACAGCACTTGCTTACAGGCCTGGGGGCTGTAGTTACAGACCCTCTTGGGCTGCAACACCACATGGAGATGAAGCAGAGGCAGCAAAGGGGACAAGTTGCTCACAGAGGGAACAGGAAGAAGCAGAAGAGGAAGAAGCAAAAGAGGAAAAAGCAGAAGAGGAAGCAGAAGGAAGGAGGCAACAAACGTTCCCTTTAAGCTGCGCGGTTGCATGGCCATGCAGCTCTAGGGGACCCACGCAGTCGGTGAGCTGGCTTTTAAATAGAATAACCGCACATGCGCAGAATTTTGAATGGCCTGCACAGTCCATTTTAAAGATTAGGGGGAACATTGCAGCAACCCAGACACCCTCTTTCTGGTCGGGATATCCGAGATCGAATCATCCATTTGTGGTACCAGTGAACACAACTCCAATTCCCCTTTCAACATTTGTCCCACATCTTACCTTCCCTCTGTTACTGACCATCACAGCGTCCTCTTGGCCATAATGCTGTAATAAAAGCCACCACAAAACAAACTTTCCAATCCAACTTTATCCATAAATGCATCCAATATTACACCAAAAAATCAACTAATCACCCTTGTACATTCCCTTAGTGACTGTCCTGTGTCTGCTTTTGCCTATCCTAGTGATGTTACGCAGTGCTAACCCAGTGGCTGCAGCATAACTGGTGGAAGGCTGCTGACTTTCAGTGGGGAACACAGCAGATAGCCTTGCAGGACGACCTCGAGGAGCTGGTGGCTTAGAGGTCAAATCGAGTGACGGTGTTTCTTCTTCTTCACTCTCCTCTCTGTCTTCTTGGTCAACGATTGACTGGGCAGGCTAGGTTTCTTGGGTGTCTGAAATGAGGAAGGCACAAGGGTAGGGTTGTGGTGAGGGAAGGGTGGGAAAGTAAGAGGTGCATGCTTACATCATGTGCAGCTTATACATCAGAAGATATTGTGGGATGAGGAGCAAGTGGGATGTGAGAAGGAGGATAACATATGAGGATACCAGCATCTTGTATTCTTTCAGCCCTGCTGCTGGCCAAGAGCTCAGCCATGCCCCTGCCAAGAATGGCCAGCACCGTCTCCTCCAAGGGGGTGAGGTGAAGCTAGGAATGTGAGGTGTGCCTCGTGTTTGGTAGAGATTGTTGTTAGGTGAGTGATGGGGGGAGGGGGGTGTCATGCATTGAGAAGTGTGTGAGGCTAGTGATTCAGTTGATAGGAGATGGCTTTTGAAGATGCATTCACTGACCTTGACCACTCATCTGAGGTCATGAAACTTCTTTGGTCACTGGAACCAGGTCCTCGGGCGACACTGCTGGCAGTGATGGTCTTGGCAATCTGGTCACACATGCTTTTTTCTGGAGGGCCTCCTGGCCCCCTGTGGGTAGAGGACCTCTCTTCCAGTGTTGATCCCCTGCACAAAGCTAGAGTGCTGCATCCAAAAGCCTGGATGCCCTTTCTCTGGCCTGTTGAACCATTTGTGTTAGTGCTGAAGCACTTTTAGCATTTTTAATGTGCAGAAGGCAGTTCAGCTTTAAGAGCTGCAGACTGCTTAGTTCGGAAGGATTTTTAATGTTTTTGAAGAAGGCAGTTCAACTTTCAGAGCTGCAGATTGCCCAGTTCTGAAGGATTTTTTTTTCAGAAGGCAGTTCAGCTTTAAGGGCTAGAGACCGCATTGAAAAGGAACAGGCTAGCTTTAAGTAAAGGCAACCTCGCTCCAGCAACACAAACTTGGGCCCTCTGCTGAGCGCACAGCCTGTCAGAAGCGCTTTAGTCGTTAGGCTGTGCGCTACAATCATGTCAAGTAGCAGGCAGCACCAAATTGACTTGCTGCCTGAGCTTTCTGAATGGGCATGGGCATATTTCGCATCGCGGTGCCCATGCCCATTTTTTGAGCTTAATCGAATTTCACCCCCGATATCTTTAGTGTCACAGAGACATGATGGAATGATTCCACAATGGGATACATATCTGGAAGTATTTAAATTGTTTTGAAGAAACCGTATCAGGAGAAAAGTAGGCAGTGTGACAATATATATAAACATCAGTGAAGAGCCCCACCTCTGACCTTATGATGGAGGAAAGGTCACTGATGAAACAGGTGAAGATAGTTGGGTCTAAGACGCTGCCCTGAGGAACTCCTGAAGCGATGTCCTGGCAGTGAAATGAATGGCCTCCAATGATCAAAACCATCTTCCTTTGTGTTAGGTATGACTCCAGCCAGTGGAGAGTTTTCCCCCCGATTCCCATTGACTTCAATTTTACTAGGGCTCTTTAATGCCACACTCGGTCAAATGCTGTCTTGATGTCAAGGGCAGTCACTCTCACCTCACCTCTGGAATTCAGCTCTTTTATCCATGTTTGGACCAAGGCTGTAATGAGGTCTGGAGCCGAGTGATCCTGGCAGAACCCAAACTGAGCATCGGTGAGCTGGTTATTGGTAAGTGCCTCTT
Organism: Squalus acanthias; assembly: GCA_030390025.1. Taxonomy (NCBI): domain Eukaryota; kingdom Metazoa; phylum Chordata; class Chondrichthyes; order Squaliformes; family Squalidae; genus Squalus; species Squalus acanthias. The sequence goes on from CM059432.1 coordinate 84,284,490, forward strand.
GATAGCACTGTCGCTGACACCTTCCATCACTTTGCTGGTGATTGAGAGTAGAGTGATGGGGCGGTAATTGGCCGAATTGGATTTGTCCTATTTTTTGTGGACAGGATACACCTGGGCAATTTTCCACATTGTCGGGTAAATGCCAGTGTTTTTGCTGTACTGCAACAGCTTGGCTAAAGGTGCAGCTAGTTCTGGAGCACAAGTCTTCACCACGACAGCCGGGATATTGTCAACGCCCATAGCCTTTGCTGTATGCAGTGCACTCAGCCGTTTCTTGATATCACGTGGAGTGAATCGAATTGGCTGAAGACTGGCTTCTGTGATGGTGGGGACCTCAGGAGGAGGCCGAGATGGATCATCCACTTGGCACTTCTGGCTGGAAATGGTTGCAAACGCTTCAGCCTTGTCTTTTGAACTCACATGCTGGGCTCTGCCATCATTGAGGATGAGGATGTTCATGGAGCCTCCTCCTCCAGTTAGTTGTTTAATTGTCCACCACGATTCACAACTGGATGTGGCAGGACTGCAGCGCTTTGATCTGATCCGTTGATTGTGGGATCACTTAGCTCTGTCTATAGCACGCTATTTCCGCTGTTTAGCATGTATGTAGTCCTGTGTTGTAGCTTCACCAGGTCGACACTTCATTTTTAGGTACACCTGGTGCTGCTCCTGGCATGATCTTTTACACTCCTCATTGAACCAGGGTTGGTCCCCTGGCTTGATGGTAATGGTAGAGTGAGGGATATGCCGGGGCATGAGGTTACAGATTGTGGTGGAATACAACTCTGCTGCTGCTGCTGCCCCACTGCGCCTCATGGATGCCCAGTTTTGAACTGCAATTAAATGAGGAAGAGGAAGGGGCCAAGGATTGACCGTTGGGTGATTCTGGAGATCACGATGCGGGGGCAGGAACAGAACACATTGCTAAAGTTGCTTTGTCTACAATCAGATAAGTGAGAGTGGAACCAAGTGAGGATAGTCAATGACAACAAGAAGTTGCATTTATATAGCACCTTTATAAAAAATGTTCCCACTAAGCTAGACAATGGAGGAGAGTAATTGAAGAAAGATGGTGTGGTTAGAGCATATCAAAGGCTAAAGAGAGGTCAAGGAGGATGAGGAGGAATAATGCACTATGGTAACACTCACAGAGGATATAATTTGTGACATTGATTAGGGGCATTTTGGTGTCTTGGCAGGGATGGAAAACTGATTAGAGAGATTCAAGCAGAGAGTTGTGGGAAAGATGGGAACAGATTTAGGAGACATCAACACATTCGAGGACTTTGGAGAGGAAATAAAAGTTGCAGATGGGGCAGTACTTTGTAAAGATAGAGGGACTGAGGATGCTGAACACAAAACTATCCACTATCATCATCAGTGAAGGAATGAGTAGTTGTTATGGATCTTTCCGTGGAACATTGTGTTCTTTGATCATCCTGTCAGATCTTGGGAAAGCCCAATCAATCTTCATCTGCTGAAATATTGGAGACTTGCTGAGAAGCCACTGACAGCTGGGATATCATGGACAGTTTTACTTTAGAAACCACAATTGGTTGCCATCATTGGACAAAGATACTGTTCCACTATGATTCAGATAGCCTTCTGTAGATGTCTGATGGCAAAAAAAGATTTTTGTAGCATTGCTAAAAAATGTTATGTGCTGCTAAGACTTCAACTGGGATTTCTCATAATTCACTAGGAAAACAAGCTCTTCAAATGTGATGATGGTTTGCTGGACTGCTGCCTGAACTGCCTCTTGACAGGGAACTCTAATGAGCCAACTGTGTAAATAAGAATGCACTTACAAGATCTGTAACCTAAGTGGGCTGGAATAATGAGCAGATATTTTGTGAATACTCTGAAGGCTGATGAAAGGCCACAGAGAAGTATTCTGTACTGGCAATTGTGTACTTGGAAGACTATTGATGATCAGGTCAAATGACTACGTGAAAATAGTTAAACACTGAGATCTCCCCTGGCTAGTCAGTCTCATAGACAAATGCTTGATTGATCTGAGGACATGCTACAATTTTGAATTTCTCTTCTGATAAATTTGTTTGAAGGTTCTGGGTTGCAAGATAGGGTGGAAACCCTGATGGTAACTTTCCTCGGAGTTTCTCTTACTGGCTCCGTAACTTCCGTGGAAACCCCGTTTAAGCACGTAAAAAAAATTACCCTTTAAATGTAAGTAAAATCCACTATTTCCTGATCAATGTAAACCTCCTCTATTGTTGTGACTTCCTCTGTAATAAGGATACCTACTTAGGGCCTGTCAGAATACAAAATTCCATTGAAGGGTTTAGTTGATGATTCCTGCTGTTGGTTTTCTTAATCAAAGCAATTGATGTGGTCTCCTCTCATTTTGCCATAAGAATAAAGGATGTGCTCCTGTACATTCACATGGGAACTTGGTGGTGATTGGGTTGAGATTAGAAGAAGCCATGAAAAAGCTGCTGACTCTGACAATGGTGGTAGATGGTGTGTACTACCTTATAGTGAGCAAATTTGCCCCAGCGTGCCATTGCAGGGATGGCTCAAAAGCTGTGTTGATGCTATTTGAAACCCTGAAGCTCTATTACTCAATTCCTGAAGAGGCTTATTTAATCAAACAAGAGCTTTAAAAATTGAACTTGCAGATCTCGAGGGAAGCTCAAAATACAAAGCTATGCACCTGGGTCAGAGGTCTTGCCAAGTCTTGACTGCATTGGTACACTACTGTTGACAACGGCAGGAAATGCTTACGGGATTTCTGCTGAAGTACAATTGACCCAGGAGATACAGTATAAATGGCTTGAACCAGGATTTGCTTGGGAACATCCCCAAATTCCTTTGATTATTATCAATAGGGAAGAGAAGAGGATGATAAACTTGCAAACATTGACAAAGTCAACCTCTGGTAGATCTAGAGCAAAGATTCATCCCCAAGGATGCAATCAGATAGAGGGCGAGCAGCCTGCGGTTGCAATTGCTCCATATTCAGGTAAGTATTTTTTATAAACTTACATTTTTGCTAGTAGCCTCCTGCAGTCCCTTTAAGGACCACTGGTTAGGCCGCATATAGACCAGGTAATCCTGAACGCAGTGGCCTGGCATCTGTTGCGTTCAGGGAAAACCAGTTTCCGGTTTGGATCCTAAAACAGGCATTGGCCCCTTATTATCATATTCAAGACGCCTAACATCTGTTTTAGGTGGCCACCGGGGACGTATCTACAATGCCCAAAAGAATGCCAATTTTCACAGGAGCTCGAGGATCCTAAGTGCAAGAACAGAATCCTGTGGCAGTTGCCAAGACACGGCAAAATTAATAATGCAGGTTAGTTTTGACCCATCCCAAAGACAGGATGATTTTTGTCTGTGTACCGTCTTATTCACATGGGGCAATAGGCAGATGAAATTTAAAAAAATAACCTACTGCCTAAGCCTGAGGCTCCCCGGCTCAACTTTTGAGCGGGCCTCAAAATCGTCAGCCAACGCTCCTGCCTGAACAGCAGGGAGGCTTATAAAAATATTTAAATTGGGGTCCCACGTCAGTTGTAGGACCCCAATGCAATTTTCATGTTCCACCTAGACAGAGCGCTTGCTCTGCGCACTCTGCCCATGTGGGACTGAATGCCGAGCAGCCTAACCAGCACTTCTTAAAAGGACCATTGCAGGCCTCTCCATGAAAAAACTAAAGAGACACCTGTGGCACTGATTTCTGTCTGGTCAGAAGGTGCATTCATGCCCCTCTTGGTACCACAAAAATCTTTCAGCCCACTGCCGATTCCAACCTCCCACCCCTCCTCACACCAGGATTTTCTCCTCCCCTCTTTAAGCGATGACTTCCATATTGGCTTCAAGGAGGAGCTGTCGGATTTCCCATCTCATTGAGCATTGGCAGCTTGCCCAATAAATGAGACCCAACCATGATTCATGTCATTGGACAGGCATTGCTCTACATACTGTACACCCAATGTGCACTATATCTGAAAATTGGCCTCAGTGTTTCATAGATGAATCCTCAGGTTGTCCCAAAACATTTGACAATCAGTGAATTTCTTTGTTATGTACGTGAACGCAGAAGCCAATTTGCATTCAAGATTCAACAAACAGCAAATGAAATGAATGGCTAGATAATCTAAGGCCGGAATTTTGCTGTTGCCGCGCGTACGGGGTTGGGGGCAGGTCGGCAGTTAAATTTGTGGAAATTGCCAATGCGTTAGGAACCCGGCGACTTCCGCATTTAACTCGGGCGCGTTTTGAGGTGCGCTACAGACCTGCTCGGGAGAGGCGGAAAACCTCATTCAAGTACTTAAATGCTTGTTGAGAGACCCTTAAGAGGGTTTTTAACAGCAGCTTTGGCTTTAACTTCTGGAGCACGGGATTCATGCACCTCGGGAACCTCGCCTGTGAAGGGGAGGAGGAAGCTCAGTGGTCATTGTGTGAGTACATTAATTGAGAGCTGGGAAAAACACAAGAATACTCCGACAATACAACTGATTACTTGGCAATGGAAAGGCTCTTGCTGACTCTATTTTGTGCAGAGATTTAGCAGTCAGCAGTTTGCAGGTCATTTCTGCAACCTTGGAAGCCACTCTCACCACATTGCTAGTCATTATCACAACATTGAGGAATTGGCCCTCTGATCTCCACTTTACCTGCCATCTATTACATTAGCATGGGTGCCCCTTATGTTGTCTTACCTAGGACCTCAGAATCAGACCAAGATGAGCCACACCACCAACAACATCAGCCACACCAGCAGCAGCAGCCACAACAGCAGCCTTCTCCTCAACGACCTGATGCTCCACAGGAGAGAGGGGGTCAGCACAGAGCTGCATCGCGCCGGAAGTGATACTCCCAACACCAGGTATATAGGCAGAGGATGAGCTTCCTGGACATGACTGAACTGCAATGCTTCAGGAGGCTCAGGCTATCATGCCAGGTCAGGCAGACATTTGTAGCTTGTTGGAACAAGACCTGCTGCCCAGAGGACCTGGTGGACATGCCTTACCAGTGGCTGTCAAAGTCACCACTGCCCTCAACTTCTTCGCCTCAGGCTCTTTCCAGGGATCTGCAGCAGACATTTGCAGGATCTTGCAGTTGGCCACCCACAGATGCATCACCCAGGTGACTGATGCCATGTTTGACAAGTCAGCCACTTATGTCAACTTTGCCACTGATGAAGCCAGTGTTACTGAGCGGACACCCAGCTTTGCAGCTCTGGCTGGCTTCTCATAGGTGCAGGGTGTCATCAACAGCACACATGCGGCCATCAAGGCTTCCACTCCCTCAATGTGCTGCTCGTCTGCAACCATAAAAAGATCATCATGCATGTGTGCGCCAGGTTCCCTGGCAGCTGTCATGACTCTTTCGTGCTGCGCCAGGCCACCCTCCCTCAGCTCTTCCTCCAAACTACCTTATCGGCTGGCTGCTTGGAGACGAGGGCTATCCACTGAAGACGTGGCTCTTGATACCCTTGAGGATGCCAAGTACTGAGGCCCAGGAGTGCTTTAATGAGAGCCACGTGTCCACCAGATGTGTCATAGAGCAAGCATAGATATGCTGAAGATGCACTTCAGATGCCTTGACAGATCTGGAGGAGCCCTTCTGTATGCACCAGCCAGGGTCTCCAGAATCATCGGCATTTGCTGCGCGCTGCACAATATAGCGCAGCAGCGAGGATTGGAGCTTCAGGAGGAGCAAAGCGCAGAACCTCTTCAGAGGAGGAGGAGAACGAACCTGACATGGAGATGGCACCAGCAGCGGCGCACATTGCTGCCCGGGAGTCCCGGGATGGCCTCATAATGGCCAGATTTACTTAACTTGCTCCAGTGCGCCACATGGCTACCACATGCTGTACTAAGTCCCCCCACCCAACAACACCATAAAGCAGCCCTACAATGACCAAGCCATTCTTGTCACCCAAACCCCCATTGCTCGAGGTTAAGTAACGTTTCACCATTCATTCCAAATGACAAAGCCACTTCCCAGGTAGCAGGCAAAAATGGACAAGACTGGAAAGTGGTGCAAAGAAATACATTTATCTGTGTCCTAAAAATAACTGAAACTTATGACTAACATTTGTTCATACACCCATGTGCATCTAGAATTGTGTCTTTTTTCTATTCCGAGTGCTTCTACAAGGTGCAACTCCTGTGGCTTCAGCAGAAGTAGAGGCAGGCTGCACACCTCCCTGCTGCGACTGCTTCGATACGTTTGGGATCGTCCTCTGGATTTTGGAGCCTGTGAGGACCCTGCTAAAGACTGCTCCTCCTGCAACTGTGCAAGGGCAGATTTGGCGATCGGCATCTGAGGATGCATGTGGGGCTCTGACTGAGCGGGAGGCAAGGGGGGAGAAGTGGGAGTGCTTTGAGAAGAGCCCCACTTCCATATCACCTCTTACCATCATCCCTCTCATGAGCCACCAGCACTTCCCTGATAGCAAGGAGCTGGAGAGCACCTTGCTGCAAAGCAGTGGGGCGATGAACCCCCAAGTCTACGTTTATATCCCTCCTCGAGATGAGGTCTATGAGCGTCTGCCATCTGTTGTCCTCAGCAAGCATGTGCTTGTGTGACTGGCACATTTGCTGCTCCATGCGGGTGCTCATCCTTTCCATGGAACAGCACATCATCACACAAAAGCTGCCATAGCCTTATGCAATTGTTGCTGCCCCTCCAAGACCACCCTCTTTTTCGATGGCCCACGAGGCTCAGCATCTGCCTCCTGCACCCTCCACAAAGGAGTGTCCACTGCTGTCCCACTCAACACCATCTGCCCTTGCTCACTTGTGATGCGAGAGACACTAGGTGACAACACTACTCTATGTCGCACAGAACCCACCGAGGTGTGCGTATCTGCGCTGGTACTGGCAACGCTGCACCCTCAGAGGCTGGGGCTTCCTCTGAGGAGTCGTCTTCCTCCTCCGGCTGGATGGTGGGGGGGGAGGGCACTTGATGGACCTGTGGGAGAGTAGAGATGAATTAGAAGTGTTATATTAAGAATGGGTAACGTTACCATTATGCACATGATGAAAATTCACTGGCTACTGATGTCAGTCACCATATGAGTGACTGCTGTATGCCATGTGACTGTATGAGATGTAATTCTGTCACCAGGTTGCTGGGATGTCCCCCTCGCTCCGTCTCTCACTGCCAGCAGCTCTGCAACTCCCGAGATCTCCAGGGCCTCCTCCTCTGCTGGAGTCAACTGAGTGAAGACTGGAGGGCCACCTCCGGTTCTCTGCCTCTCCCTATTGTTGTGGGCTCACTTCTGCAAGGAGGGAAAGAAGAGAACTTTGAGTGAGATTGCTGGAATTAGTGTAAGGAATGGATGGGCTATATCTGTAGAGGGTGACTATGAGGGAATGGCGTGACATTGCCAAATGGCCTCCTTCTGTGGAGTTCCTTGCTATGATTGCATTAGCATGAGGGTGAGTGTCAGTGCTGGTAAGTCAGATGGGGATGAGAGTATGTACATAGACAGAGAGGGATGGATGGACCTGCAAGGTATGTTGGTGTGAGGAATGATGTGCTGGAGTAGCCTTGGGAAGGCAGAGTGATGGGGTTGTGGTGACAGGCAAATCAGGATGTAGGTAAGTGTGGCATTGAACTCACCTTTCCTGACCTCATGAGATCATTGAATATTTCCCTGCACTGGATCCACGCCCTCCTGACCATATCCCTGCTGCTGACCTCCTCTGCGATCTCCAACCGTGCCCTTTTTGTGTCATTGGGTGGTCTTTTGCGCATATCTCCAGGGAAGAGGACTCCCTGCGTGCTTTTACTGCCTGCACTCGAAGGAGGTATCGATAAATCTTGGTGCAGCCCTCTGCCTTTGTATATCCATGACCCACACTTTTATGTGGCCGCAGACGTGACTCCAGGATGGTATGCTGCCTCCCTGGTGCCAAGGTCAAGGATGTCATTGAGCGGCTGCAGGACATTCTGAAGGGGGAGGGTGAACAGCCAGAGGTCGTGGTCCATATCAGTACCAACGACATAGGTAGAAAGAGGGATGAGGTCACAGAATCACAGAAATCACAGAATCCCCACAGTGCAGATAGAGGCCATTTCGGCCCATCGAGCCTGCACCGACACATATCCCACCCTATCCCCGTAACCCCATGTATTTAATCCCCCTAACACTAAGGGTCAATTTATCATAGCCAAATCAACCTAACCCGCACATCTTTGGACTGTGGGAGGAAACCGGAGCACCCGGAGGAAACCCACACAGACACGGGGAGAATGTGCAAACTCCACACAGACAGTCACCCGTGGCCGGATTCGAACCCGGGTCCTTGGCGCTGTGAGGCAACAGTGCTAACCACTATGCCAACGTGTTGTCCTGCAAGAAGAATATAGGGAGCTAGGAAATAAATTAAAAAGCAGGACGTTAAAGGTAGTAATCTCAGGATTACTCCCAGTGCCACGTGCTAGTGAGAGCAGAAATAGGAGAATAGACCAGATGAATGCGTGGCTGGAGAGATGTTGTAGGAGGGAGGGATTTAAATTCCTGAGGCATTGGGACCGATTCTGGGGAAGGTGGGACCTGTACAAGCTGGACGGATTACACCTCGGCAGAACCAGGACCAATATCCTCGCAGGGGGGGTTTGCTAATGCTGTTGGGAAGGATTGACTGGGAACCTAAGTGTGGGCCCAGAATGGAGAGAAACAAAGCTGGAAGTGCAAGTTAGAAAAGTAGTCAGCAAAACTAGTAGGGAGCAGAAACAAAGGCCAACAGTAAAGAGGGTCAAAATGCAGAAAAATATTAAACAGGCAAAGTTGAAGGCACTTTATCTAAATGCACGTAGCATTCGCAACAAGGTGGATGAATTTATGGCACAAATAGAAGTAAATGGGTATGATGTAATTGCCATTACAGACACATGGTTGCAGGGTAACCAAAGCTGGGAACTGAATGTTCCAGGGTACTCAACATTTAGGAAGGACAGACAAAAAGGAAAAGGAGGTGGCATAGCGCTGTTAATAAGGGATGAGATCGGTACGGTAGAGATAAAAGATCTTGGCTCGGCAGATCGTGATGTAGAACTGGAATCAGTTTGGGTGGAGCTAAGAAACAGCAAAGGGCGGAAAACATTGGTGAGAGTTGTGTATTGGCCACCAAACAGTAGTGGTAACGTAGGGCACAGTATCAATCAAGAAATTAGAAGTGCATGTAACAAGGGCAATACGGTAATCATGGGGGACTTTAATCTACATTTTGACTGGGCAAATCAAATTACCACTAATGGTGTAGAGGACGAATTCTTGGAATGCATGCGAGATGGTTTCCTGGATCAGTATGTGGAGGAACCACCAGGGAACAGGCTATTCTGGATCTGGTACTGTGTAATGAGAAAGGTCTAATCAATAATCTTGTGGTAAAGGGGCCTTTAGGGACAAGTGACCATAATATGATTGAATTTTACATTAAGTTTGAGAGTGATGGAGTCCAATCTGAAACTAAGGTCTTCAATCTAAACTGAGGAAACTACAAGGGTATGAGGGACAAGTTGGCCATGGTAGATTGGGAGACTACACTAAAAGGTATGAAGGTGGACATACAATGGCTAACATTCAAGGAAATAATGCATAAGTTGCAACAAACATATATTCCTCCACGGCATAAAAACCCAAAAGGAAAGGTGATCCAACTATGGCTAACAAAAGAAATTAAAGCTAGTATTAAGTCAAAGGAGGAAGCTTATAAAGTTGCCAGAAAAAGTGGTCAACCTGAGGATTGGGATCTTTTTAGAAATCAGCAAAGGGGGAACCAAGAAATTGATAAAGAAAGGGAAAATGGAATATGAGCACAAGCTAGCGAAAAATATAAAAACGGATTGTAAAAGCTTCTATAGGTATGTGAAAAGGAAAAGACTGGCGAAGGTAAATGCAGGTCCTTTAAAGTCAGAGACGGGAGCATTTATAATGGGGAATGAGGAAATGGCAGAGAAATTAAATAAATACTTTGTTTCTGTCTTTACGGAGGAAGACACAATAAACCACCCAGAAATACGAGAAAACTAAGGGTGTGGCGAGAATGAGGAACTTAAAGAAATTATTATTAGTTAAAAAAAAACAGTACTAGCAAAATTAATGGGACTAAAAGTCGATAAATCCCAAGGACCGGATGACCTACATCCTACGGTTTTGAAAGAGGTGTCCATTGGGATAGTGGACACATTGGTTGTTATCTTCCAAAATTCTATAGATTCTGGAACGGTTCCTGCAGATTGGAGGACAGCAAATGTAACCCCGCTATTTAAGAAAGGAGGGAGAGAGAAAATGGGGAACTACAGACCTGTTAGCCTCACATCAGTAGTTGGGAAAATGCTGGAATCTATTAGAAAGGATGCAATAACTGGGCACTTAGAAACTAATAGTAAGATTGGGCAGAGTCAACATGGATTTATGAAAAGGAAATCCTGTTTGACAAACCTATTGGAGTTCTTTAAGGATGTAACTAGTGGAGTAGACAAAGGGGAACCAGTGGGAGTGGTCTACAGGCCCCCAAACAGTATCCACACTGTAAGACAGGGAATAAATCAAGAAATAATAGAGGCTTGTAAGAAAGGTACAGCTATAATCATGGGAGATTTTAATTTTCATATTGATTAGACAAAGCAAAGGTAGACTTGAGGAAGAGTTCTTAGAGTGTATACGGGATGGTTTCTTGGAACAATATGTTGTGGAACCAACCAGGGAGAAGACTATTTTAGATCTGGTAATGTGTAACGAGGCTGGATTAATTAATGATCTCGAAGTGAAGGATCCACTTGGGAAGAGTGATCATAGCATGGTAGAATTTCAAATTCAGTTTGAGGGTGAGAAAGCTAGGTCTCAAACTAGTGTCCTGAACTTAAACAAAGGTAATTACAAAGGTATGAAGGCAGACTTGGTTAAAGTGGACTGGGAAAATATATTAAAGGGTAAGACTGTAGAAAAGCAGTGGCAAACATTTAAGGAGATATTTCATAACTCTCAGCAAAGATATATTCCAGTGAGAAAGAAAGACTCTAAGAGAAGGATAAACCATCCGTGGCTAACTAAGGAAGTAAAGGATGGTATCAAATTGAAAACAAAAGCATACAATGTTGCGAAGAATAGTGAAAGGCCAGAGGATTGGGAAATTTTTAAAAACCAGCAAAGGACGACTAAAAAAATGATAAAGGGAGAGAAGACAGCTTCTGAGAGTAAGCTAGCAAGAAATATAAAAACAGACAGTAAGAGCTTCTACAGGTATATAAAAAGGAAGAGAGTAGCTAAAGTAAACGTTGGTCCCCTGGAGGATGAGTCTGGGGAATTAATAATGGGAAACAGGGAAATGGCGGAGACTTTGAACAAATATTTTGTATCGGTCTTCACGGTAGAAGACACTAAAAGCATCCCAATAATGGATAATCAAGGGGCTATTGGGGGTGCGGGGCGGGGGGAGATCTTAAAACAATCACTATCACTAGAGAAAAAGTACTAGGCAAACTAATGGGACTAAAGGTGGACAAGTCCCCTGGACCCGATGGCCTGCATCCTAGAGTCTTAAAAGAGGTGGCTGCAGAGATAGTGGATGCATTGGTTGTAATCTACCAAAATTCCCTGGATTCTGGAGAGGTCCCAGCGGACTGGAAAACCGCAAATGTAACGCCCCTATTTAAGAAAGGAGGGAGACAGAAAGCAGGCAACTATCGACCAGTTAGCCTAACATCTGTCAATGGGAAAATGCTGGAGTCCATCATTAAGGAAGTGATAGCAGGACATTTAGAAAATCATAATATAGTCAAGCAGAGCTAGCACGGTTTTATGAAAGGGAAATGATGTTTGACAAATTTGCTGGAGATCTTTGAGGATGTAACGAGCAGGGTGGATAAAGGGAAACCAGTAGATGTTGTGTATTTGGATTTCCAGAAGGCATTTGATAAGGTGCCACATAAAAGGTTACTACACAGGATAAGAGCTCACGGGGTTGGGGGTAGTATATTAGCATGGATAGAGGATTGGCTAACTAACAGAAAACAGAGAATCGGGATAAATGGGTCATTTTCAGGTTGGCAAACTATAACTAGTGGGGTGCCGCAGGGATCAGTGCTGGGGCCTCAACTATTTACAATCTATATTAATGACTTGGATGAAGGGACTGAATGTAATGTAGCCAAATTTGCTGATGATACAAAGATAGGTGGGAAAGCAAATTGTGTGGAGGACGCAAAGAATTGCCAAAGGAATATAGATAGGCTAAGTGAGTGGGCAAAAATCTGGCAGATGGAGTTTAATGTGGGAAAATGTGAGGTTATCCACTTTGGTAGGAAAAATACAAAAGCAAATTATTATTTAAATGGGGAGAGATTACAAAATGCTGAGGTACAGAGGGATCTGGGGATCCTTGTACATGAATCACAAAAGGTTAGCATGCAGGTACAGCAAGTAATTAGGAAGGCAAATGGAATGTTAGCCTTTATTGCAAAGGGAATGGAGTATAAAAGTAGGGAAGTCCTGTTACAACTGTACAGGGCGTTGGTGAGACCACACCTGGAGTACTGTGTACAGTTTTGGTCTCCTTATTTAAGGAAGGATATACTTGCATTGGAGGCAGTTCAGAGAAGGCTCATGAGGTTGATTCCGGAGATGAAGGGGTTGTCTTATGAAGAAAGGTTGAGCAGGTTGGGCCTATACTCATTGGAGTTTAGAAGAATGAGAGTGGATCTTATTGAAACATATAAGATTCTAAAGGGGCTTGACAGGGTAGATGCAGAGAGGATGTTTCCCCTCGTGGGGGAATCTAGAACTAGGGGGCATAATTTCAGAATAAGGGGAAACCCTTTTAAATCGGAAATGAGGAGCAATTTCTTCTCTCAGAGGGTCGTGAAACTTTGGGATTCTCTTCCCCAGAGAGCTGTGGAGGCTGGGTCATTGAATATATTTAAGGTGGAGATAAACAGATTTTTGAACGATAAGGGAGTCAAGGGTTATGGGGAGCGGGCAGGGAAGTGGAGTTGAGGCCAAGATCAGATCAGCCATGATCTTATTGAATGGTGGAGCAGGCTCGAGGGGCCAAATGACCTACTCCTGCTCCTACATCTTATGTTCTTATGGCCTCAGCACACAGATTTACCAATGTCTGAGGCAAACTGGTATGGAAGGTGGCATCGTCAGAGCAGATGCGGCGGAGATGGAGAAACTGGGAGAATGGAATAGAGTCCTTACAGGAAGTGGGGTGGGAGGAAGTGTAGTCCAGGTAGCTGTGGGAGTCAGTGAGCTTGTAGTGAATGTTTGTCAATCACCTATCCCCAGGGATGGAGACGGAGAAGTCGAGGAAGGGAAGGGAAGAGTCGGAGATGGACCATGTGAAGGTGAGGGAAGGGTGGAAAGGACGCTTCCTGTAAGGACTCTATTCCATTCTCCCAGTTTCTCCGTCTCCGCCGCATCTGCTCTGACGATGCCACCTTCCATACCAGTGCTTCCGACATGTCTTCCTTTTTCCTCAACCGAGGATTCCCCTCTACTGTGGTTGACACAGCCCTTGACCGTGTCCGTTCTATCTCCCGCACTTCTGCCCTCACCCCTGCCCCTCCCTCCTGGAACCACGATAGGGTTCCCCTTGTCCTCACCTTTCACCCCACCAGCCTCCACATTCAACGGATCATCCTCCGCCAATTCCACCACCTCCAGCATGATCCCACCACCAAACACATCTTCCCCTCACCTCCCCTTTCAGCATTCCGAAGGGACCGCTCCCTCCGCGACACCCTGGTCCACTCCTCTATCACCCCCAACACCCCTTCCCCCTGCAGCTTCCCGTGCAAGCGCAGGAGATGCAACACATGCCCTTATACCTCCCCCCTTCCCACTGTCCAGGGCCCCAAACACCCCTTCCAAGTGAAACAGCGACTTACTTGTACTTCTTGCAATTTAGCATACTGCTCACAATGCGGTCTCCTCTACACTGGGGAGACCAAACGCAGATTGGGTGACAGCTTTGCGGAACACCTCCATTCAGTCCGTAAGGGGGACCCTGAGCTTCCGGTCGCCTGTCACTTTAATTCTCTGCTCCACTCCCACTCAGACCTCACCGTCCTAGGCCTCTTACATTGTTCCACTGAAGCTCGACGTAAGCTCGAGAAACAGCACCTCATCTTACGATTAGGCACTTTACAGCCTTCTGGACTCAACATAGAGTTCAACAATTTCAGATCATAACCTCAGCCCCTATCATATACATTTTTTTCCACACTTTTTTGTTTTGTTTTTTTTGTTTGTGTCTTTTCTTCTCTCCCACATGGCAGCTGTCTTTCATTCTGCCAGCGCAATTTACACTTCATCTAGAGCCATCTTTTGTTTCTTAACCTGTCCCTTTACCATCTCCTTTTGCCTTGAATATCCGTTAATGTCTTTTAATGTCTCTTAACCTCTCCTGCCTTCTAACCTATCACAGACCTTCCCTTTTGTTCTTTCATCCCCTCTCCCCTTTCCCAGCTCCTACACTTGCTTAAAAATCTGTTCTGTTTCCTGCTTTTTTCCAGTTCTGACGAAAGGTCATCGACCTGAAACGTTAACTCTGTTTCTCTCTTCACAGATGCTGCCTGACCTGCTGAGTATTTCCAGCATTTTCTGTTTTTATTTCAGATTTCCAGCATCTGCAGTATTTTCTTTTTGTACCCAATTTTATTGCTCTGCTGCATTTTCCAAGTACAAGAGTCATTGTTAGACAGGTAGCCTTCCAGCAAGCAGATTTCTGCTATTCCTCTGCCTCCAGCACTTGCTCTTCCTCACCTGTGCTATCTCTTCAAGATCATTAAATGTGCATAACTGTGCTGATGCTTGGAAACTTTAGTGAGAAAGATACAGGATGTTGTAAGATGCTGTCTTATTCTCGTTCTGAACCATTGGCAGTGGTAGCAGGCTGCTCTTTCTGGGTCTACAATAGCAGAAAAAGAACAAATGGTTCCAAGACACATGTTCATACAGAGCTTGTATTGGAAGATACTGGTCTAGAAATTTGTTGACACCACTCGGTTCCCTCACGATAGCCCCCTCTCTCCGTCCCTTATTTTCGTCAAAGCAGAGAACTAATCTTGAGGTGTTATAAATTGAAGGAGCATATACACAGTAACACACATGTGCCCAACCTGCAGGCCAATTTGTGTGTTGCTGAATGACCATGTTTCACACAGCTAGGTTACTGTGATATTAAATATGAAACAATTGGAAGGTGTTAGTGTGCAAAGTCTATCAACTGCAAGTCGCAGTTTGAATATACACCCTGCTAAAGCATGAGTAAGCCTGGAATGCAATGAAAGAGCTGTAAGGCTGAGTGAGGGGTAGCAAGTGTCAGCAGTAAATGTGGAACAGGTTGACAGGCAACACTTCGTGGCAGGTAATCTTGGACTATCTACCTGGAAAATAGTATTTTTGACCTTACCAGATTCCTTAAGGTGTGTCATCTATTTATTTATCTGTTCTCAGGTTCTACAGGTAATGTACACAGGATTGACGCTGGTCACTTGCCCTGCCAGCTATACTGCACTGTTGTGCTCTGGGGACAGTGCACTGGAATGCAAAACAGGATGTCCAACAGTAATTTCTGTGGGGGTTCTCCCAATCGTCCACTATAATTTTGGTGGAAGATCAGCGGAAACCCTAGAGAAATTATGTAAACAGGCAGTTACTTTATTTCTCTGGGGTTTCCATTGACCTAATGCTAAAATTACAGCAGTAGATTGGAGAGCTCCCACGGAAATTCTACCCCATTGCATTTTGTGCCTTTTTTTGAAATTTCTTCAGAGAGAGGATTTGAAAAAGAGTTACTATTCAAACATTGGCGTTTAAAGCAAAGTATATTCATATAAAGACATTTTTAAAAATCTTTGAGACAATAGGTGGTTAAAATACTAATGGTCTAGGCATTGAAGTTGTTTCCCCAAATAATGAAAACAATTAGCAATTTGTTAGCCTGTCTTAGTAATCGATAAGTATCTTACACCCATTGTATTGGACAGTCCCTGGTCCCAGGTGCTCAGCAGAGGTTGTCTGGCATAGGCCCTGCCCTTGAGTTGTGAATGCAGGAAGACAAAAACAGAGACAGAAACACTCACTAGCAGT
This sequence comes from Squalus acanthias, assembly GCA_030390025.1. Classification (NCBI taxonomy): domain Eukaryota; kingdom Metazoa; phylum Chordata; class Chondrichthyes; order Squaliformes; family Squalidae; genus Squalus; species Squalus acanthias. Next base: position 84,300,571 of record CM059432.1, read on the forward strand.
CAGGTTTTTCAACAGATGCAGCAAGGACAAGCTTTCACCAGGCTCAGAAGTTTAGAAAGAAGGAGTGCAGTTAGAAGTTATTGAGGTAAAAATTTGTCGAGTCCAGACTCGGCGCTGCGCAAGACTAAGAGGCCCAAGATCTATGAAATTTGGTCCTCAGGTCTCATCAACATACTTGAGGCGAGCTGCCAGCGCTGGTTGCAGTTCCACAGCAGTTTGCCTGAGAGAAAACTTCAATTTTGGCAGCGACCCTCAGGTAAGTCCTGAGAAGGAAAGTTGGAGTGGGCTACGGGGCAGAGGGGTGGGGGAGTGATTGAGATGACTATGAAGTCAGAAGAGCACTTCACAGGAAGCACTAAAAATATATTTTTTTGAAGCTTACCTTTCGTTGGCGGCCGCTGTTGAAGAATCCTGAGTGAGGCAGGCCCGACACCTGCCCTGATCATCACTGACTAACTTCACCAAGAGGTCCTTTAACCAGCATTAGGTCCAGAATTAGCATATTCAAGGTGCATAGGACGCCTAAAAGATAAGCCCTACGAACTTAGCAGTGGGACCAGCACCTGCGCAGATTGGGCACATGCCATCTCACTGCTATATTAGTATGTTTTGCGCCCAAAAAACATGCCCAATGCATACCAATTTCTACCCCATTTAGTTTAAGTCAAGCAAGACAACCCACTGATGTTTGGGAAGTGTCATGGAGGCTTCCTGCTTACCCGTTTTGTGGCCTGAGTTAAAATTGGGGTTTATATGCGGCTATTTATCTTAAATTGGCCACATCCCTTTAAGGGCTGCAATCTCATGTAATTCTACCTCTCTCCCCTTGAAGTACATACAGGCACAAGGATGGGAGTTTGCAGAATTTATGTAAATTGTATAACCTCACAATGAGTGCATCACTTACTGCAATCCAGTCCTGGCTCCTTTGCACCAGGACTAGAAAGCTTAGCCTTATATATCAAAAGAAATAAACTTAGAAATTGCTGTTGGCCAGATTAATGGCCAAATGTTTAACACATTTGTATGACATCCCTCTTCCATTACTGTAGCATAGGTGTTAACCTATTTAAAATAAATTGATTAATATCTGTGTTAACTTAGCAAGCAGAGGAATGTCAGACAAATGCATTAAGTATTCGTCCTCTAAAATTGTCAACAGTAATTTCAAACCAATTGGTTAGATATTTACGTCTGACTTCCCAATGTGCACCCTATGAAGATGCAATGAAAGGAAAGTTATGAAAATGGGTGATTTCCTTAAAATTACTGAGCTTTAAAGTTTAATCTGTTCTTCTGAATATTTATTGCTCTAATACAAATTCTCAACCGCAAGGTAAGAAAGCTTAAAATTTGCAGACTAACATTTACAATAAACTCCTTTGTTTTCAACAGGATATTTAAGTTTGTTACAAATGCACTAAATGCTCTTAGCCCCAGGTAAGAGGTTAACTGCTCTCCATTTCATAGGCTTTGTTTGTCTCACATGTACAAAATGTAGTAATAAGTATATTGCTTTAAATTATATAAACCACTAACTAAAGATTTGCTCAATGATTTTGCTAAGTTCCCTTTCTATTTTTCTCAGGTACTGATACAGTATCAGGAACTGTACCATTAGGAAACTACGCATATAATTCATCTCAATTATTAAAATAGGCTGGAATGTGCTAACCTCTCAAAACATCTTTGATGTCTAAAAGTGCCAACTGCCTGACAGAGGGCTAACAAGTTGGTGGAACAGGGTTTTACTTTCTTGGCCTCCCCATTTGGCTCTATATATATATATAAAACGTATTATCTCTGTGTTCAGTTAATAGCCAGCTTTGCTAGAAGTGCTAAAAGTTAAAATGCAACATGTGTCTTTGGTGCTCAGTGGAATTCAAAAATCCTTCACTAATGAGCCTGCATGGGATTTACATTTGATTCAACAGTCTAGACTATCTAACAGATGCTTAACTGAGAAGTTAAAAGTGTATCCCAAGGTTGGATCCTTTTTTAGTGATTTAATTGGGCAAAATATGCAGTCATCTTTGTTTTTATTCCAGTAATTTGAATTGTGGTTATCATTCCCAGTACCTTTTAAATAGTACATAGTTAATTTCTTTAAAAATCACATAATAAAATATTTTCTAACTTAAGATCAGTTTTGGCAAAATAAAAACTGCAATGGAAAGGAAACTGTCTGTTTAAATTTATACCAGATGAAGTTTGTTTTAACTTATTACATTTTGTTATATTAAATTTAATAGACTACAACAGACTATACTACCTTTGGAGATATTTGAAACTATCCTGTTCCAATTCACTGACGGACATTTTGGCTTTGCTTTGTTTATTCAGAGATTATGTATTATGTAAACTACAAAACTATGTTTTAGTACTTAATAACAGCTATAATACACCAAGGCAATTCCACAGCTTGACTCATTTCAGTAAGGGCAGACATGGGGAAGTGGGGTGGGGAATTCTCCTTCATTATCCCATCTGAAATCAAGCAGGACTGCAGTGGAAAAAAAGAAAAAATTGGGTCATGAGACCTACTGCACCTCTCCGCCCCAACCAGGATTTAACTCCTCTTACCCCAGCAGGACTGCTGTTGGCTACCCCTTCCCCATCTGCCGCATGCAAATGGCAATAGGAGGTGGGGCTCGCCGCTTTCTGGGAGTGCTATGGGGAAGGTGACAAAAAATAAAAATTATTATGGGCAGTGAACATCCAAATTTCCATGGCTCACCAATGGCAGGGCAGACTTGCAAAATTACCTCTTATATATTTATGTTAATAGTGTCTAAATCAGCAAGGTCATCCAACAATGGGACCTTGTGTATATTCTGATTAATTTATCTGTTGTGGACAATTTAACATTTACACAAATATAATTATATTGTGTGATATTAGCACATTAATTCTTAATGAGTTCATTAAAAATTCTTTGTCTGCAATCCTGTTAATTTTAAGGAGTTAATACCTTTGTTAAAATAAACAATTGTTAGTTCAAATAACATTTAGTACTGATAGCCCAGAATGAGAATTATTCAAAACAAGGCCAAATCGGGGGTGAAATTGGTCTTCCGTGGTCACGCCAATGAAAAAGAAAATTGGGCAGTTTATAAAACGGTCGGCTGATTCAGTGTTGCCATTTTACGCTACTGCTGAAGACCAATTTCACCCCATCATCTTTAAATAGCTCCCAAAACTGCAAAACAGACAATTTCAAATAGATTTCTTGGTAAACACACATTGCAAAATCAGTTATATAAAGTTAGGTCCAGTATTTTTATTATATTAGAACAGTTGTCCAACTTACTGTGTTTATTTCTTTGAGTCCTTTCATTGAATATTTAAAAAAAAATCAGTATCAGTTATTGAACTCCAACAGAGTAAAGAAGTCAATGCCTGTAAATAACAGAAAATATACACAGATATAGTCACTCATGCAGAAAAAAACATTGGCAGCTACAACTCATACAGACAACAGTTTTATTTAACAAATTGGAACTTTTCTTAGTCACTCACTAGTTTTTTAATAAACATTTGGCTTCTGTTTCCTTGCATTGTCACTGCACTTTGAAGTAATTCATTGCATTAGAAGTATTTCGAAACATTTCTGAGCTGTGATAAGGTGTTGTATATAAATACAAGTTTTTCTTTTTCAGCATCACAGCTTTGATCTAGATATGAGTGCAAAAACTGAATGCCAGACCAGAGATGAGTAGCTGCCCATGATCTCAATACTTCATTTGACCAAGTATGGCACCAAGGAGCTATAGCCAAACTGAGGTCAATGGGGGCGGGTCAAAGGGAATTCCCTCTAATGTTTGGAGTCATACCTAACACAAAGGAAGATTATTGTGGTTGTCAAGAGGTCATTCATTGCAGCCCAGGACATCACTGCAGGGGTTTCTCAGGGAAGCAGCTCCAGCCCAATCATTTTCAGTTGCTTCATACTTAACCTTCCCTTCTTAATGCGATCAGAAGGCTGTTCACTGATGATTCCACAGCATTCAGCTCCATTCACAACTTCTCTGATAATGAAGCAGCCTTGCCAGCCTACAGCAGGACCTGGATAATATCCAGGGTTGGGCTGTCAAGTGACAGGTAACATTCATACCATATGTGTGCCAGGTAATTACGATCTCAAACAAGTAAAAGCCCAGGCACCTCCCCCGATCTTCAACATGTCACCATTATCTTTCCCTCATCTAGGTGGTCACCATTGACCAAAAGCTTAACTGGATTACCTATATCATGACTGTGTCTACAGGAGCAGGGCAGTAGCTGGACAGTCTGCAGCAAGTGGCTCACCTCCTCAACCCTGAAAGATTATCCACTATCTATAAGGCTCAAGCCAGGAACTGTGATGGAATACTCATCACTCACCCAGATGAGTGCAGCTACAACACTCAAAAACTTCAACATCATCCAGGATAGAGCTTGCTTGGCACTCCTGCCAACAGGCTCAATATCCACCGTCTCAATCACTAACATACTGGCCCCAATATTAACGTGAAGGCGGTGTCTGAGCCTAGCGGGGGGGGGGGGGGGGGGGGGTTATAGGTAGAATTGCGAGGGCAAAACCCCGAAGTCAAGTCAGTGCGTCAGATTCTCCGATTTGAGCTTGATTGAGGCAATAAATTTTGGCATCCAGGTTTCGCGTCTCCAAGCTGCGCAGCGGGCGAGATGCACTGCCGGATGTCAAGATCTCAACTCTATTTAAAGGGACAGTGTAGGAATGGAATTTGGAGGAGCCAGGAGGTGTTCAGGATGGATGCACAGAGAGCAAGGGCAGCACCCAGATTTAATGACGCATCCTGGAATTACTGCTGGGTGCAGTCAGGAACAGGAGGGACATACTTTTCCCCAGCAGTGAGAGGAAGAAACCTGCAGCTCTCACCAAGAAGGTGTGGTTGGAGGTAGCTGAAGAGAACATAACATAAGAACATAAGAAGTAAGAGCAAGAGTAGGCCATACGGCCCCTCGAGCCTGCTCCACCATTCGATAAGATCATGGCTGATCATCGACCTCAACTCCACTTTCCCGCCCGATCTCCAGATCCCTTGATTCCCCTAGAGTCCAAAAATCTATCTGTCTCAGCCTTGAATATACTCAAAGACTCAGCATTCACAGCCCTCTGAGACAGAGAATTCCAAAGATTCACAACCCTCTGAGTGAAGAAATACTTCCTCATCTCAGTCTAAAATGGCCTACCCCTTATCCTGAGACTTTGCCCCCTAGTTCTAGATACTCCAGCCAGGGGAAACAACCTCTCAGCATCTACCCTGTCAATCCCCTTCAGAATATTGTATATTTCAATGAGATCACCTCTCATTCTTCTAAACTCCAAAGAGTATAGGCCCATTCTACACAATCTCTCATCATAGGACAGCCCTCTCATCCCAGGAATCAATCTAGTGAACCTTCGTTGCACCGCCTCCAAGGCAAGTATATCCTTCCTTAGATAAGGAGACCAAAACTGTGCACAGTACTCCAGGTGTGGTCTCACCAAGGCCCTGTACAATTGTAACAAGACTTCTTACTCTTATACTCCAACCCCCTTGCAATAAAGGCCAACATGCCATTTGCCTTCCTTATTGCTTGCTGTACCTGCATGCTAGCTTTCTGTGTTTCTTGCACGAGGACACCCAAATCTCTCTGAACACCAACATTTGAAAGTTTCTCACCATTTAAAAAATATTCTGTTTTTCTATTCTTCCTACCGAAGTGAATAACCTCACATTTCCATACATTATATTCCATCTGCCACCTTACTGCCCACTCACTTAGTCTATCTATATCCCTTTGCAGACTCTTTGTGTTCTCCTCACAGCTTACTGTCCCATCTAGCTTTGTATCATCAGAAAACGTAGATACATTACACTCGGTCCCTTCATCTAGGTCATTAATATAGATTGTAAATAGCTGAGGCCCCAACACTGATCCTTGCGGCACCCCACTAGTTACAGCCTGCCAACCTGAAAAAGATCCGTTTATCCCTACTCTCTGTTTTCTGTCCGTTAACCAATCCTCTATCCATGCTACTATATTACCCCCAACCCCATGAGCCTTAATCTTGTGTAATAACCTTTTATGTGGCACCTTATCGAATGCCTTTTGGAAATCCAAATATACTACATCCACTGGTTCCCCTTTATCTACCCTGCTAGTTACATCCTCAAAAAACTCTAATAAATTTGTCAAACACGATTTCCCTTTCATAAAACCATGTTGCCTCTGCCTAATCATGTTATGATTTTCGAAGTGACTTGATACCACTTCCTTAAAAATGGATTCCAGCATTTTCCCGACGACTGATGTCAGGCTAACTGGCCTGTAGTTCCCCGTTTTATCTCTCCCTCCTTTCTTGAATAGCGGTGTTACATTTGCGACCTTCCAATCCGCTGGGAACATTCCAGAATCTAGGGAATTTTGGAAGATCAAAAGCAATGCATCCACTATCTCTTCGCCACCTCTTTTAGAACCCTAGGATGTAGGCCGTCAGGTCCTGGGGATTTGTCGGCTTTTAGTCCCATTAGTTTCTCTAGTACTTTTTCTCTACTTATATTAATTACGTTAAGCACCTGGTAGGCAACACAGCCTTCGGGATTCTCTTTCGCGGCTGCAGAGAACAGTATCTATCCCCCTGACTATACTGTCCCCTACTACTACAACATTCCTTCCTTCTACCCCCACTTGGATGGCCCCCTGTACCACAGTGCCACGGTCAGTTTGCCCATTCTCCCTGCAGTCCTTTTCCTCATCCATACAGGTAGAAAGTACCTTGTACCTGTTGGACAAGGTCCAGGGCTGAGGCTCCTCCATCACTACATCCTGGTTCCCCATACCTTCCTGACTCGCAGTCACACTCTCCTGTCCCTGACCACTGACAAACTCTAAAGTACTACTTAACCTAAAGGGTGTGACTGCCTCCTGGAACAAAGTGTCCAGGTAACTCTCCCCCTCCCTGATGCATCGCAATGTCTGCAGCTCGTACTCCAGCTCAACAATTCTGAGCTGAAGTTCCTCGAGGTGCAGACACTTACTGCAGATGTGGTTGCTCGGGAACGTGATGCTCTCCATAGACTCCCACATGCTGCAGTTACGACACACCACCTGCCCTGCCATCTCTAACCTTGTTTTATTTATTAATTAATTAGTTAAAGATTTTATTCAATCGATATTTTAGGTTTATTGTTTGATTATTTTTAGTTTAAGTTATTAATTTAATAAGTACTAGCAAATTACGGTTTCTCAGCTCTTAATTTAACCCCCTTTCCTAATTTGGAGAGCAAAAAGAGCTGTAATACTCACCTACCAATCACCTACCTGCTCTCCTGTGACGTTACTCTTTGATGTTGTTTTTGAATCGTTGCCTCCCACTGCTGCTGCTTTAATTCAGGTCCGCTCCCAGGCCGCTCTTTATCCTCTCGCCGCTGCCGCTGCTTTAATTCAGGGCTACTCTCGGGCCGCTCTTTATCCTCTCGCCACTGCCACTGCTTTAATTCAGCTCTGCTCCTGGGCTGCTCTTTATCCTCTCACCGCTGCCGCTGAAGCATTGGTGAGCAGCAGAAGCATTGTGCCCCAGTCTTGGATGCAGTGCAGGATGTGATTTAATGACCTAATTTGGTCAGGAAAAGTGACTACATTTGATGATGCACCTACAATTCAATCCCTTCTAGAGGGATTGAATTGAAAAGTAGAGAAGTTATGCTAAACTTGTATCGAACCTTTGTTAGACTACACTTCCAGAGCACTGCGTACAATTCCAGTCACCATATTATAAAGGCACTGGAGAGGGTGAAAACAAGGATGATACCAGAAATAAAAGGCTATACCTATCAGGAAAGGATGAACAGGCTGGGTCTCTTTTCTCTTGAAAAGAGAAGGCTGAGGGGTGACCTAATAGAGGTCTTTAAAATTATGACTGGAGGTGGGCGGCCACAAATAATCTAGCTCACAGATGCACAGGAGGATGCCAGGGAGAAAAGTAGCACATTTGCATCCCTCTCAATTGGAGATGGAAAGGCAAGGAACTCACAGACAACTGGAGAAAGAATTACAAATATCTCTGACACACATGCTGACCTTATTTCATCAATAACTGAACTATGAGAAGACGGAGTAAGGTGAATGTCAAGATTGTTACTTTGCCGCGACTAATTTATATCCCTTTCTTTCGTCTTCCAGGGCCTTCACGCATACAGCAAGTGTCGCTGGACATGCATGAGGACAATTTCTCAGAGGACCTCATTCCTTCGAGGCTTCACCGACACAGGACATACAGGCATGCACTAATGCAAATACTCACACTTTGGTGGGTCCAGTTAGAGTTAGTTGGATATTTACCCGGTAATCCACAAGTGAGCACGAGCAGACACTGGTGACAGGGACTGTTGTGGAGAGTCCGCGGCAATGGGGGCAATGCAATCCTCTCCAAGTGCTGCTCAGCTGGACACTTATGCTGAACCACTAGGGCTATTGTTGAGAAGGAGAATGCTGGATGTGCATCAGCAACTTAGCCAGGTACTGACAGATGTGCCACGCACACTCTCCACAATGACAGAGAGGATGGAGGAGCCAACTCGATCACTAGTGGATTGGTGGTGCAGGTAATTGCAAAAATGTCTGCTATGGAGAGTGGCCGCCTCCATGGAGCTTCAAGCACGGCTATCATATAAGATTCTGAGAGGGCTTAACGGGGTAGATGCTGAGAGGCTGTTTCCCCTGGCTGGAGAGTTTAGAACTAGGGGGCATAGTCTCAGGATAAGAGGTTAACCATTTAGGACTAATATGAGGAAAATTTCTTCACTCAGAGAATCTTTGGAATTCTCTATCCCAGAGGGCTGTGGATGCTCAGTTGTAGAGTATATTCAAGGCTGAGACAGATAGATTTTTAGACTCTAAGGGGGAAAAATTTGGTTGCTTTGCGCCTCCCGTTAGCGTCCTAAGCAACTCGCGCCCGGGCACGGCGCCAACGCCTCCCGCGAAATTCAACGTTGTGCCGCGATATTGGGCTGGAGTGCCCCAAGAGGAAGGGGGAGTGCTTCCAGTAGCACCCTGCCTCCTGCTTGGGGCGCTACCATCGAATTTTGGGCGCAGTAGCGCTAACTTTTTTGGCGCGCTAAAAGTAGCTCCCCGGCAAAGTTAGCGCCCCTAGAGTCTTGGACTAATGATCTGGAGACATGAGTTCAAATCCAACCACAGCAGCTGGGAAATTTAAATTCAGTTAATTAAATAAATCTGGAACCCATCCGGTTTACTCATGTCCTTTAAGGAAGGAAATCTGCTGTCCTTACCTGGTCTGGCCTATATGTGACTCGATACTCACAGCAATATTGTTTAATCTTAACTGCCCTCTGGAATGGCCCAGCAAGCCACTCAGATATATCAAAGGGCAATTAGGGATGGGCAAAACGCCCACATCCTGTGAATGAATAAAAGAAAAGCAATGGCCCAGAAATTAAAGACTGAGTGTTGACGCGGGGGTAAGGCTTCCCCGCGATCTCTCACTCCGCGTTGGCTTTTTCAGTTCCAGCTCGCACGAACTTGATGTTCTGGACAGCTGCTGTGCTGGGCTTGCGTATCCCACCGGCGTAGTGAATTCGTGCGAGCTGTGGGATCACGTGACTCAGTTAGAGCCAATGGCAGCACACCATCTTCCATTCATAAGTTTCACATAAGTGCTGTGAAAGCTATGAATCTTACACCCCCCCAAAATAACAGCTAAACCTCAATTAAATTTTAAAAAAACCCATCACATTAATAAAATAAGTACAGTTAAATAAATTAACCATTTTAAATAAAAAATTAAATTTTTGAAAAAATTTAAAATCTTTTAAAAAGTTATAAAAATAAACTTACCTGTCTTTAAAGTCTCTAAAAAAGATATACCTGTTAAAAAAAATTCAAAATAATACTTAATTCACTACTTAGCTTGTTAAAAGTGGGTCTTACTCCTCCTTTTTTCATTTCTAAAATCTTCCGTCCTTACCTGCGCGTCCAAAGCACTAAGTACACAGCGTGCGCGCAGCCTGTAGCGCGCATGCGGTGCACCGAGGACCCGCCCCCTTTTCCATTCACCAAGTGCCGGTTTTCAGCGCATGCGCAGTGCATGCAGAAAACCGGCAATTGGAGACAGAATACGCGAGAGTATGCAGTGCGTACTCTCGCGTCGCGGGACTAATTTTTGGGCCATTATCAGTCAGAAAATAACTTTAGAAATGTTTGTTGCCTGCTCCTAAACAAATAATGGCCTCAGTGATAAAGTCTCACTCTCCTCAGCACCCACTTTATAGGGGCAACTACTTCATACTTACACACATTGACCAAAATTTTTACATTGAACAGAGTGCGGGTTCACGAGCGGGTCAGCAGTTAAAAGCGCTGAAATTGACAGCTCGTCAGGAGCCCGCATTCATCCCGCCGACTTCCGCCTTTAACTCAGACACCTTTCCCAGCATGCCACAGACCCACTCAGGAAAGGCGGGCGACCTCATTAAAGTATTTAACAGCTCATTGACAGATCCTTAGGGAGGGAGTTCCAGGATTTTGACCCAGCGACGATGAACGAACTGTAATATATTTCCAAGTCAGGATGATGTGTGATCTGGAGGGGAACTTGAAGGTGATGGTGTTGCCATGCGCCTACTGCCCTTGTCCATCTTGGCAGTAGAGGTCGCGGGTTTGGGAGGTGCTGTCGAAGAAGCCTTGGCGAGTTGCTGCAGTGCATCTTGTAGATGGTGCAAACTGCAGCCCCGGTGAGCCAGTGGTGGAAGGAGTCAACATTTAACATGGTGGATGGGGTGCCAATCAAGCGGGCTGCTTTGTCCTGGATGGTGTCGAGCTTCTTGAGTGTTGTTGGAGCTGCACTCATCCAAGCAAGTGGAGAGTATTCCATCACACTCCTGACTTGTGTCTTGTAGATGGTGGAAAGGCTTTGGGGAGACAGGAGGTGAGACACTCGCCGCAGAATACCCAGCCCCTGACCTGCTCTTGTAGCCACAGTATTTATGTGGCTGGTCCAGTTAAATTTTTGGTTAATGGTTACCCCCAGGATGTTGATGGTGGGGATTCGGCGATGGTAATGCCGTTGAAAATCAAGGGGCAGTGGTTAGATTCTCTCTCGTTGGAGATAGTAATTGCTGGCACTTGTGTGGCACAAATGTTACTTGCCACTTAGCAGCCCAAGCCTGAATGTTGTCCAGGTCTTGCTGCAAGCGGGCATGAACTGCTTCATTATCTGGGGAGTTGCAAATGGAACTGAACACTGTGCAATCATCAGCAAATGTCCCTACTTCTGACCTTATGATGGAGGGAAAGTCATTGATGAAGCAGCTGAAGATGGTTGGGCCTAGAATACTGCCCTGAGGAAGTCCTGCAGTGATGATCTGAGGCATAGATGATTGGCCTCCAACAACCATAACCATCTTCCTTTGTGCTAGGTATGATTCCAGCTAGTGGAGAGTTTTCCCCGATTCCAATTGACTTCATTTTTATTAGGGCTCCTTGATGCCACAGTTGATCAAATGCTGCCTTGATCTCAAGGGCAGTCACTCTCACTTCACCTCTGGAATTCAGCTCTTTTTTCCATGTTTGGACCAAGGCTGTAATGAGGTCTGAAGCAGAGCGGATCTGGCAGAAACCAAACTGAGCATTAGTGAGCAGGTTATTGGTAAGTGCCACTTGATAGCACTGTTGACGACACCTTCCATCACTTTGCTGATGATTGAGAGTAGACTGATGGGGCGGCAATTGGCTGGATTGGATTTGTCCTGCTTTTTGTGGACAGGACATACCTGGGCAATTTTCCACTTTGTTGGGTAGATATAAGTGTTGTCACTGTACTGGAACAGCTTGGCTAGAGGTGAAACTAGTTCTAGAGCACAAATCTTCAGCACAGCAGCCAGGATGTTGTCGGGCCCATAGCCTTTGCTGTATGCAGTGCGATCAGCTTTTTCTTGATGTCAGGTGGAGTGAATCAAATTGGCTGAAGACTGGTTTCTGTGATGGTGAGGACCTCAGGAGGAAGCTGAGATGGATCATCCACTCGGCACTTCTGGCTGAAGATGGCTGTGAACGCTTCAGCCTTGTCTTTTGCACTCATGGGCTCTGCCATCATGGAGGATGGAGAGGTTCATGGAGCCTCCTCCTCCCGTTCGTTGTTTAATTGTCCACCACCATTCACGACTGGATGTGGTACGACTGCAGAGCTTTGATCTGATCCGTTGGTTGTGGGATTGCTTAGTTCTGTCTATAGCATGCTGCTTCCGCTATTTAGCATGTATGTAGTCCTGTTTTGTAGCTTCAGCAGGTTGACAACTCATTTTTAGGTATGCCTGGTGCTGCTCCTGGCATGCTCTTCTACACTTCTCATTGAAACAGGATTGGTACCCTTGCTTGATGATAATGGTAGAGATGAGGATATGCTGGCCCATGAGGTTACAGATTATGCTAGAATACAATTCTGCTGCTGGTGATGGCCCACAGCGCCTCATGGATGCCCAGTTTTGAGCTGCTAAACCTGTTATGAATCTATCCCATTTAGCACCGTGGTAGTGCCACACAACACGATGGAGAGTGTCCTCAGTGTGAAGACAGGAATTCATCTCCACAAGGACCGTGCGGTGGTCACTCCTACCAATACTGTCATGGACAGATGCACCTGCGACAGGTAGATTGGTGAGAATGAGGTGGAGTAGGTTTTTCGCTTGTGTTGTTTCTCCCACCACCTGCCGCAGGCCCAGTCTGGCAGCTATGTCCTTCAGGACTCAGCCAGCTTGGTCAGTAGTGGTGCTACCAAGCCACTCTTGGTATTGGACATTGAAGTCCCCCACCCAGAGTACGTTCTGTACCCTTGCTACCTTCAGTGCTTCTTCCAAGTGGTGTTCAACATGGAGGAGTACTGATTCATCAGCTGAGGGAAGGTGGTAGCAGGAGTTTCCTTGCCCATGTTTGACCTGATGCCATGAGACTTCCGGAGTCAATGTTGAGGACTCCCAGGCAATGTTCCCCCTAATTTTTTTTTGGGTGCAACTTTTTAAGGGGCTGTGCGGCTCATTCAGTTTTACGTATGCACGAAACTAAACATTGAAAAAGCCGGTCCTGGGCTGTGCGGGACTGGCAGAGAGCTGCGCGGCTGCGCGGCACAGCTTAGAGGGAATGTTGCTTCCCAGGCCACTCCATCCAGACTGTATACCACTGTGCCGCCACCTCTGGTGGGTCTGTCCTGCCAGCAGGTCAGGACATACCCAGGGATTGTGATGGAGGAGTCTGGGACAGTGGGCATTGAATCTGCTTCCACCACCCTTTCAGGCAGTGCATTCCAGATCACAACAACTCGCAGTGTTAAAAATGTTTCCTCATGTCTCCTCTGGTTCTTTTGCCAATCACCTGAAATCTGTGCCTTCTGGTTATTGACCCTTCTACCACTGGAAACAATTTCTCCTTATTTACTCTATCAAAACCATTCATGAACTTGAGCGCCTCTATCAAATCTCCTCTTAACCTTTTCTGTTCAAAGCTTCTCCAGTCTCTCCATATAACTGAAGTCCCTCATCCCTAGTAACATTCTAGTAAATCTCTTCTGCACCCTCTCTAAGGTCTTGATATACTTACAAAAATATGGTATCCAGAATTGGCCACAATACTCCAACAGAGGCTCAACTAGTGTTTTATAAAAGTTTAGCATAACCACCTTCTTTTGTATTCTAAGCCTATCCAATCTACTCCAATCCAATCTCCCAGGTCTTCCACTATTTCCTTTTATGTTCTTGCTTTTCAAATGCTTATCTAATTCCCATTCAAGCCTTTCAGAGAGCCTGTGTAATGGACCAAATGGCTTCCTTCTGTAAAATAATGATTCTAAATGTGTCTTTTTTTAAATTCATTCATGGGATGTGGGCGTCGCTGGCAAGGCTAGCATTTATTGCCCACCCCTAATTGCCCTTGAGAAGGTGGTGGTGACCTGCCTTCATGAACCGCTGCAGTCTGAGAGGTGAAGGTACTCCCACAGTGCTGTTAGGGAGGGAGTTCCAGGATTTTGACCCAGTGACGATGAAGGAATGGCGATATATTTCCAAGTCAGGACGGTGTGTGACTTGGAGGGGAACTTGCAAGTGGTGGTGTTCCCATGCGCCTGCTGCCCTTGTCCTTCTAGATGGTTTGGAAGGCGCTGTCGAAGAAGTCTTGGCGAGTTGCTGCAGTGCATCTTGTAGATGGTACACACTGCAGACATGGTGTGCCAGTGGTGGAGAGGGTGAATGTTTAAGGTGGTAGATGAGGTGCCAATCAAGCAAGCTGCTTCATCCTGGATGGTGTCGAGCTTCTTGAGTGTTGTTGGAGCTGCACTCATCCAGGCAAGTGGAGAGTGTACCATCACACTCTTGACTTGTGTCTTGTGAAAAGACTTTGGGGAGTCAGGAGGTGAGTAACTCGCTGCAGAATATCCAGCCTCTGACCTGCTCTTGTAGCCACAGTATTTATGTGGCTGGTCCAGTTAAGTTTCTGGTCAATGGTGACCCCCCCAGGATGTTGATGGTGGGGGTTTCGGCAATGGTAATCTCATTGAATGTCAAGGAGCAGTGGCTAGACTCTCTCTTGTTGGAGATGGTCATTGCCTGGCACTTGTATGGCGCGAATGTTACTTGCCCAAGCCTGAATGTTTTCCAAGTCTTGCTGCATGCGGGCATGAACTGCTTCATTATCTGAGGAGTTGCAAATGGAACTGAACACTGCAATCATCAGCGTGGCAGGCAGTGACTAGTGGGGTACCGCAGGGATCGGTGCTCGGACCCCCGTTATTCACAATATATATTAATGATCTAAACGAGGGAACTAGATGTAATATCTCCAAGTTTACAGACAACACAAAGCTGGGTGGGCGTGTGTGCTGTGAGGAGGATGCAGAGAAACTCCAGTATGATTTGGACAGGTTGGGTGATTGGGCAGATGCATGGCAGATGCAGTATAATGTGGATAAATGCGAGGTTATCCACTTTGGTGGCAAAAACAGGAAGGCAGATTATTATCTGAACGGCAATAGATTGGGAAAAGGGGAAGTGCAACGAGACCTGGGTGTCCTTGTGCACCAGTCGCTGAAGGTAAGCATGCAGGTGCAGCAGGCGGTTAAGAAGGCAAATGGTATGTTGGCCTTCATAGCGAGAGGATTCGAGTACAGGATCAAGGATGTCTTGCTGCAGTTGTACAGGGCCTTGGTGAGACCACACCTTGAGTATTGTGTGCAGTTTTGGTCGCCTTATCTGAGGAAGGATGTTTTTGTCATGGAGAGAGTGCAGCGAAGATTCACCAGACTGATACCTGGGATGGCAGGAATGACGTATGAAGAGAGATTGGGTCGATTGGGCTTGTATTCGCTAGAGTTTAGAAGAATGAGAGGGGATCTCATTGAAACTTATAAAATTCTAACAGGACTAGACAGACTAGATGCAGGAAGGATGTTCCCGATGGTGGGAGAGTCCAGAACCAGGGGTCACAGTCTAAGGATAAGGGGTAAGCCATTTAGGACTAAGATGAGGAGGAATTTCTTCACCCAGAGAGTGGTGAACCTGTGGAATTCTCTACCACAGAAGACAGTTGAGTCCAATTTATTAAATATATTCAAGAAGGAGTTAGATATATTTCTTAAGGCTAACGGGATCAAGGGATATGGGGAGAAAGTAGGTACTGAATTTGGATGATCAGCCATGATCGCATTGAATGGCAGAGCAGGCTCAAGGGGCCGAATGGCCTACTCCTGCTCCTATCTTCTATGTTTCTATGAACATCCCCACTTCTGACCTTATGATGGAGGGAAGGTCATTGATGAAGCAGGTTGAAGATGGTTGGGCCTAGGACACTGCCCTGAGGCACTCCTGCAGCAATGTCCTGGGGCGTTGGTCCAAACATGGACAAAAGAGCTGAATTCCAGAGGTGAGGTGAGAGTGACTGCCCTTGAAAACAAGACAGCATTTGACCGAGTGTGGCATCAAGGAGCCCTAGTAAAAATGAAGTCAATTGGAATCAGGGGGAAAACTCTCCACTGACTGGAGCCATACCTAGCACAAAGGAAGATAGTTGTGGTTGCCCAACCTCTGGAATTCAGCTCTTTTGTCCATGTTTGGACCAACGCTATAATGAGGTCTGGTGCAGAATGGTCCTAGCGGAACCCAAACTTAGCACAGTGAGTAGGTTTTTGATGAGTATGTGCTGTTTAATAGCACTGTCGCCGACACCTTCCTTCACTTTGCTAATGATTGAGAGTAGGCTGATGGGATGGTAATTGGCCGGATTGGATTTGTCCAGCTTTCTGTGGACAGGACATACCTGGACAATTTTACACTTTGTCGGGTAGATGCTCGTGTAGTAGTTGTACTGGAACAGCTTGGCTAGAAGTGTGGCTAGTTCTGGAGCACTAGTTCTGGATGCAGGGTTTTTATACTACATGGGTTGGTGTTACCCATCAGAAACATCTTAAACGGCTCCGTTACATGTTTCCTCAGGGTATGACCCAGATCTGGTAACTCAATAATGACAAAGGATTGAATCTGAACCTTCCTGGTCTGTGCAACATTGAGTAATACATTTACTCAATGAGCTATAGGGGAGCAGGTAAAAGCTTTGACTTGATATTTTTAATAACAGTTAACAATAAATATACTTGTCACTGAAATAATAAGGAAACCTCAAACACAAAGGAGAAATATTAAACATAGATCAATTTACAATCCAGTCAGTGTTGCTTTTTTCAACTGTATCTTTCCTTTATCCAGGTGAAAATATCAGGCATTTGACAAAAGAGGCCTATTTTGCATTTTTAAAAAGCACCATTAATCTATAATTCAATAGGCAATTACATACACTGTCATAGGGCAGGCCATTTGAGGTAATACTGAATCATGATTGAGAGTCAACTGCATTTTTTGCCTGACTTGGGAGAAACAGAATAAAATCTTGATGCACAGCTTGTGATGGAGTTATACACTGTGTTGGCCAAGGTTCTCTGCAAGAGAACAATTCAGTATGAATAGCTCGTCACGGAGGATGCAAGGTGGATGGAAGGATACTCCTTCCAAAGCAACATTTATTTTTATTCACAAGAGTTCCTGTGCAATAATTTTGTTAACTGTCAAAACAGTTCATTTCCTCAATATTTTAATGTAAGATTAATTCTTACTTCCGTGAAGGCTTTACAGTTTACCCAACACAAATTAAGAATTAGATTAAACAATTTATTCTACTGCTGCTGTAGCAAGAGTATCAGTAGTCTTATCATCACCACGAAACGGTTCGCATTTCGGATCTCTTCTTCCTCGCCCTTCGTTTATTTGTTCTCTTCCAATATATCGTTCAATTAAAAATCAGACCATTATTGTTTCAGATTTAAGTCTAACAGGTGTATCCTATAATCCTTCATTTTATAATGTGCTGAGATGGATGCTATCCCAGATGTAGTAAGGTAAACCGGTGTGATCACAGGTAGTTTCTCACCACACAAGGGTGGGGAAAGTTCATTGGCAGAAACCCGCCGATTGTACAATGGGACAAAGTCACTCTGGTCACCAGGGTGAGTACAACTATGAGAGTTAAAGTAACCAAGGATCCCCAGACAGACCACAGCAAGATCCTCCTCTATTAAACGGGAAAGTTTGACCTGCAAAATACCTCGATGGACAACACCTCGGCCGCGCCCTTTCACTTTAGTCACCGAGGGTGAAAAGCGCGCAACTAATTCTCTGACCCGCTTCCTGCTCAAATCTCCGCCGCTGCGAGTGGGCAAGGAATACGAGTTTGGCCCGAAATAATCACGCTTTCCCCAGCACGAGCCTCCGTATCCCCAGGGGCTGCTTTCATCTTCACGTGAGGGAAATATTTATAAACTCTGATGGGGAAGGACAAAACTCGGCCTCCGACGTTGGAGCCGGATTGAGTTTCACAACAGCACACTCGCTGCAGCGTGTTCGTGAGGCTCCTCGTGAAAACAGTGACTGGGTCAACGCAAATATACAGCAAGTGTACTTTTATACTTACTTCGCCCATCTTCACAGGAACAGAGTGCCACAGAGAGGGGAAAGGGCCTTAAAAATAAGGAACAGAATTAGAGTAAGCAGCTGAGTATAGGGATGGGTTTTTTCAGGTTTGGAAATACTTGCTGAGAACGCGCACACCGGCGCGCGCCCACTGCCGGGCTTCACTCGTCATGCGCAGGCGCCAGCCGCGCGCTCAACTGACGAGGCTCGCGCGAGCGAGATCGATCCCGCCAGAACCTCGCACTCGGTTGCCAGGATGTGTGTCCCTCAGTGGCAGGGTTCATGCGTGAGCGCCATTGCTCCAGCTGACAAGATTGACCGTGACAAGCCACAGCCGGAGGTGACAGCTGCGCACTCAAGTGACAGCTCTCGCATATACGGATCATTGCCATCCGCTGAGAAGAGTTCACACACGTTTCACACCCAAGCAGGAACCATTGCCCAAGCCGTCTGCCCACCTACCAGGGTTCATCACCCCTGCCACGTTCCTTACTAGCAGGGGTCACACTGCCAAAGCCACACGCCCAATAACAGGGTTGACAGGCGCCGCGAACCAGTTCTCGAACAACGGGCCCAATTGGCAGGATTCCTGCGCGTGAACGATCCGTCATTGCGGGTTCGCGGAAGGAAACCAGGATTGGAGCGCGTTCATGGGTGGGCACGCGCGCAGTGTGCCGATTTAACTTGCACAATGTGGGTGGTTGCACACAAAGCTGTGTGAGGCGCGCACCCAGTCGCGCACAGAAACTGTCCACAGCCGCGTGTGGGCGCACTGTCGGCATGGGGATCGTTCCTTCAGAGCGAGCCTTACTTGCAATACATTCGCTGTTGGGACGTATACATAAACATAAAACTGTTACTATCACAATCACACTACTACCGATATTAACAAGCATTTAAAAAAAAGATTTACACAGAAAGTGTATTTTTACGAGTGTTCTTTATAGGTTTATGCGTGTGTTTGTTCGGAGACTGCGCCTACACACGTGATAAAATCGTCAGCCTCTGACCCAGATTGCGGCACCACAGGCTTTTTTGCGGAATGTACGGCGTAAGTACATTTTCTGTTCATTCGCCCAATCAGCCATCAAAAGAAATGGTTTGGCGTCCCACTTTGGATAAAAGTCCTCTAGAGTTTGTTTTCTCATGCCTTCTATATTGCAGTCAAAATAATGCGCTCGGAGTTCATACGTAAACTTTCTGAATTGTTCAAAATTCAGCGTAAACTCATTAAAAATCAGCAAGAAAAATATATTTTAAAAATGCAGTCTTGCTGTACTTGTTTGTTAAAAACATCGCCAGCTGCTTTCTTGGCAGCCATCTGCCATTGCCAGTAGATTCAAAGGAGCAGATGAAACGGAATAAAGATTTAACGTTGTGCGTGTGAATTGTTTGAATAATCACACAGTAAGAATGTATTAAAGTATAGGATATACTTACTTGAATTAACAATTCTAAATATCCATATGAATTATTGTGCAGATCGGAAGCGCCTGAACAAATCCAGCCGTCTGTTTCTTTCACTCCTTGCAACATTTCAATATTACGCGGTGGTGTTAGAATCAGCATTATATCGTCTACTTATAATTCAAAAATGTTTAATGGTTTGGATTTTATTTTGACAGTATACTGTACAATAGATGATTCATTCACGCATTCAATCTTACAAACTATGTGAAGTAAACACAAGCGCGTTTGTAATTCCAATAGGTCCATGTTATTTATGGACATATGCCCAGTGTAATTCTTAAATATTGAGGGGAATGTTTTTAGATTTTAATACATGACTATTAGCCTGCGTTTTTGTGTCCATTTCCGAAGAGACGAAGAACGTGTCTCTGGTTTTCAGCATCCTGACCTGTTTAGTTGCTGCAGCATCAATTCGCAAAGAAATAATTTCAACTCGGAAAAACAGTTTCATTGGCAACTGACATATTCAGAAAGTAAAGAAATACAAAAAAAATATTCAAACGGTATATCTTATTTTATACACGAACGCAGCCCGGTCTCACTGGATATATTGCTTTATTTAGTGGGCATCTTTATAACATTGACAACATTCTGCTGCAATAAGCCTGTTCTTTGAGTCCTGGTAGTTCTGAAAGCATAAAAAGTGAAGTTACAGAGTGAGCGGTTTTTAATTTAGAGAATAAACACGGGTTCTGCGCGCAGTGAATACACACAAACTTCGTGAAACAAACTTGCCTTTGTTTCACGACGCCAACCAATTTAATTAAAAACAGTGCGAAGTGGAAGTGGCATCTACAAATAATCGGCTGCCGATCTCCAACCACTGATTGTGAATTACAGTAATATTTACTTCGATTGTTTACAAGTATATAAAATCTCATCGATAAGCACCTTTGTGTTCGCAGTTATTCATACTACCCATCATGGTTACCGTTTGCTGTGCGAAAGTAACAAACTCAAGTTTGATAGATCATTGTTATATCTAATATCAGCACTTTCCACTGTTAAAACAATCATGTAGCCATTACAGCAATAAAATTGCGTTTTAATTATTTAAATATTTTCAAATCACTTAAACTAAGTTTATATTGTAGGCTGAAATATCTATTCGTGTTTCATGTGTCTGCTGCTAACTTTTAGTATCGATTGTTAAAACAGAAATGTGTGCTTTTCAGGTGCGTGCGTGTGGCGGAGGCTCACTAATCTGTATTTGAATGCGTCATGTCAGAGTATAATCCTGGTTTTTACAATGATATATATGTCGGTTTTGATTTGTTTCTTCTGTCCCCCCAAGGTCTCATGTTCTTACACTCTATCGCCTAGAGCGCCAGTATACTCTGGATGGTTTTGCAGTGTGTAGAATACAGTAAAATGTTCAATAATAGGAAACAGCACAATTACGGCGTTATTACTTACATGTGGCCAATCTGTATAAAACATGTTTGAAAAGCACAGTTCATTACATAAATAATCAACCCCCTCAGGGTAGAATGTTTATAATTTGTGTTCACAGATTTCGTTGAGACACTCGCCACAGTGATGGTGGAGGATGCTCATTCAGATCATCATTTCTACCAGAACCCTATTGCGAATTATACTCTCTCTAGTTTTCGGAAGCAGTTGGTGGCCTCAATCTGATAGAATTACACAATTTAATTATAAGTTATTCTAATGTTCGTTCTATAGCGTCAACACAATAAGAAAACGTCGATGGTACAACTTACAATAAACTATAGCTTGTTTGCTGTAATGTAGCGATGTTTCGCTGCATCTGTGGTTATTAATCTGATCGCTTTTTGCAGTTTGATGCGCGCATAGTTGAACAATGTTTATATTGATAAGATAGCTGATAACTCTGCATGGAAAAGCATCATTAGTGATTTTATGAGATAGTTTCTCATTCTAGTTAAGATTTGTAGTCGTTAATAGACAATCTAAATTTGTCCTTTAAGACTTAATAAATACATTTATTTTCTACAGTTTAGAGGAGAGATTGTAAAATACGGTGCATTCTAGTTCATACTTTAAATTTTCATCTTAGCAAGCCAAAATATGTAAGGAATTTTCAGTAAAATATTTTTCATTTTGGGAGGCAAATGCCACACACAACCAGATCACGACATACAATGGCAGAAAAAATGTCTTAACGGTTTTAACACCGGGTAAGGATCTTCTGATGTCTGATAGGTTACTCTTGTTAATTAGAAAATTTTAGTTGTTACTGTTGTAGTTATTTTCAAATATTTTAAGAGTGTAAGATTCACCCAATAAAATGGATTATACGGCTCACCAAATGCTGCCAGCTGATTACATAACTGACTTAGTCCTATAAAATGCAATAACATACATATAACATTATTTAATATTGCATTTGCCTTATTTAGAATTGAAAGACAATATTTTCAGTACAAATCTTTCATTAGGTCGATCAGAAAGTCTTCATAATAGTTTCAGTATTATTCAGATTTATCCCCAATTCAGAATACATGGCAAAATACACCTGGCCGCGACTACAAAAGGACAAATGAATGATGAATTTCTGACCATACCGTTACACTAACTAGCCAATTAAACGTCTCAGGCAAAGGATTCCCAGCTGATTGAAACTTTTCCCCCTATTCATATTTTGGAGTGAAATACATTACTTAAAATGCCACTAATTGCTGACGATTATTTTCATAATGAATAAAATGTGTCATTTAATTGAACGTAGGTCGTTCGTGCATGCACATATCTTTAAAATTGTTACAGTAGAAATGTTTTAATCTTAATGAGAACAGTCTCGTGAAAAGAAACACTTCCTGTAATCCAATTATTATTAGGTAAACGTACTGGAGTGTGCAGATTATATTAGAATGTATAGTTGAGTCCTGCTTTCGGATTTCCATGTAAATAAATTATATTAATTCGATGTTTATTAAATGATTCTATTGTATTCGATAATTTTACTAAACTTGATAACATGTTTATTCCGAAATAACCGAGGAACGGTCGAATGCAATATAGGTTTACCGCTTAACCGAATGATGCTGCAAAGAAAATCGATACATGGAGAAGACATACATTTCCAATGATATAAAGTCGCAATAGAGCTATATAGAGTAGCACTGAATATTGCTTCACGCGGAAATTACTCAAATATATCTAAGATGGATATATTCCTTAAAATTATACAGAAAATATTGCAGTACTCAGCGAGTTAAACATCTACAGTAAT
Source organism: Squalus acanthias (assembly GCA_030390025.1). NCBI lineage: Eukaryota > Metazoa > Chordata > Chondrichthyes > Squaliformes > Squalidae > Squalus > Squalus acanthias. Next base: position 84,323,281 of record CM059432.1, read on the forward strand.
ATTACCTTAATTTCTTCCGGAAACAGATTTAAACTTGCAATAACAGTATCAAAATGGTTAATTATTTTTAAAAAGCGTAATATTTCGAAGCAAACTGCTATTTCGTGCCACATTTGTAGGCGACTGAGCTGTATTAGCAACGTAAGAACACTTTTATGAAGCTTTGTTAGCAACAGCAAAGACAATCTTTGGTATTTTGAATAAATATGCCACGGCTGTTTTTTTTGGTACAAAATGCATCTTCGGGCGCAGTGGATATGCTTTGCAAGTTGATTTTGATCACTTTATCCTTTTAAAGATTTATGCCATAGTTTATCCAGAGAGATCAGTACTTTGTGGGTAATTTGGGATGAGGCAGTCAATTTGTATGGAATGGTTAAGGTTTGCGGGAGTCAACTTTTGATGTGTCAAAAAACGTTATTCACTGTTTTAATGTTTCTCTCCATCCTATAAATTAAATTAGAATGCTCTTATATTTATTGATGATTAAAATCAATTTGTAGGAACTATCGCTGTAATTATGACAAGGAATTTGCTTTGTTGAAAATAAATTGATTTAATAAAATTACCTCTGTCAACAGCACTGCATCCGATTTTGTGTCAACTTGTTTTGTTAGTTCAGACCTTAGAGGGAAAAAAGTCACCGTATAGGATTATCTTGTTTATAAAGATAATTCGCACTTTGCATTTCTTTCTGATTGACAACAAAGCCATCACATATATATCTTTAGACTTCTCTAGCTATAGATTTATAACAGAAGTAAACAATACAATTGTTCAACAGGGATTAGACTTGTACTCTGGATCATTGAATTCTCAGCTTACCCTATGAGGGAAAAGTAACAAAAAACTGTTCCCAGGTTGAACAGTTCAAGTGTGTATTTCACAAGTCTATTTGCTTGGTTTAAAACTATGTGCAGAAATTATATGCATTTTAATTATTGATTAATGCAGAATGGTTTCTCAGCACAAAACACTGGAGTTTGTGCATGTGTTGGTAGTATGCACTGATGATAAACCTTGCAATTCTAATCATGGCTCGTGTCGCCTCGGGGCCTCTATCCAGAAAGGATGGTGTGGGGACATGGGTGGATGTCTGCAACAAAATACCTGTAGAAGCATGCCCGTTTGAATACAGCACCCTAGGCAATTGCGTGGGTGGGGAAGGATCGTTTGCAACCTGAAGGTTCACAGAATTCTAATTTCTAGCAGTGAAAATAACCCTACCTTATCACGTTGTGGCCTCCTCTCCCCACCATCACTATTAAGAAATTAGCAAAACAGCTGTGGGACATCTGCTAGACGGAATGGGCTGTGTCCGGCTAACATGTACTCCTTGCACACCTACTGTACCCAAGGTTGATTTAAAATGTTAACTCTTTGGCCTGAGCAAAAAGGTTCCATGTGAGTGACGTTTTCTAGTCTGTATATTTTTCAAATTGTACAACATTGCACATAAAATATGACAAAAGAAAACACTGATCTTCTGATCCCTGTTTATCAATTAATAATGAAAAATGTGAAGTAAACTAAGAAACTGAAGGGTTGGTCACCAATACTGGAAGAGTAATTGGTATTCCGATGACTTCAGAAAAATATTGAGTTGTCATGTGGATTTACCGTTGTGCTATTCATTTTAATCAAGTATTTGTTTTCCATGGTAAGTGTGTAAGAGAGGAATATATGAATTCATAAAATAGATAATGTTGATTTTCTAAACACTTTTACTTTACATAAATGGTCCATTGCGTGGAAATATATAATTTTACAATATTTCCCAGAAATAGTTAATTCTTCAGAAATGTGAATCTGCTGTCTGAAAATTGAGTGTTCTTACTTTGTTGGATACTGCTACAATTTAGAAAATGCCACAGGCTGACTTGGAATAATTATTCTTTTATAGTTGTAATGTTTCAATAGAATGATCAATTTTAATGGGCCAGAAATTCAGCTTTCAGGCTTCCTGCGGGTGCAAGCATCGCGCGCGTACTTGCCTACCACGCCTGCAGTTGTGCTTTGGGCCCACGAGGACTTCAGGTCCTGGGCCTCCTCCAGCTGCCGGCGCGCAGTGCTTGTGTATCCCAGGGGCGCAGTTAGTTCGAAGCGTCCCCTGGGATCACCAGGAAGACCTGTCAAATCTATGAATAGAGATCGGCCCCAAAACCACACTTAAACTTCAAATACATTTTTTTTAAAAAATCACATTTTTAAAATAACTATAAGTTAAATAAATTAACTACTTTAAACAAAAATTTAATTTTTGAAAAAATTAATTATACTTTGTAACGGTGCTAAAAATAAACTTACCTTTCTTTAAAGTATCTAAAAAAGATAAACCTGTTGAAAATTTTTTTAAATTGTAATTAATTAACCACTTACCTTGTTAAAAACAGGCCTTGCGCCTCCTTTTCAAAAGCACAGCTTCTTCATACTTACCTTCCCGGAGAAACCTGAAAAAAAAATTGAAGTTCGCTGTGTACGCGCTGCCTCTCCCGCGCACGCATTCGACTTCTGAACCCCTCCCTTCAGGGGAACGGAAGTTCCGGTTTCCCGCGCATGCGCAGTGCATGCAGGAAACCGGCACTTCAGATGGCCTTACAGGTGAGTACACAGCGCGTACTCACCTGACAACAGCCGAATTTCTGGCCCAATATGTGGTCAATGCAACAAGGTCTAAAAATCCTCTCTACGTCCTCATTGTGTGGAAATGAGGACTCATTACACTGTCTCCTTCTCCAAAACTTTCTTCACCAGGACCTCAAAATTGTAGAACTTTCTTTGCCTCCCTCAATATTACAGCTTTTCCTATTATAATCTAGAGAAGTTTGTTAACATTCAACTGCTAGTCAACCTCCTTCCTTCTATGGTACACAACGACACGCTTCGAGTAAGCACAAGACATTTGATGGTGGAGTATACGGAACAGACTTTATTGATATCCAGCATAGATGATCAGCCTAACTAGACACTCAGGGCTGGATTTTACCAACCTCGGCAGGTCCGTGGCGGGCGACGTCAGTGGTGGGTCCCGGCCTCGCTGCCAGCTCCAGCCCGCTCTCCAAAATGATTTTCCCCTGATTGGACTTGTTAAGCCCGCCCTAGCGCGTTTGCCGGCCAATTGAAGGAAGTGGGTTTGATGACATCATTTGACGATGTGTCATCAGCTGGTTTTCTTAAAGGGACCATGTGCAAGTTGATGTGACATTTGTGCTGTCAGTGTTCTAAAGCATTGAGGTGCTGCAAACACTGACAAGCACTGCATAGAGGTGCACAGCTGCACCCATGCTCTCCCATTACTCCCTCCATATGCATATGGAGGGAGTCACAGCATGCAGGGAGATTCTCTTCCCTTCCAGTGGGCGGAAGAGACCTCCCCAGGAGATCAATGCAGCCTGGTTGCACATTGCACAGGAGGACACAAGCAGGGATGTCGTCAGGAGGACTAGGCTGCAGTGGCACAAACCTTTCAATGATCTCAGTAGATCACGAAATGTTACTGCAAAGCCACACTCAACATCATCCTGCTGTGACACCCATCACATCCCCATCACTCTGCCTTCCCTATCCTACTCCTGCACATCCTTACTCACACCAACTTACCTTGCACCTCCACCCATCCCTCTCTATCTACATTATCACTTCCCCATCTCACGAGCCACCCCTCAGACTCACCCTCACCCTCATCCCAGTCCAATCATACCAACTAACAACACACAAGGGTAGGCACTTGGGTGTTTTATGCAATGTTCATGTAAAGTTTCTGTTAATGTGGTGTCAAACATTGAAACCTTTATTTTGAACACTTTGCGTTCTTGGACAGATTTGTGTGCACCTTTGGAAGTGTCTTAGTGAGTTGCAGTGAATGGTGAGACATAACAGTACCCCCGCAATGGTGATGAGTGTGAAAGGAATGGCTTGGGCATTGTAGGGATGCTTTATGGTGTTGGTGTGGGGTGGTGCCAACTTGGTGCATCATGTGGCAGCCAGGGTGTGCAGTGTCAAGTGAAGTAAATCTGGCTATGGTGAGGCCATCCCTGGCATCCCGGGCAGCAAAGTGGTCAGGTGCTGATGTCCTGTGTCCTGTGCAGCATCAGTTTATTGCGAAGAAGGTGGTTGTAGTTGTTGTTGTTGCTGCTGCTGGTGTGCCTGGTGCAGCTGGTGTTGGGGCTCATCGTGGTGGGATTCTGAGGACCAAGGTGAGATAGGGCTGGATTTTGCCAGCGGAGGTGGGATCACAGCGGGATAGGTAGTTGGCGGGTCCGTCCCGCTCCCAGCTCCAGCCACTCTGTGAAAACAATTTTACGTTAATTGGGCTTGTTAAGCCTGCTGTGCACGTTACGCGGCCCAATTACAAGGTGCGTTTGTTGCCGGTATATTTAAAGGGGCCATGTCCCCATTTGCGCTCACTTGTGATTTCATGCTCCTGAGTGCTGCTTGTGGGAAAAATGACTGCAGAGAGACAAAGGGCTGCGCCACGATTCAACGATGATTCCCTCCATGTTCTTGTGGAGGGAGTCAGAGGATGCAGGGAGGTTCTATTCCCTGTGGATGGAAGGAGGAGACCTCCTCAGCTGACAAAGGAAGACTAGCTGCAAATAGCTGAGGAGGTCAATGCAAGGTCTGTGGTTGTTCGCACCTGTGTGCAATGTAGGAAGAGGTTTAATGATCTTCTGCGTTCAGGAAAAGTGAGTATAAAAGCACACTTACCTTCATTCTGCTGTGCCTGTCATCACATCCCCATCACTCTGCATTGCCAACCCTACTCCTGCACATCCTTACTCACCCCAACATCTCTTGCACCATCACCCATCCCTCGCTCCCTATGCACAGAATCACATCCCCATCTTACTATGCACCCCTCACACTCACCATCATTGTTATGCAATGACAACAACTAACAACTCAAAAGGAGGCAACTTGGTATTGGCACCCCACTCCATCATAGTCTCCCTCTAAACATCTATCCTATCCATTCTTTACACTCATTCCATCACTCTTACTGAAACTTCTCTTCTTTCCCTCATTGCAGGAAAAGAGAGCCCACAATAAGAGGGAGAGGGAGAGAACAGGAGGAGGACCGCCATCATTGACTGAGCTCACCAATGCTGAGGAGGCAGCTCTAGACATTACCGGAGTCATTGACCAGCCTGAAGAGGGGCTCATTAGAACAACCTGGTGACAGAATTATTTGCCATACATCTTATTATCTTATTTGGCATTCATGAGTGACTCATATGGGGTCTGATGTCAAAAGAAATTGAATACTCATCATGTGTATAATGGGATGTGTCTGCAATCTACATATCACATGTCTAACTCATGTCTTTACTCTCCCACAGCACCATCAAGAGCCCTCCCCCCACACACACACTGTCCAGGAGGGAGAGCAGGAGCACTCCTCAGAGGATCCTAAAGCCTCTGAGGGAGCAGCGTCAACAGAAATGAGCGCACCCAGCACCAGCGCAGAGACGCACATCTCGGTGGGCCCTCTGCAAGATAGAGTAGTGTTGTCACCTGGTGTATCACAAGTCACATGTGCGCAAGATCAGATGGTGGAAACAGGGACAGCAGTGGAGACTCCTCGTCGGAAGCCGTAGGAGTCTCCTAGCTCTGCTACACTGCATGCAGACGCTGAGCCTTGGGGGCCATCCAGGAAGAGGGTGATCCTGGAGCTTCAGGAACAAGTGCAGGAGGCTCTGACAGGGTTAGCAACCACGGTGACTGCGAGTGTGCAGAGAATGGAGGAGTCCATCTCAAATATGAGCAATGCCATGGCGCACGCACTGGCAACTGTAGGTTCCGCCATGGAAAGGATGGCCACCTCCATGGAGGACATAAATCGCCAGACTCAGGAGAACATGGTAACACTTCTAAAAAGATGGTCATCTATGGAGGATAGATGGGCATCTATTGAGGAGAAAAACCAAAAGTTCATGGACATCCTTGTTATGAGGGATGTCAGGACAGACATGGGTCCTCATGGCTCCACTTGGGTACTCACTTGGGTGATTTGCTATAAATGAATGTTAAGTTTCTATTCTTTTACTTTGTTGTAATAAATTACTTTTTTCTGATTGTTTGCATTCGATGCCATATGTGTGCTCACAATTGGAAGTGGCAGAGTGAAGGGTAAGGGCGCCTTTTATGTCCAGCAATGGTGGGGACAGTGCAAGGAATGCACAGTTCATTGTAGAGATGCTCTATGGTGTTGAAGTGGGGTCATGCCAACCTTAATCCGCATGTGGCAGCCACATGTCTGTGCTGCATAAAATTGGTGAATCTGGCATTGATTAGGCCATCCCTGGCATTACGGACAGCAATGTGCTCGCGTGCTGGTCGCATTGGGTCAGCTGCCTCTTCCAGGTCTTCCTCATGCTGAACCTCATTCTGCTCCTCCTCCTCGTCTGAAGAGGTTGTGCGCTCTGCGACTTGTTCCTCATGCAGCGCTAATCCTCGCTGCAGTGCGATGTGCAGGGCACAGCAGACAACTACGATTCTCGAGACCCTGGCTGGTGTGTACTGAAGGGTTCCACCAGATCTGTCCAGGCATCTGAAGCGCATTTTGAGCAACCCTATTGTTTGCTCTATGAGACTTCTGGTGGAAATGTGGCTTTGATTATAACGCTCCTCAGACTCGTTTGATGGCCTCCTCAATGGTGTCATTAGCCACGTCTTCACCGGATAGCCCTTGTCTCCAAGGAGCCAGCCGGAAAGCTCGTTTGGTGGTGCGAAGAGCTGAGGGACAGTGGACTGGCGCAAGATGTAAGAGTCATGGCAGCTGCCAGGGAACTTGATGCACACATGCATGATGCTCTTCCTATGGTTGCACACCAGCTGCATGTTAAGGGAGTGGAAGACCTTGCGGTTGACAAATACTAATACAGTAGCAAAATACTGCTGATGCTGGAAATCTGAAATAACAACAGACAATGCTGGAAACACTCAGCAGGTCAGGCAGCATCCGTGGAGAGAGAAACAGAGTCAATGTTTCGAGTTGGGGACCCTTCGTCAGAACTGGAAAAGGTTAGAGAAGAGAGATTTTTAAGCAGAGGCAGGGAGGAGGGGAGGAAAGAACAAATGGAAGGTGTGTGATAGGATGGAAGGCAGGAGAGATTGACTGACAAAGGGGATTATGGTGCAAGGCAAAAGGAGAAGAAATGGGACAAGTTAAGAAACAAAAGATGACTCTAGAGGAGGTGTGAATGATGATAGCAGCATCATTAACAGCTACCATGTGAAAAAACAAGAGAAAAAAATATATAAAGAAATACAGGGGTCAAGGTTATTGTCTGAAATTGTTGAACTCGATGTTAAGTCCAGAAGGCTGTACAGTACCTTATAGAAAGATGAGGTGCTGTTCCTCGAGCTTACGTTGAGCTTCGTTGGAACAGTGCAAGAGGCCGAGGACAGAGAGATCAGAGTGGGAGTGGAGGGGAGAATTAAAGTGACAGGCGACCGGAAGCTTTAAGTTCTCTGTCTCCATTTCTGGGATAGGCTATTGACCAACATCCACTATAAGCCCACTGACTCCCACAGCAACCTGGACTACACATCCTCCCACCCCGCTTCCTGTAAGGACTCTATTCCATTCTCCCAGTATCTCCATCTCCGCCGCATCTGTTCTGACGATGCCACCTTCCATACCAGTGCTTCCGGTATGTCTTCCTTTTTCCTCAACCGAGGATTCCCCTCTACTGTGGTTGACACGGCCCTCGACTGTGTCCATTCCATTTCCCGCACATCTGCTCTCACCCCTTCCCCATCCTCCCAGAACCACGATAGGGCTCCACTTGTCCTCGCCTTTCACCCCACCACATTCAACGGATCATCATGCGCCATTTCCGCCACCTTCAGCGTGATCCCACCACGAAAAACATCTTCCCCTCCCCCCCCTTTCAGCATTCCGAAGGGACCATTCCCTCCGCGACACCCTGGTCCACTCCGCTATCACCCCCAACACCCCTTCCCCTTCGCCCGGCACCTTCCCATGCAAGCGCAGGAGATGCAACACCTGCCTTTTTACCTCCTCCCTTCCCACCGTCCAGGGCCCCAAACACTCCTTCCAGGTGAAACAGCGATTTACTTGTACTTCTTGCAATTTAGTATACTGTATTCACTGCTCACGATGCGGTCTCCTCTACTTTGGGGAGACCAAACGCAGATTGGGTGACCGCTTTGCGGAACACCTCCGTTCAGTCCGTAAGCGTGACCTCGAGCTTCCGGTCACCTGTCACTTTAATTCTCCCCTCCACTCCCACTCTGATCTCTCCATCCTCGGCCTCTTACACTGTTCCAACGAAGCTCAAGGAACAGTACCTCATCTTTCTATTAGGCACTTTATAGCCTTCTGGACTCAACATCGAGTTCAACAATTTCAAACTATAATCTCTGCCCCTGTATTTCTTTATATATATATTTTTTTTCTCTTGTTTTCTCACATGGTAGCTGTTAATGATGCTGCCATCATCATTCACACCTCATCTAGAGTCATCTTTTGTTTCTTAACTTGTCCCATTAACTCTCCTTTTGCCTTGCACCATCATCCCTTTTGTCAGTCAATCTCTCCTGCCTTCCATCCTATCACAGACCTTCCCTTTGTCCTTTCCTTCCCTCCTCCCTGCCTCTGCTTAAAAATCTCTCTTCTCTAAACTTTTCCAGTTCTGACAAAGGGTCCCTGACTCGAAACGTTGACTCTGTTTCTCTCTCCTCAATGCTGCCTGACCGGCTGAGTCTTTCCAGCATTTTCTGTTGTTATTTTAGGTCAACAAATACTGCTGGGTTCTGATGGTGTGCCCTGATGGTCACATGTGTGCAGTTGATGACGCCCTACACCTGTGGGAAGCCAGCCAGATTGACAAAGCCGAGCGCACTCTCAGTAACACTAGCTTCATCAGTGGAAAAGTGGATGTAATTGGCTGATTTGTCAAAGAGGGTATTGGTGACCTGCGTGATGCATCTGTGGGCGGCCGACTGGGAGATGCCGCTAATATCTGCTGCTGATCTCTGGAAGGAGCCTGACGCAAAGAAGTTGAGGGTGGTGGTGACGTTCACAGCCACTGGTAAGGGGTGTCCACCCGCTCCTCCGGGCTGCAGGTCTTGATCGAGCATTGTTCAAATGTCTGCGACTACTTGTCGCGAAAGTCTCAGCCTCCTTTGGCACTGCTGCTCAGTCATGTTGAGGAAGCTCATCCTCTGCCTGTAAACCCTGTGTTGGGGGTATCTCCTGCGGCGCGGTGCAGCCCTGCACTGATGGCCTCTGCCCTGTGCAGCAGCAGGTGGTTGAGGAGAAGGTTGGCGCTCTTGTTGTTGGTGCTGCTGGTGTGCCTGGTTCTGCTGCTGCTGCGGCTGATCGTGGTCAGATTCTGAGGACCAGGGTGAGAGAGTATAAATTGTTCCCATTCTGTTGTATATGGCAGGTGAGGATGAGATGTTAGAAGCAATCAGTCACTGGGGAGAGAGGTTATTCCAAGGAGGTGACAGTGGATATAGAGTTTATAGAACACACGTACAGCCTCAATAAAGATCAAATGTGTCTTCTAAATCCCGAAATCAGCAACTTCTGACATTGGAAAGTGAACAGATGTGAAAGGTTAGCTTTTATACTGCAGTTGCATCTGTGAACTATTCAGCTCGATGGAACTCCTGACATACTTACCTGACGTGATCTCCAAACGACGTAAACCCCATTAAAAATGTGGTAATATAGAAATAGGCTGCCAAAATAGTCATTAACAAGCACTTAACAAGCATTTAACTATCTTAAATGCCTCCCCCGCCGCTTGGTGTCGGGTCTGTTCTGAAATCACAGACCCGACACTTTGGAAACTTACATGGAGGCGAGTTCGGTGCGTGCTCCCAACCAGCTGTCAATCATTTCGATTTTGACAGCGATCCCGCCTCTGAACCCACCCTCTGAGTGCCGGCAAAATCGCGTCCATAATTTCAAGGGCACCAATGCTGATGGAATAGATAGCAGGTGAAGTTGAGATGACAGAAGCAAGCTGTCAATGGTGAGAGAGGTCGTTCCAATGAGATGACACTGGATAGAGAGTTTGTTCCAAACACTTGCAACCTGCTGTCAAAATTTTTTTTCCCACCCGACCCGTCACTGATCACGCCCGCTGACCCCCCAGAAAATTCTCCCTGAGAGTGCCCGCCAAAGAACAGTTGCATATCATGCTCCTTAATACACCTTATTTTGCCTACATCAACAGCACATGTCACCAATGTTCCTTGTTAGTTTTTTCAGGCCACGCGGCCCATTCAAAATGCCATGCAAGTGCAGTTTTTCTATTGAAAAGTCAGCAAGTCGGCTGCATGGGACCCCTGGAGTGCTGCATAGCTGCACTGCCATGCAACTTACAGGGAACATTGCATGTCACAGATAAGACCTCATGATGAATCTATCCCTGAATCCTTTGAAAACAGTCTATTTACATAAACAGCCGTAGTTGTTTACTTCAAAGATACTTCTCTCAAACAAGACTTCCTAAAAAGTATGCATTATTAACCGTTATCTTTCTATATTATAGTTAATAGATCCCTCTGCCTATGTTTATTACACTAGCCACTAAAGTTATACTTTAATTACCCATAGTTGATGTATTCCCAGTAACTTATTTCCTTGCACAAGCACTTCTTGTATATAATATTCAGACATCAAAAGCAGAAGACAAGCTATGCTTTCTCCTGCGGCACCCCAAAGCTATCTTATTTATATTGGAAAGCTTGTTGTTCCAAGCTACAAGGAAGTTTGATTATTAACCCTTAACTGTCCAACATACAACCCTCCAGGATGTCCAACAAAGTTTAAAGCCAAATCTAGGACTCATTTATTCATTGCTTCTTGATTTACCTGATTTTTTCTTCTATTCTTTCAATCTTTACAGTGAGCCCAACTGTTGGCCTTAGTCCTTTGACTAGGTTTCTGAAATAAAGCATTGATGTAAGCTGTGTTTCAGTGGTAGCACTCTCTTCTCCGGGTCAGAAGGTTGTGGATTTGTCTCACTCCAGAGCCTTGAGCGCAAAATCTAGGCTAACACTCCAGTGCAGTACTGGGAGTGCTGCACTATCGGGTGAGCCGTCTTTTGGATGAGACATTAAACTGAGGCCACATCTGTCATCTAAGGTGGATGTAAAGGATCCCATGGCACTATTTCGAAGAAGAGCAGGGTGGTTCTCTCATGTGTCCTTGCCAATATTTATCCCTGAACCAACACCTAAAACAAATTATCTGGTCATTATCACATTGCTGTTTGTGGGACCTTGCTGAGTGCAAATTGGCCGCTGCACTTCCTACATTATAACAGTAACTACATTTCAAAAGTACTTAATTGGCTGTTAAGCACTTTGTGATGTCATGAGGTTGTGAAAGGTGCTATATAAATGCAAGTCTTCTTTCTTTCTAATTGTTTAGATTTTTTTAATGTAAAATTAAGACTCTTCATAGCTAAATTAAACTGTTGCTGTTTAAGCAGAAATTCACACTGTCTTTGCAAGGTCACTTGATGATAACATTTTTAGATCTGTAAAACTTGGAAACACCAACATCATCCTCATTAGGGACCATAAAGGTAATCTGTGTGTTGAGGCGGAAGACATGGGTATGGTTCTTAATGAATACTTTGCATCTGTTTTCACAAAAGAGAGGAATGATGCAGACATTGCAATCAGGGAGGAGTGTGAAATATTAGATGAAATAAACATAGTGAAAGAGGAAGTATTAAGGGGTTTAGTATCTTTGAAAGTGGATAAATCACCAGGCCCAGATGAAATGTATCTCAGACTGTTAAGAGAAGTAAGAAAGGAAATAGCAGAGGCTCTGACCATCATTTTCCAATCCTCTCTGGCTACAGGTGTGGTGCCAGAGGACTGGAGGACTGCTAACGTGGTACCGTTGTTTAAAAAGGGAGAAAGGGTTAGACTGAGTAATTACAGGCCAGCCAGCTTAACCTCGGTGGTGGGAAAATTATTGGAAAAAATTCTGAGGGACAGGGTAAATCTTCATTTAGAAAGACCTGGATTAATCAGAGACAGTCAGCATGGATTTGTCAAGGGAAGATCGTGTCTGACTAACTTGATTTAATTTTTTGAGGAGGTAACAAGGAGGGTCGATGAGGGTAGTGTATTTGATATAGTCTATATGGATTTTAGCAAGGCTTTTGATATGGCAGACTGGTCACGAAAGTAAAAGCCCATGGGATCCAAGGCAAAGTGGCAGGTTGGATCCAAAATAGGCTCCGAGGCAGGAAACAAAGGGTAATGGTTGAAGGGTGTTTTTGTGACTGGAAGACTGTTTCCAGTGGGGTTCCACTGCATTTTGTGGTATATATCAATGGTTTGGACTTGAATGTAGGAAGTATGATTAAGAAGTTTGCAGATGATACAGAAATTGTGTGGTTGATAATGAAGAAGAAAGCTGCAGACTGCAGGAAGATATCAATGGACTAGTCAGGTGGGCAGAACAGTGGCAAATGGAATTCAATCTGGAGAAGTGTGAGGTAATGCATTTGGGGAGGGCTAATAAGGCAAGGGAATACATTACAAATGGTAGGACACTGAGAAGTGCAGAAGATCAGAGGGACCTTGGAGTGCATGTCCACAGATCCCTGAAGGTAGCAGGACAGGTAGATAAGGTGGTTAAGAAGGCATACAGGATACTTGCCTTTATTAGCCGAGGCATAGAATATAAGAGCAGGGAGGTTATGCTTGAACTGTATAAAACACTGGTTAGGCTGCAGCTAGAATACTGCGTGCAGTTCTGGTCACCACATTACAGGAAGGATGTGATTACACTAGAGGGGATGCACAGGAGATTTACGAGGATGTTGCCTGGGCTGGGGAATTTTAGCTATGAGGAAAGATTGGATAGGCTGGGGTTGTTTTCTTTGGAACAGAGGAGGCTGAGGGGAGACCTAATTGAGGTGTATAAAATTATGAGGGGCCTAGATAGAGTGGATAGGAAGGACCTATTTCCCTTAGCAGAAGGGTCAATAACCAGGGGGCATAGATTTAAAGTAATTGGTCGAAGGTTGAGAGGGGAGTTGAGGAGAAATCTTTTCACCCAGAGGGTGGTGGGGATCTGGAACTCACTGCCTGAAAGGGTGGTAGAGGCAGAGACCCTCATCACATTTAAAAAGTACTTGGATATGCACTTGAAGTGCTGTTACCTATAGGGCTACGGACCAAGAGCTAGAAAGTGGGATTAGGGTGAATAGCTCTTTGTTGGCCAGCGTGGACAAGTTGGGCCGAATGGCCTCCTTCTGTGACGTAAACTTCTATGATTCTATGATTCTCACCTGAAACCTGTTAATGGCCAATTTAAACAGAAACTTTAGTCACAGAACAAATATATTTTTAAAGTAGTTCATTCTTTTACATTTTTAATGTATCCAGTGTGCTCAGCCATTTCTTGATACCATGGTTGAAGACTGGCTTCTGTGATGGTGGGCCCCAATGTTCCTTCTAATTTTTTTGTTCCCTGCGCAGGCTATTTAAATTTGCTGAGTGGCCGTGCATGTGCGGTATCTCTGCCAGCGGTAGCAGCTGGTGGGTGGCTTGCGCGGGACCTCGTGATCAGTGCACGGCCACACGGCCACGTACCTTAGGAGGAACATTGGTGGAGACCTCAGGAGGAGGCCGAGATGGATCATCCACTTGGCACTTCTGGCTGAAGATGGTTGCAAATGCTTCAGCCTTATCTTTTGCACTCACGTCTTCTGTCCATCACCGTATGAGTCACCTACTCGGGCCCATTGTTTCCCAGAGAACTCTGTCTGCTCAGACATTCTCCCGTAATCAATTTGTAGGCCTGGCTGGAATCTCCTGTCCATCACGAACACCTCGGCCCCACCCATCTTCTCCAAGCAGGCTGCTGGTCAATTAGCAGTAATAATCATACAAAATGTCCAATACAAAAAAAAGTCCTTGTGGACCTGTGCTGATGCTTACACTAATAAAGTACTTTTGAAGTGGAGTCACTGTTGTAATGTGGGAAACGCGGCAGCCAATTTGCGCACAGCAAGGTCCCACAAACAGCAATGTGATAATGACCAGATAATCTGGTTTTTTTTTGTTATGTTGGTTGAGGGATTAATATTGGCCAGGACACTGGGGATAACTCCCCTGCTCTTCTTTGAAATAGTGTCATGGGATCTTTTACGTCCACCTGAGAGAGCAGACGGGGCCTCGGTTTAACATCTCATTCAAAAGACGGCACCTCCGACAGTGCAGCACTCCCTCAGCACTGCACTGGAGTGTCAGTCTAGCTTTATGTGCTCAAGTGGGCTGCAGCAAGACTAGGGGGAAAGGGAAGCTCAGGTGCCAGCTCCCAGGACTGTGAGTTCGCCGACGAGTTCTGCTGCACATGACTCAGATGATGACCTCGATAGGGCAGCCTTCAGAAGAAGGGTGATAGGCATGCACGTGGAAATCTTAGGTGCAAAGGCAAACCTGGCAAAGAGCCTCATGTCAGTGTCAAGGAGCAAGGAACATGGAGGAGTCTGGCTCCAACATTGGACGGACCTTGTGCAGAGCTTTGAGCCCGTGATTTCCAGGCTGGATATGATGGACAACTCCAGGAGAGATCTTGTGCACCCAGCCATGATGCTGCGTATGATGGGCGATGCCACGGCTTCCATTGCAGCACAGGCAGAAGTGACCCAACATCTCACTGCTGCAGAGGAAGCTCAGACTGCTGCCTTCGTGGCTGGGTTTACGAGTCTCGAAAGGAGCTTGCAGGCCAGCAATCTGTCCTCAAACAGATTGTTAGGAATGCTGAGGCACTGTCCCAGGGGAGTGGCAGTGGGTCTGTGGAGCAGGAACTTGCTGTCCTCTCTCAGGAAGACAGCATTCCTACTCCCACTACTGCCACTCCACCATTGCACTTGCCGCTGCCTTTCAGCCAGCCAGCCCAGACTGCTGCTGCCAATGCGGAGGTGGTGCCATCTACAGCTGGGCCTTGTAGGTCCACAGATGGCCGAGGTCATCCTGTAAGGCCATCCGTAGACTCCCCCATGGAAACTTAGCAGCCTTCCACCAGCCATGCTGCAGCAACTCTCAGGATTCTAGATTCTAGATTCTAGATTTAGGTAAGGCCGACTTCAACGGGCTGAGGCAAAGACTGTCCACAGAAAATTGGGCAAATCTGTTAATGGGTAAAATGACAGAAGATCAGTGGGAGATGTTTAAAAAAGAATTTAAAGTGAGACAGAACTAGTTTATACCCCTGAGGGGCAAGAGCTCTACTTGCCAAAATAAACAGCCATGGACGACTAAAGAGGTAAGGGGCAGCATAAAACTAAAAGAAAAAGCATACAAAAATGCAAAAAATAGCACAGATCCTGGTGAATGGGAAAGATACAAAGAACAGCAAAGGGCCACAAAACCGATAGTAAGAGCTACACAAAGGGAGTATGAAAAGAAACTTGCAAGTGATATCAAAATCAATAAGAAGAATTTTTACAATTACATTAGGAAAAAGAGGGTAGTCAGGAGCAATGTTGGCCCCTTAAAAACTGAAAGCGGTGATATTGTCAATGATAATAAGGAAATGGTGGACATGTTGAATAATTACTTTGCGTCAGTATTTACAGTAGAAGAAGAGGATAGCATGCCGGAAATCCCAAGGAAACTAACATTGAATCGGGGACAGGGACTCAATAAAATTAACGTAAGTAAAATAACAGTAATAAAGAAAATAATGGCACTAAAAAGTGACAAATCCCCAGGACAAGATGGTCTCCATCCCAGGGTTTTAAAGGAAGTAGGTGAGCACATTGCAGATGCCCTAACTATAATCTTCCAAAGGTCTCTAGATTCAGGAACCGTTCCTTTAGATTGGAAAATTGCACATGTTCTAGATCCAACCATCTTCAGCTGCTTCATCAATGACCTTACCTCCATCATAAGGTCAGAAGTGGAGATGTTCGCTGATGATTGCACAGTGTTCAGTTGCACTCGCAACTCCCCAGATAATGAAGCAGTCCATGCCCGCGTGCAGCAAGACCTGGAAAACATTCAGGCTTGGGCTGATAAGTGGCAAATAACATTTGTGCCACACAAGTGCCAGGCAATGACTATCTTCAACAAGAGAGAGTCTAACCACCGCCCCTTGATATTCAATGGCATTACCATCACCGAATCCCCCACCATCAACATCCTGGGGGTCACCATTGACCAGAAACTTAACTGGACCAGCCACATAAATACTGTGGCTACAAGAGCAGGTCAGAGGCTGGGTATACTGAGGGGAGTGTCTCACCTCCTGACTCCCCAAAGCCTTTCCACCATCTACAAGGCACAAGTCAGGAGTGTGATGGAATACTCTCCACTTGCCTGGATGAGTGCAGCTCCAACAACACTCAAGAAGCTCGACACCAACCAGGACAAAGCAGCCCGCATGATCGGTACCCCATCCACCACCTTAAACATTCACTCCCTCCACCACCGGCGCACCGTGGCTGCAGTGTGTACCGTCTACAAGATGTACTGCAGCAACTTGCCAAGGCTTCTTCGGCAGCACCTCCCAAACCCGTGACCTCTACCGCCTAGAAGGACAGGGGCAGCAGGTGCATGGGAACACCACCACGCCCAAGTTTCCCTCCAAGTTACACACCATCCTGACTTGGAAATATATCGCCGTTCCTTCATAGTTGCTGGGTCAAAATCCTGGAACTCCCTCCCTAACAACACTGTGGGAGTACCTTCACCACACGGACTGCAGCGGTTCAAGAAGGCGGCTCACCATCACCTTCTCAAGGGCAACTAGGGATAAATGCTGACCTTGCCAGCGATGCCCACATCCCAGGAACGAATAAAAAAAGAAGTTCTGATCTCGCTTGCAAGTGGAAACATCTTCGCTGCGTCTACCCTATGAAACCCTTTCATAATCTTAACGATCTCTATCAGGTCACCCCTCAGTCTACTCTTTTCTGGAGAAAAGAGCCTCAGTCTGTTCAATCTTTCCTGATAGGAATAACCTCACAGTTCTGGTTTCATTCTAGTAAATCTTTTTTGCACCTTCTCCAGTGCCTCTATATCCTTTTTGTAATATGGAAACCAGAATTGTTCACAATACTCCAAATGTGCTCTAACCAAGGTTCTATACATGTCTAACATAACTTCTTTGCTTTTAAATTCTATCCCTCTAGAAATGAACCCCAGTGCTGTTTTTTATGGTCTTATTAACCTACATCACTACTTCCAGTAATTTGTGTATCAGTACCCCCAGATCCCTTTATTCCTCTATTCCATATAGACACTACCCCATTTAGACACTTATTTTCCAAGAGGTATGTGGCCTCCTTATTCTTCCTACCAAAAAGAACTACCTCACACTTTTCTATATTGAAGTTCATTTGCTAATAACACACCCATTCTGAAAGTTTATTAATATCTTCCTGTATTTTGTCGCAGTCTTCCTCTGTATTAACTACATCCTGCAATTTGGTGTCACCTGCAAATTTTGAAATTGTACTTCCAATTCCCGAGTCCAAATCATTTATGTAAATGGTATACAACAGTGGTCCTAGCACCGATCCTTGTGGAACACCACTTCCTACCATTTGCCAATCTGAGTAACTATCGTTAACCCCTACTCCCTGTTTTCTGTTTTGTAGCCAGCTTGCTGTCCATTCTGCTATTTATCCCCTGACTCCACGTGTTCTGACCTTAGTCATGAATCTACTATGCGGTGCCTTATCAAAAGCTTTTTGGAAATCCAAATATATGTCTACAGCAGCACCCTTATATGCCTTTTTCTGTTACTTCTTCAAAGAATTCAGTAAGGTTGCTCAAGCACAACCTTCCCTTTTGGAATCCGTGCTGACTACTATTTATTATATTTTCAGTTTATAGATGTTTTTATATTACATCTTTTAGTAAGGATTCCATTATCTTTCCTACCACTGACGTTAAGCTAATTGGTCTATAGTTCCCTGGACTTGTTCTATCTCCCTTTTTATATATAGGAATCACATTAGCTAGCTGCCAGTCCTCTGGTACTATTCCCTTTTCTAATGAATTTTTATATATATTTAATAGTGCCTTTGCTATCTCTTTCCTAACTTCTTTCAATATGCGCGGATGCAATCTATCCAGACCAGGGGTTTTATCCTCTCTATGTTGATTAGTTTATCAATTATCTCTCCCACCCTCCCCCCCTTTCTATCTTAAATGTCTTTATATCTTTTTTGATCTCTTCTTCTAATGTCATGTCCACCATGTTACTCCTCCTGGTAAATACCAAGGCAAAGTAATTATTTAATATTTCTGCCATTTTGTTATTACCTGAGCTGTGAGTTTATTGTGTGCATCCCTTAGTGGACCAAGCCCTATCCTGATTTTTCATTTGTTATTTATGGGTCTGTAGAATATTTTACTATTTCTCTTTATATTTCTTGATAATTTAATTTCATAGTTTCTCCTTGCCTTCCTAATTGTTTTTTTTAACTTCTTTCCTAACCTTTTCGAATTACCTTTCATCATCTTCTCTTTTGTTGCCTAGTGTTAGGGCTGGATTTTGAATCTGGGGTCGGGTTGGGGTCGGGAATCACACATTTGGCTTGTGAACCCGCCTCCATCGAGATGTGGCCAACCCACTGTATTTTCCCTTGATTGACCATGTTGAGCCTGCCCAGTGGGCTCAGCAGGCCAATTAAGGACCACCCGGCAACAGGTGACATCAAAGGCCTTCGACAAGGTCCCACATAAAAGATTAGCATGGAAAATTGAAGCTCATGGGATAAAGGGGAAAGTATTGACATGGATAGAGAACTGGCTGTCAGATAGAAAACAGAGAGTTGGAATAAACGGCTCATTTTCTGAATGGCAGGCAGTAACAAGTGGGGTACCACAGGGATCTGTCCTGGGTCCCCAGCTGTTCACAATTTACATTAATGACCTGGATCAGGGAGTCGGATGCAGCATTTCCAAATTTGCAGACGACACTAAACTAGGAGGGGGGGTGGGCTCAGAGGAGGAGACCAGGAAGCTCCAGAGCGATTTGGACAGACTGGGTGATTGGGCGGATAAATGGCAGATGCACTATAATGTGGACAAGTGCGAAGTTATCCACCTTGGGTGCAGGAACGGGAGGGCAAATTATTATTTAAATGGCAATAAATTGGGAGAGGGGGAAGTACAGAGAGACCTGGGTGTTCTTGTACACCAGTCACTGAAGGCGAGCATGCAGGTGCAACAGGCGGTCAAGAAGGCAAACGGTATGCTGGCCTTCATAGCAAAAGAGTTGGAATACAGGAACAGGGATACCTTGCTGCAGCTGTACAGGGCACTGGTGAGACCACACCTCGAGTACTGTGTACAGTTTTGGTCGCCTCATCTGAGGAAAGATGTTCTTGCCATGGAGGGGGTACAGCGGCGATTCACCAGGCTGATACCAGGAATGGCGGGATTGACCTATGAGGAGAGACTATGTAGTTTAGGGATGTACACACTGGAGTTTAGAAGATTGAGAGGGGACCTCATAGAAGTGTATAAAATTCTGACAGGTCTAGACAGACTAGATGCAGAAGGAATGTTTCCCTTGGCGGGTGAGAACAGAACTAGAGGACATAATTTAAGGATAAGGGCTAAACCATTTAGGACAGAAATGAGGGGGAATTTCTTCACTCAGAGGGTGGTGAACCTGTGGAACTCATTGCCACAGAGGGCAGTGTACGCCAGCTCATTAAATATATTTAAGAGGGAATTAGATATATTTCTACAGGCAAAAGGGGTTAAGGGTTACGGAGAGAAGGCGGGGACGGGATACTGAATTGGAGGATCAGCCATGATCTCATTAAATGGCGGAGCAGGCTCGAAGGGCCGGGCGGCCTACTCCTGCTCCTATCTTCTATGTATCTATGTATCTATGTTTGACAGCTCTGTGAAGCTGTCAAACACTCACAATATGATTTCTAACTTCAGTCCTTCCTTTCAGGCTGAGTTAGAAATTATTCCAGCACAGAAAACAGAAGGCTGCAGGTTTTGACAGAACCACGGCTTTCCTGCTTTCTGTACCAGTGAGATTTCTAACTCCCGAGAACTGAAGGGCTGACACCTGCAGGAGGAAGTTAAGGTAAGTAAAACTTTTTCCAACATTTAGCACTTACCTTACACACTTACCTCTGCACACATTCACCCATCACTCACCTGCCCACCGGACATATCGACCCCTCCAACCCCTGCAGACCCACGGCCCGCCCCGATAACTTGGAGTGGTTGCCACCTGTCGGGAAGCCCACACTTTTCTTTTTAAAATAGGGATTATGCAAAAAACTGCCTGTTAAGTACCTGTTAACAGGCAGTTAATTGTCACTAATCCGTTCCCGCCTCGGGGAGTCAGGTCTCAGAACAGGTCGGGTACCCGCCTCCAGAGAAACTGGCATGGAGGCGGGTTGGAGTCGGGATGGGGTCGGGACCCCCGAATCTGCAACTTTAACCCCCCCCCCCGCCTCCAAACCCGACTCCACGGGTCATTGAAAATCCAGCCCTATGTCTTTTTCTTTTGTTTCAATTTTGCTGTTATTTCTTTTTTCATCCATGGTGTGTCATTACTGGCTAGTTTGTTCTTGTTTTTTAGTGGAATATATTTCTCTGGGACTCTATTGATCATCATTTTAAATGTTTCCCATTGCTGTTGTATTTATTTGTTTGTCAGTAAATTTTTCCAGTTTATTTTCCCTAGTTCCATTCTCAACCCCTTAAAATTGGCTTTTTTCCAATTTACTACTTTGGTCTTTGTCGTACTTATGTCCTTCTCAATCTTTATCTTAAACCTTATTATGTTGAAATTACAAAAGCAAGAGTTGAGAACTGAGAAACAGGTGAATATGGAGATAAGTGTACTATGAAGTGACTGAAAGGCCAGGAGCAAAACTTTTTAAAAATTCATTCACGGGATGTGGGCGTTGCCAGCAAGGCCAGCATTTATTGCCCATCCCTAATTGCCCCTGAGATGAACCACATTGCTGTAGGTTATATATAGGCCACGCCAGGCAGATTTCCTTCCCTAAAAGGCATTAGTGAACCAGATGGGTTTTTATGACAATCTGGTCGTTTCATGGTTATCCATTACTGATATTAGTTTTGTTTTATTCCAGATTTTATTGAATTAACTGAATTTTTTAAATTCCCCAGCTGCTGGTGGTGGGATTTGTAACTCTTGTCTCTTGGATTATTAGGCCAAGGCCTAATAGGATTACTAATCCAGCAACATTACCACTATGCTACCATTCCCTATAAATATACAACATCAGTAAATAGGCACAGTGGATGTCCTGTGGTGTTATTCACAGATACCACAGGCAGGTGAGTAAATTACCTTCATTATGTGCTTTTTGGGAATTTGTTCTGTGGAACTGATTAATCTGTGCCCTGTGGTTAGCATTAAACAATCAGCAATGCGACTTGATTCTTCAATCACATTATCATACAGGCACAAAACTTTAGTAATATAAATAGGCACTGTGTATATTGACAGGGAATGAGAACTTCCACTTTTGCTGACATGCATGAGCGGCAAGATTGAAGTATTGCAGGTCATCAACTGTGCATGTGCACCGCGCTGGGGTCTCCTTGCTTCCGTTCACTAGAAGCGTGGCTCGGGGCCTGAAGGCCGAGCACTAAAATTGCCACCAATGCAGACAGCCATGAGGTATTACATTTTGGTAGGAAGAATAGGGAGGTCACTTATCACTTGGAGGGTGTGAGTTGAGGTGGGGTAGAGGAACAAAGGGATCTCGGAGTATAAATACACAAATCACTAAAAGTTGCGCCACAGGTTAGCAAGACCATAAAAAAAGCAAACTAAGCACTAGGGTTTATTTCTAGAGGGATAGAACTGAAAAGTAGGAAAGTTATGCTAAACCTGTATCGAACCTTGGTTAGATCACACTTAGAGTACGGCGTGCAGTTCTGGTCACCATATTATAAAAAGGATATAGAGGCACTGGAGAGGGTGCAGAGAAGATTTACAAGGATGATACCAGAAATGCGAGGGTATACATATCAGGAAAGAATGAACAGGCTGGGCTCGATTTTGCCAGGCCCGAGGAGGCGGGGTTGGAGGCGTGTGAAGTGTTAAAATCGCAAAAAATGGCGGGCAGCTCCGATCCCGCCTCCAGCCCGCCTCTGAGCAATTTTCCCAGAATCGTGGTTTCAGACCCCGTTTCCATCCCGCCTCCAAGAGGCAGGATAGACCCTTAAGGCCCTTAACAACCATTTAATTGCCTCTATAATCCCATTTTGATTTCTGATTTTAACACATTTCCCCCGTCCTGCATGTCTCCTCTGGAACACGCCAGTCAATCCTGGCTGCCTCACAAGTGGATTGCTTACTAACAGCTGCAGCTCCACCATTAAAAAGGAGTTTTCGCCAATGATCATTTGCAGGTGTCAGAACTTTGTTGTCTCAGGTCTGGGGGAACTTTTAGCAGGCATACTCATTGTTGTGGAAGTTTGGAGCCTGACACCCATCTCCAGTGTGACCTCCTGGGAAACCCCTCTCCCCACCTTGACTGAGCGCTTCCTCAACTGAGGCATATACCAGAAGCATGGGAACCATTTATTTCCTTTCCTCCTGGACATCAGATTCGGACTAAGACCAGCCGCGGCAGCAGCAGAGCCATGAACAACAGCAGCACCAACAGCAGCAGCAACAACAGGAGTGCCAAGCTGCTGCTCACCCACCTGAAGCTGCACAGGCTAGAAGGCGCCAGCGCGCGACCACATTGCTGCCCGGGATGCAAGGGATGCACTCATGTTGGCCAGATTTGCTTAGCCTGCACAATCAAACACTTTTGCCTCACAACTTCTTACCAGAGCATTGACAATGGACAAGAACCTGCGGATTCCTATCACTCTGACCACCATACTGACAATTGCAAGTCGCCCTAAGCCCTCAATGTGGAAGTCCCATTTGCGAGATGACACAGGCCACAACTTCAACAGTTTGCCATTAAATCTGTTTATCATAACATTACAACGATGGCTTGTCAAAAACAATACAACATAACACCCAAGTGACTACCCTTGTGACTACTTGTGCTTTATCTTCCTCTTATGCGTGCTCCTACATGGTACTTCCCCTGTGGCTTCAGCAGATGTGGAGGCCCCTTGCTCACTTTCTTGCTGCTCCTGTCTCGACACCTTTGGCAGGTGTCCTCTGGGGTTGTGAGCCTGTGAGGGCTCGGCAACAGTCTGCTGCTCCTGCGGCTGTGCAGGGGCTGAGACGCCCATCTCAGTTGGGTGAGGACTCTGGTGGAGCTCTGACCGAGAGCTTTGCAGTGGCATGGTCGTGTGAGCACTTGGAGAGGAGCCACCACTTCCTTGTTGTCTGCCACCAACATCCCACTCATGGGTCAGCCCCACTTCAGAGCTAGCAAGTGGCTGGACAGCACCTTGCTGCACTTCAGGGGGCCATGAGGACCCGTTTCTGCACTGGAAGTCCTACTCCAGAGGACTTCCATGAAGGTCTGGTTTCTATGCTCAATAGCTGACCATCGCTCATCAAGCGATGTCATTCTATTCTGAACAATGACCATGTTTTCAACACTCTGGCGACTTAGCTCCTCCATGGCCGTAGCCATCCTCTCCTCTACCGTAGCCATCCTTTCCACAGAGGTTGCCATCCTTTCCGTGGTGATGCGTTCATGCGCCAATGACTCCACTAAGGCTCTGCTCATGATCGCTATGGACTCCTCCATTCGCTCCACACTCGCAGCGACCCTGGAGACAAAACCTGCCAGAGACTCCTGCACCTGTTCCTGGAGTTCCAGCACCGCTCTCCTTCTGGATGGACCCGGAGGCACATGGTCGACATGCAGCTGAGCCGAGCTGGCAGAGTCCTGCACCCTCCGACGAGGACTCCCCACTGCTGTCCCTGTCTCCACCATCTGCTGATGCTCACTTGTGAGCTGTGATACACCAGGTGCCAACACTACTCTATCTCCCGAAGGTCCCACCGAGGTGTGAGTGTCTGCGCTGGTGCTGGGTGCACTGAATTCTGCTGACGCGGTGCCCTCAGAGGTTGCAGCTTCCTCTGAGGAGTGGTGAGGCTCAGGCTGTTCCTCCTGGACAGTGGGGACGGGGGCTGTCGATGGTCCTGTGGGGGAGTAAAGGGAAGAATAGAGATGTGAGGTAAAGGTTACATGCGCATTGAATTGTGCAGATGATCATAAGTCAATCTGTTAGAGCATCAGAATCATTATCAGTCACTCATGCAATGTCAATGAGAGAGATGCCAAACTATTCTGTCACCAGCTTGCTGTGATGCACCCGTCTGTCTGTCCCCCACTTGTGAATCATCCTCGACACCGGCGATTTCCAGGGCCGCTTCCTCCAAGGTGGTGAGTTGGGCTACTGAGGGTGGCCCTCCTCCTGTCCTCGCTCTTTCCCTCTTATTGTGAGCTCTCTTTTCCTGCAATGAGGGAGACAAGTGGAGTTTGAGTGAGAATAAAGGAGTGAGTGTAGTTTTTCTATATCATTGATGGTTAGAAGGAGACAAATTCGGAATGAGGTGGCAAGACCATGGGCCCTCCCTGTGTGTTGTAAGTTGTTTTCATAGCATCACAGCGATAGGGAGTGTGAGGGATGCACAGTCGAATAGTTAGGTGAATGTGACCACACAGAGAGAGGGAATGGGTAAGGGTGCAGGGATGTCAGTTTCAAGTGGGATGTGGAGGAAGAGATTGTCAAAGCTGAGTGCTGGTGAGGAGAGGCAATGGGGATCAGAATGAGGGTGATGGGAAATTCATACTCACTTTTCCAGTGCGCAGCAGGTCATGAAACCTCTTCCTGCACTGAAGCCAGGTTCTGCGGGTTATGGACAACCAGTTGACCTCCTCTGCCACCTGGATCCACACAGCCTTGGTTTGATGGGAAGGCTTCTTCCTCCCTGAAGAAGGAAAGAGCACCTCCTTATTAGCTCTGGCTCCCTCAATTAAAGCTTGCAGGGCGACGTCATCAAATCAAGGTGCAGACTTAGGTCTCTGGCTGGCCATTCTTCCTGCAGGTACCTCTAACATGCAAAGGCAGAAGCTTGGCAGTCTGCAGAGGAAGCAAGGCTTGTTGCAGACCTTAAATGCTGCAGCAATGATGACGTCATCGGAAGCGACTTTCAGACTGGAAAAACTCACTGGCCATGGGTTCCCACACGTTGGAATCAATTGGTCAATTATGTTAAAATCGCATCAATCTCCCATATCGATTTAGATTCGGGTGGCTAACACAAAATGCGGATTACACGACCCCAGCCCGCCCCTGAATCAAAATCCAGCCCATAGTGTCAGTGCTGTACGTTCTCTGAACTCAATTGTATTTGCTCTGTGCACTCTCTGAGCTCAATGGTGTTAGCGCTGCGCATTCACTGAACTCGGGGATGTCAGCCCTGTGAGTTCTCTGAACGCGATAGTGTTAGTGCTGTGCATTCTCTGAACTCAACAGTGTTAGCACTGTGCATTTTCTCAACTCGATAGAGTTAGGCATTCTTTGAACTCGATAGTGTTAGCATGGTGCATTCTCTGAACTCGGTAGCGCCAGCGCTGTGTGGTATCTGAACTCGATAGTGTTAGCGCAGTGTGTTCTCTGAACTCGGGAGTGTTAGCGCTGTGTGTTTTATGAACTCAATATTATTAGCGCTGTGCATTTTCTGAAATTGATAGTGTTAGCGCAGTGCATTCTCTGAACTCAATATTGTTACCGTTGTGCATTCTCTGAACTCGGTAGTGTCAGCGCTGCACGTTCTCTTATCTCAATATTGTTATCGTTGGGTGTTTTCTGAACTCGATTGTGTTAGCATTGAACTTGGTAATGTCAGCGCTGTGCATTCCCTGAACTTGGTAGGTGTTAGTGCTGTGTGTTCTCTGAAATCGATAGTGTCAGCGCTGTGTGTTTTCTGAACTAAATTATATTAATGCTGTACGTTCTCTGAACTCAATAGTCTTAGCGCTGTGTGTTCTCTGAACTAAATTGTGTTAACGCTGTGTGTTCACTGAACTCAATAGTGTTAGCGCTGTGCGTTCTCTGAACTAAATTGTGTTAACGCTGTGTGTTCTCTGAACTTGGTATTGCCGTATTGCCGGTGCTGTGCATCCTCTGAAATTGATAGGGGGAGAAATTCATTATAGCCCAGGAATGGGCGTTAACTTTTAAAAAGTTTGAGAATTAGCGCCAGGTGCTAATGCTTCAGACTGCACGCAAACTTCAGTCTCATTGAACAAAGAAAGGATTGGAGCGCTAAATCAAGTGCTAATGGCCTAGCTCAGCGGCATTAAACTTCAAGCGCTGACCAATATCAGGTGCAGTCTAATAACAGGTCATCATTGCCACAGGCTCTTTCCAGTTCTTAAAGGCGAGGTTCAGCGATGCTGCAGAACCTCATTCCCATCATTGCTGGCTGTGAAGCCGTCTCAGCAACCAGCAGCAGGTCAAGGAGAAGGAACCGGACGACTCAAGCAGTTGCAATGATGGCAGATCCACGTCCCAGGGAGAGAGCTCGCAGATTCTGCGACCATGCATTGGAGGCATTGGTGTTCGCAGTGGAAAGACGGAGGGCGATGCTCTACCCAGCAAGTGGCAGGAGGCCGTCGCCGCAAGTCTTCCGCACCATGTGGAGAGAGGTAGCCCAGCATGTCTCGGGTAGCACTGTGGTCCCCAGGACCCACACACAGTGCAGGAAGAAGTTTAGTGACCTCACTCGGGTGGTCAGGGTGAGTCAATGCTTCAACAAATGCTACATACCACCATCTGAACCACAGTCTGCACACACTGCCCAAAGCACCACACCCCCAGCACTCACCCACCAACAATCTCCGCCTACCAACACTCACACCCACATCTCACACCTTGCACACAATGACAGCTATTCAACTATGGCAGGCACATCACCCAAACACATTGCTCCACACTCACTCACACACTTTCCTTTCTCTTGCAGGCCAAGGTGGCTCACAACAGGAGGGAGCAGGAGCACACAGGCAGGGGACAAGCTGACACTCAACCATTGTCTGAGCTGGAGACTCAAG
Source organism: Squalus acanthias (assembly GCA_030390025.1). Classification (NCBI taxonomy): domain Eukaryota; kingdom Metazoa; phylum Chordata; class Chondrichthyes; order Squaliformes; family Squalidae; genus Squalus; species Squalus acanthias. Next base: position 84,350,304 of record CM059432.1, read on the forward strand.
TGCTGCAGATTATTGGGCACCAGGTGGTGGGTGCTGTGGCCACCGGTGACATTGACCCCCTGGGGACAACAACGGTATGTTCATCCCTACTCCTTCTCACATCCCACTTCCCCCTCACCCCACAAGCCTTTTGCACTTTCCACCTAATCATGCTGCATGCATGCATTTCTCCCTTCCTGCCCCGTCCCCTCACCTTAACCTGAATCTTATGCCTTTCTGCTTTCAGATAAATGAGCAAGCACCTGAGCAGCCTGTCCCTGAGGGCACCGTTGAGAGCAAGGTGGGAGAAGAGGAGGAGAAAGAACACACCGCATCACTGCATATCTCACCCGCAGGCACCAGCTCAGATACTGGCACTACGTGTTCTTTAGAGGCTAGTATAGTAGCGGGATCTGCACAGGGTGATGCACTGGGGATGAGCAGGCTGCAGCAAAGCCAGAGGGAAAGGGTAGCTCAGGAGCCAGCTCCCTGGAGGGCGAGTTTGCACGCGAGTTCTGCTGCACAGGACTCAGATGAGGACGTCGATGGGGAGGCCTTCAGTAGAAGGGTGACGTGCATGCACATGGAGATGATAGGTGCACTGGCAAGGGTGCCCGAGAGCCTCTCGGCAATGGTACGGAGTGTGGAGGAGTCCGCCTCCAACATTGCACAGAGCTCTGCGCACACAATGGAGACCATCATTTCCAGTCTGCAAAGGGTGGTAGACTCCTAGAGAGACTGTGGCGACCCAGACCAGATGCCACATGTGATGGGCAATCTGGCAACCTCCACTGCAGCACAGGCAGAAGTGACGCAACGTCTTAGTGCTGTAATGCAGTCTATGCTTGGTGGCATCCAATCTCAGACTGTTCTCATGCAGTTTCAGCTTGATGCAACGCAAGCTCTGACTGCTGCCATCGTGGCTGGGTCTACCACCGTCGACCGGGGCTTTCATGGTGTCGCAGCAGGCCAACAATCTGTGCTCCAACAGATTGCTAGGGATGCTGAGGTGCTGCCCTTGGGGAGTGGCAGTGGGTCAGTGGAGCAGGAACCTGCTGTCCTTTCTCGGGATGACAGCATTCCTGCTCCCACCACTGTCGCTCCGCCATTGTCCTTGTCACTGTTTGTCATCCAACCAGCCCAGACTGCTGCCGCCGATGCTGAGATGGTGCAGTCTACAGCCAGGCCTTCCAGGGCCAGAGCTGGTCGCGGGCATCCTGCAAGGCCATCTGAAGTCTCCCGCATGGAAACTCAGCAGCCTTCCACCAGCCCTGCTGCAGCCACTGGGCCAATACTTCGTATGAGCACTAGAGTAGGCAAAGGCACAGTAACGAGAGACACTAAGGGATTGCACAAGGGTGAATAGGTAATAATGTTGCTGTAAATATGTGTTCACTGATTATTGATAAATTTATTAATTCAGCTTGGATTATTTTGTGGTGTCCCTCATTTCAGCTCTGCGCTGTGATATGGCCTGCAACAGGGATGGAATGATGGGGATGTGGTGAGCAACGGGGATCTGGGGTTTAATTCATTCGAACCGCAGTCTGATGAGGCGGTCACGGGCCACCCTTCCGGAAGGCCGATTGAGTGGCAGCCTCCTCCCTGGCTCCTGTTCCTCCTCCTCCTCCTCGTCTTCCTCTTCCTCCTCGTCCACCTCCTCCTCCTCCTCTCCCTCTTCCTCCTCCTGAGGTGATCCCGCAATCCCTGGTGGCAAGGGCTGGGCCCTCATGATGGCCAAGTTGTGGAGCATGCAGCTGACATCACAAAATGGGACACCCACTCCTCCGAGTACTGGAGGGCTCCTCCCAAGCAGTCAAAGCAGTGGAACTAATACAAAAGCAAAATACTGCGGATGCTGGAAATCTGAAATAAAAACAGAAAATGCTGGAAATATTCAGCAGGTCAGGCAGCATCTGTGGAGAGAGAAACAGAGTTAACGTTTCAGGTCGATGACGAAGTGTCTTCATCAACCCTCTCTGTTACCTCATCAAAAAACGCAATCAAGTTAGTTAAACATGATTTGCCTTTAACATATCCGTCCTGGCTTTCCTTAATTAATCCACACTTGTCCAAGTGACTGTTAATTTTGTCCTGGATTATCGTTTCTAAAAGCTTCCCCACTACTGAGGTTAAACTGACTGACCTGTAGTTGCTGGGTTTATCCTTACTCCCTTTTTTGAACAAGGGTATATCATTTGCAATTCTCCAGTCCTCTGGCACCACCCCTGTATCCAAGGAGGATTGGAAGATTATGGCCAGTACCTCCACAATTTCCACCTTTACTTCCGTCAGCATCTTCGGATGCATCTCATCCGGTCCTGGTGACTTATCTACAAGTACAGCCAGCCTTTCTAGTACCTCCTCCATATCAACTTTTTATCCCATCTAGTAACTCAACTACCCCCTCTTTCACTATGACTTCGGCTGCATCTTCTTCCTTGGTAAAGACAGAGTACTCGTTTAGTACCTCAGCCATGCCCTCTGCCTCCATGCATAGGTCTCCTGTGTGTTTTCTGAACTCAATATTGTTAGCACTGTCTGTCCTCTGAACCCGATTCTGTCAGAGTAAAAGGATAACTAAAGAAAGGGTAGGGCCTATTAGAGATCATGAGGGTAATCTGTGTGTGGAGGCGAGAGACGTCGGTAGGGTTCTTAATGAATACTTTGCGTCTGTTTTCACAACGGAGAGGGGCGAAGCAGACATTGCTATCGGGGGAGGAGTGTGAAATATTAGATGAAATAAACATAGTGAGAGAGGAAGTATTAAGGGGTTTAGCAGCTTTAAAAGTGGATAAATCCCCAGGCCCAGATTAAATGTATCCCAGGCTGTTAAGCGAAGCAAAAGAGGAAATAGCAGAGGTCCTGACCATCATTTTTCAATCCTCTCTGGCTTCAGGTGTGGTGCCGGAGGACTGGAGGACTGCTAATGTGGTACCCTTGTTTAAAAAGGGAAGGATAGACCGAGTAATTACAGGCCAGTCAGCCTAACCTCGGTGGTGGGAAAATTATTGGAAAGAATTCTGAAGGACAGGATAAATCTTCATTTTAGAAAGACACGGATTAATCAAGGATAGTCAACACGGATTTATTAAGGGAAGGTCGTGTCTGACAAACTTGATTGAATTTTTTGAGGAGGTAACAAGGAGGGTCGATGAGGGTAGTGCATTTGATGTAGTGTATATGGACTTTAGCAAGGCTTTTGATAAGGTTCCACATGGCAGACTGGTCACGAAGTTAAAAGCCCATGGGATCCAGGACAAAGTGTCAAGTTGGATTCAAAACTGGCTCGGAGACAGGAAGCAGAGGGTAATGGTTGATGGGTGTTTTTGTGACTGGAAGGCTGTTTCCAGTGGGGTTCCGCAGGGCTCAGTACTAGGTCCCTTGCTTTTTGTGGTATATATCAACGATATTTACTTGAATATAGGGGGTATGATTAAGAAGTTTGCAGATGATACTAAAATCGGCTGTGTGGTTAATACTGAAGAAGGAAGCTGTAGACTGCAGGAAGATATCAATAAATTGGTCAGGTGGGCAGAACAGTGGCAAATGGAATTCAATCCGGAGAAGTGTGAGGTAATGCATTTGGGGAGGGCTAACAAGGAAAGGGAATACACATTAAATGGTAGGACACTGAGTAGTGTAGAGGAACAAAGGGACCTTAGAGTGCATGTCCACAGATCCCTGAAGGTAGCAGGCCAAGTAGATCTTCTCTTCTCCTTCTTAGGCAGTCCCTCGGAACCAAGGATGACTTGCTTCCACATTAAAAATGAGTTCTCAGGTGACTGATGAGTCCAATGCGGGACCGACAGTCTCTGTCACAGGTGGGGCAGACGGTGGTTGAGGGGTGGGGTGCTTGGGTTGACGTGCGCTCCTTGCGCTGCTTGCGTTGGCTTCCGCTTGCTCCCGGCGAAGAGACTCGAGGTGTTTGGCGCCTTCCCAGATGCTTCTCCTCCACTTCGTGCAGTCTTGGGCCATGGATACCTAGGTGTCAGTGGGGATGTTGCACTTTTTCAAGAAGGCTTTGAGAGTGTCCTTGAAGCGTTTCCTCTGGCCACCTGGGGCTCTCTTGCCGTGTCGGAGCTCCAAGTAGAGCATTTGTTTTGGGAGTCTCGTATCAGGCAGGCGGACGATGTGACCCGTCCATCGGAGCTGATTGAGCGTGGTCAAAGCTTCGATGCTGGGGATGTTGGCCTGAGTGAGAACACTGACAATGGATTTGCAGGATCTTGCAGAGGCAGCGTTGGTGGTACCTCTCCAGTGTTTTGAGGTGCCTGCTGTACATGGTCCATGTCTCTGAGGCATACAGCAGGGCGGGTATCGCTGCTGCTCTGTAGACCATGAGCTTAGTGCCGGGTCTGAGGTCCTGGTCTTCAAACACTCTCTTCCTCAGGTGACCGAAGGCTGCACTGGCACACTGAAGGCGGTGTTGGACTTCATCATCGACGTCTGCCCTTGTTGACAGTAGGCTCCCGAGGTATGGAAAGTGGTCCACGTTATCCAAGGCCTTGTCGTGGATTTTGATAATCGGGGGGCAGTACTGTGTGGCGGGGGCAGGTTGGTAGAGGACCTTTGTCCTCCGGATGTTTAGTGTAAGGCCCATGCTCTCGTATGCTTTGGTGAAGGTGTTGACGATGGTTTGGAGTTCGACCTCCGAGTGAGCACAGACGCAAGCGTCGTCTGCATATTGTAATTCGACGACAGAGGATGGGACAACATTGGATCTGGACTGGAGGCGACGGAGGTTGAACTGTTTCCCGTTTGTTCTGTAGATTAGCTCCACTCCAGCGGGGAGCTTACTAAGGGTGAGATGGAGCATTGCAGCAAGGAAGATCGAGAAGAGCGTTGGTGCGATGACACAGCCTTGTTTGACCCCGGTCCGTACCTGAATTGGGTCTGTGGTGGTTAAGAAGGCATACAAAATGCTTGCCTTTATTAGCCGTGGCATAGAATACAAGAGCAGGGGAGTTATGCTTCAACTGTATAAAACACTAGTTAGGCCTCAGCTAGAGTACTGCGTGCAGTTCTGGTCACCACATTACAGGAAAGATGTGATTGCACTAGAGAGGGTACAGAGGAGATTTGCAAGGATGTTGCTGGGAGTAGAGAATCTTAGCTATGAGGAAAGACTGGATACATAGAAGATAGGAGCAGGAGTAGGCCATTCGGCCCCTCGAGGCTGGGTCTGTTTTCCTTGGAACAGAGGAGGCTGAGGGGAGACCTTATTGAGGTGTATAAAATTATGAGGGGCATTGATAAAGGTCACAGAACTCTGCCACCTCCTGTAACCAGACTTCCAGCCTCAGATCAGGGCGACCACGGCTCTCTCAGTGGTAGTCAAGTTCACCGTCGCAATCAATTTCTTCGCCAGCGGATACTTCCAGTCTGCAACAGGAGACATAGCTAACATCTCGCAGTTCGCCATCTATCGCTGCATCCGGGAGGTCAGAGAGGCGCTCTTTACCGTAGGAGAAGGGACTGCATTTCCTTCCCCATCACCAGAGAGAAGCAGGATGAACGTGCATGTGGCATTGCCAGGATAGCGGGATTCCCCATGGTGCAGGGCGCCATTGACTGCACGCATGTGGCTTTGCGGGCACCGCATAACAATCCTGAGATCTTCCGTAACCGCAAAGGCTACCACTCACTTAATGTGCATTTGGTGTGCGACCACATACAGCGAATCCTCACCGTAAATGCCCGCTATCCTGGCAGCAGCCACGATGCCTTCATCCTGCGCCAGACTGGTGTGCCAACACTCTTCCAGCCACCACGTCAAGCTCGCGGCTGGCTTGTCAGAGACAAGGGCTATACGCTCTCCACCTGGCTCATGACTCCCCATCACAACCTCAACACTCCTGCCCAGCACTCATATAATGAGAGCCATGCTGCCACCAGGAACATCATCAAGCGGACCATCCGCCTGCTGAAGCAATGGTTCCGCTGCCTTGACCGCTCGGAAGGAGCCCTCCAGTACTCGACTGAGCGGGTGTCCCATTTCGTCATGGTGTACTGCATGCTCCATAACTTGGCCATCATGAGGGCCCAGCCCTTGCCACCAGGGATTGCGGCACCACTTCAGGAGGAGGAAGAAGGAGAGGAGGAGGAGGAAGATGAGGAAGAGGAAGATGAGGAGGACAACGAGGAGGAGGAACAAGAGCGAGGGAGGAGGCAGCCACTCAATCGGCCTTCTGGAAGGGTGGTTCGTGACCGCCTCATCAGACTGCGGTTGAATAAATTAAACCCCAGATCCCCATTGCTCACCACATCCCCATCATTCCATCCCTGTCGCAGGCCGTAACACAGCGCAAATCTGATATGAGACACACCACAAAATAATCCAAACAGAATTAATAAATTTATCAAAAACCAATGAACACATATTTACAACAAAAATATTAACTATTCACTCTTGTGCAATCCCTTAGTGTCTCTCGTTACTGTGCCTTTCTCTACTCTAGTGCTCCTATGACGTGTTGGCCCAGTGGCTGTAGCAGGGCTGGTGGAAGGCTGCTGTAACTAATTATATAAATAGAATAAGATTAGATAGAGATGGCAGTGCATGTGGTGTGTTGTAACTGAAGCATGTGGGAGTTGGTGGAGACCAACAAGATCCCAAGCAACCACAGTAGGTGCCTACAGCTCGAGGAACTTCGGCTCAGAGTTGTTGAGCTGTTATCCGAGCTTCAATCATTGCGATGCATCAGGGAAGGGGAGAGTTACGTGGACACCAAGCATAGTCTGAATTACACCACTATGCATTCATTCACCCTGACCACCTGAGTGACGTCGTTAAATTTATTCCTGGACTGTGTGTGGGTCCTGGGGACCACAGTGCTGCCCAAGACGTGCTGCGATACCTCCCTCCACATGGTGCGGAAGACTTGCGGCGAGGGCCTCCTGCCACTTGATGGGTAGAGCACCGCCCTCCATCTCTCCACAGCGAACACCAACGCCTCCAATGCTTGATCGCAGAATCTGCGGGCTCTCTCCCTGGGGTGTTGGTCTGTCATGATTACAGCTGCTTCAGTCCTTTGGCTCCTTCTCCTTGACCTGCTGCTGTTTGCTGAGACAGCTGCACAGCCAGCAAAGCTGAGAATGAGGTTCTGCAGCATCAATGAACCTCCCCTTTAAGAACTGAAAAAAGCCTGTGGCAATCATGACTTATGATTGGACTGCCCCTGATATTGGTCCACCCTTTGGGCTGGATTTTACTTACCGATGCGAGTTGGGGGCGGGACTGCTGCCTTCCGGGTTCTAGTCCCACCTCCAGCGACGTCTGACGAACAGACGCTATTTTACCCTGATTGGCCTTGTTAAGTCCGCCCTGCGGGCTTGCCCGCCAATTAAGGGAAAGCCGGTGTCAGATGACGTCAGTTGATGACGCTTCATCTGCCGGTTTTCTTAAAGGCATATGCACCACACTTGTTTGACAGATAAATTGTCAGTGTTTGACAGCATTGAGATGCTGTCAAATACTGACAATCACTGTACACAGGTGAGCCCTTGTACACAGGCTCTCCAATTACTCTCTCCTTAGAATAAAACAGATGGCAGCTGCAGGTGAGATTGCAGAAGCCATCTGTCACTTCTCCCGATGAAATGAGGCCACACAAACACTTCACAGCCTGTCACCTGCAGAAACATCTAACCACATTAAAAATTACTTTCATAACATTTCCTTAGCTCTGATACTAACCATTGTCACTTTGCATGCTTCACACCACTTCTGCAGCTGTCATCCAAACAACAACATAACAACAGACCCACAGCACGCCTCACTTACCCAGGCGGGGTTCCCCGACGTCAGGAAGCCCGCAGCAGCAGTCGAAAAATTGGGAAAAACCTCTTAACTGCCTGTTAACTACCTGTTAACAGGCAGTTAAGTGGCTATAATCCTCTTCCCGCCGCTAGGAGTCGGGTCCCTGCGCAAATTGGGGACTTGACTCCCGGGAAGATTGTATGGAGGCGGGTTGGGAGCAGGTTCGGGACCCGCTCCCATTCTTTTTGACTTTCCCAGCAGCCCCACCTCCACATCCGCCTCCCCAAGGCTGGTAAAATCCAGCCCTTGGAGTGTAACACCGGTGAGCTTGGGCTTTAAGGTTTGAATTAGCACTCCAATCATTTCTTTGAGCAGTGAGCACGAATTTTGCGTTCAGTGAAAAGCATTAGCGCCTGGCGCTAATTCTCCAACTTTTCTACTGACACCGCCCATTCCTTGGTTATCATGAATTTCTAGCCCAATATTGTTAGTGCTGTGCCTTCTCTGAACTCAATTGTGTTTGCGCTGTGTGTTCACTGAACTCAATGGCTGGAATCTTTATGTTGGAATCGGGTTGCGTGTGTGCGGGCCGCGTACCTTGTCGGGAACACGAAGATGTGAACAGCGCATTCTTCAGTGCGACTTTTACTAAATGGTCCCAATTAAACCAGTCATGCGTGTTTCCCTGTCCAATTAAATGGAGCAGGTCTGATGATGTCATCGATAACTTGTTTCCAGTGCCAATATTTAAAGCAGCTGTGCACACATCTCAGTTGAAGGTTGATGTAAGAGTGAATAAGTTGGTATCCAGAGGTCTGAGTAGCATCATAAAACTGCTAAAAGTGTGGGTCATGGTGACACAAAGGCAGAGGGCTGCACCAAATTCTACGATGCCTCCCTTGATGTTCTGCTGCAGACAGTTAGAGCAGGCAGCGAGGTCCTCTTCCTCAGCGATAGATGAGAAAGACCACATAAAGACACAAAAAGGGCATGGTCGGAGATTGCAGAGGAGGTCCGTAGCAGGGATGTGGTCAGGAGGACGTGGATCCAGTGCCGGAAAAGATTCAATGATCTCATGAGGTCAGGAAAGGTGAGTGCAATTCCACACTCACCTACATCCTGCTGTGCCTGTCACCCCAACCCCATCACTGCCTTCCCAAGCCTACTCCTGCACATCATTCCTCACACTAACCTACATTGCATGTTCACCCATCCCTCTCTGTCTATGTACCTACTCACATCCCCATCTGACTAACCACCACTGACACTCCCCCTCATCCTAATGCAATCATAGCAAGTAACTCCACAGAAGGAGGCCATTTGGCAATGTCACGCCATTCCCTCATAGTCACCCTCTACAGATGTAGCCCATCCATTCCTTATACTCATTCCATCACTCTCACTCAAAGTTCTCTTCTTTCCCTCCTTGCAGGAGAAGAGAGCCCACCACAGTAGGGAGAGGCTGAGAATCGGAGGTGGCCCTCCAGTCTTCACTCAATTGACACCAGCAGAGCAGGGGGCCCTGGAGATATCAGGAGTTGCAGAGCTGCTGGCGGTGGAAGACAGAGCGAGGGGGACATCCCAGCAACCTGGTGACAGAATTACATCTCATACAGCCTCATGGCATACAGCAGTCACTCATATGGTGACTGATGTCAGCAGCCAGTGAAATGTCATCATGTGCATAATGGTAACATTACCGATTCTTAATATAACACTTCTAAATCATCTCTTTACTCTCCCACAGGTCCATCAAGTGTCCTCCCACCCCCACATTTTCCAGCTGGAGCAGTTAGACGACTCCTCAGAGGAAGTTCCAGCCTCTAGTGGTGCAGCATCAGCAGACCCAAGCACAGCCAGCACTAGCGCAGATACGCACACCTCGGTGGGTCCTGTGCGAGATAGGGTAGCGTTGTCACCTGGTGTCTCTCACATCACAAGTGAGCAAGAGCAGATGGTGTTGACTGGGACAGCAGTGGAGACTCCTCGCTGGAGGGCACAGGACACTCCAAGCTCTGCTGAGCTGCATGCAGATGCTAAACCTCGGCGCTCATCGAGAAAGAGGGTGATCTTGGAGGGGCAGCAACAATTGCAGGAGGCTCTGGCAGCTTTTGCAGCCACGATGTCTGCAAATGTGCAGAGAATGGAGGAATCCATCTCCAACATGAGAACCACCATCTTGCAGGCGATGGCGACGATGTGCTGTTCCATGGAATAGCTGGTCACCTAGAGTCATGACAGCTGCCAGGGAATCTGGTGCACACATGCATGATGATCTTTTTATGATTGTAGATGAGCAGCACATTGAGGGAGTGGAAGCCCTTGCGGTTCACAAACACTCCTGGGTGATGATGGGGTGCCTTGATGGCCACATGTGTGCTGTCGATGACGCCCTGCACCTGTGGGAAGCCAGCCAGAGCTGCAAAGCTGAGCGCCCGCTCAGTAACACTGGCCTCATCAGTGGCAAAGTTGACATTATTGGTTGACTTGTGAAACATGGCATCGGTCACCTGGATGATACATCTGTGGACAGCTGACTGCGAGAACCCGCAAATATCAGTTGCAGATCCCTGGAAAGAGCCTGAGGTGAAGAAGTTGAGGGCGGTGGTGACTTTGACAGCCACTGGTAAGGCGTGTCCACCAGGTCCTCTGGGCAGCAGGTCTTGTTCCAGCAAGCTACAAATGTCTGCGACGATCTGGCGCGATAACCTGAGCCTGCTGAAGCATTGTTGCTCAGTCATGTCCAGGAAGCTCATCCTCTGCCTGTATACCCTGTGTTGGGGGTATTGTCTCCGGTGCGGTGCAGCCCTGTGCTGACCCCCTCCTGTGCAGCATCAGGTCTTTGAGGAGAAGGCTGCTGTTGTGGTTGCTGCTGCTGCTGCTGGTATTGTGGCTGCTGCTGCTGGTGTGGCTGGTGTTGGTGCTGTGACTCATCTTGGTCCGATTCTGAGGTCCAAGATCAGACAGTAAGGGACACCTATGCTGATGTAATAGATGGCAGGTAAAGTGGAGATCAGAGGCCCAATCACTGAACGCTGTGATAGTGACTAGCAATGTGGTGAGAGTGGGTTCGAGGTTGCAAAAATGACCTGCGAACTGTTGACAGCTAAATCTCTGCACAAAATGGAGTCAGCAAGAGCTTTTCCATTAGCCAAGTAATCAGGTGTAATGTGGGAGTATTTATATGTTGTTCCCAGCTCTCAATTAATGGACTCGCACAATGGCCACTGAACTTCCGCCTCCCCTTCACAGGCGAGGTTCCCGAGGTGCATGAATCCCATGCTCCACAAGTTAAACCACAACAACAACAACAACTTGTATTTATATAGCACCTTTAACGTAGTAAAATGTCCCAAGGCACTGCACAGGAGTATTTTAAGATTAAAAATTTGACACCGAGCCACATAAGGATAAATTAGGGCAGGTGACCAAAAGCTTGGTCAAAGAGGTAGGTTTTAAAGGAGGAAAGAGAGTTCATGAGGCGGAGAGGTTTAGGCAGGGAATTCCAGAGCTTAGGGCCTAGGCAACAGGAGGCACGGCCATCAAAGGTTGAGCGATTATAATCAGGGATGCTCAAGAGGGCAGAATTAGAGGAGCGCAGATATCTCGGGGGGGTTGTGGGGCTGAAGCAGATTACAGAGATAGGAAGGGCCATGGAGGCCAAAATCTGCTGTTAAAAACCCTCTTAAGGGTCTCTTAACAAGCATTTATGTACTTGAATGAGGTCGTCCACCTCTCCCGAGCGGGTCCATGGTGTACTGGCAAATGCGCCCGAGTTAAATGCGGAAGTCGGTGGGATGACGGCGGTTTCCGATTATTGCTGCTGACCCGCCCCCAAACCCGCATGCTTGGGACTGGGAAAATTCCGGCCAATAGTGTTCGCGCTGAACGTTCCCTGAACTCGATTGTGTTAGCGCTATGCATTCTCTGAACTCGATTATCTTAGTGCTGTGCATTCTCCGAACTCAATATTGTCAGCCCTATACATTTTCTGAACTCAATAGTGCCAGCGCTGTGCATTCACAAACTTGCTAGTGTTAGCACTATGCTTTCTCTGAACTCGATAGTATTAGGGCTTTGTGTTCCCTGAACTTGATAGTATTAGCACTGTGCGTTCTCTGAACACGGTAGTGTTGGTACTGTGTGTTCTCTGAACTCAGTACTGGTAGCACTGTACGTTCTGTGAACTCGATAATGTTAGCGCTGTGTGTTCTGTGAACTCAATAGTGTTAGCGCAGTCTATTCACTGAAATCAGTAGATTTTTTAAAATTTTATTCGTTCCTGGGATGTGGGCATCGTTGGCAAGGCCAGCATTTATTGCCCACCCCTAATTGCCCTTGAGAAGGTAGTGGTGAGCCGCCTTCTTGAACCGCAGCAGTCCGCGTGGTGAAGGTACTCCCATAGTGCTGTTAGGGAGGGAGTTCCAGGATTTTGACCCAGCAACGATGAAGGAATGGTGATATTTTTCCAAGCCAGGATGGTGTGTGTGACTTGGAGGGGAACTTGGAGGTGTTCCCATGCGCCTGCTTCCCTTGTCCTTCGAGGTGGTAGAGGTTGCGGGTTTGGGAGGTACTGTCGAAGAAGCCTTGGGGTATTGTTGCAGTGCATCTTGTAGATGGTACACACTGCAGCCATGGTGCGCCGGTGGTGGAGGAAGTAAATGTTTAAGGTGGTGGATGGGGTGCCAATCAAGTGGGCTGCTTTGTCCTGGATGGTGTTGAGCTTCTTGAGTGTTGTTGGAGCTGCACTCATCCAGGCAAGTGGAGAGTATTCCATCACACTCCTGACTTGCGCCTTGTAGATGGTGGAAAGGCTTTGGAGAGTCAGGAGTTGAGACACTCATAGCAAAATACCTAGCCTCTGACCTGTTCTTGTAACAACAGTATTTATGTGGCTGGTCCAGTTACGTTTCTGGTCAATGGTGACCCCCCAGGATGTTGATGGTGGGGGATTCAGCGATGATAATGCCATTGAATGTCAAGGGGCGGTGGTTAGACTCTCTCTTGTAGGAGATAGTCATTGCCTGGCACTTCTGAGCGCGAATGTTACTTGCCACTTTTCAGCCCAAGCCTGAATGTCGTCCAGGTCTTGCTGTATGCGGGCATAAACTGCTTCATTATCTGAGATGTTGCGAATGGAACTGAACACTGTTCAATCATCAGCAAACATCCCCACTTTTAACCTTATGATGGAGGGAAGGTCATTGATGAAGCAGCTGAAGATGGCTGGGCCTAGGACAGTGCCCTGAGGAACTCCTGCAGCGATGTCCTGGGGCTGAGATGATTGGCCTCCAACAACCACAACCATCTTTCTTTGTGCAAGTTTGACTCCAGCCAGTGGAGAGTTTTCCCCCTGATTCCCCTTGACCTCAATTTTACTAGGGCTCCTTGATGCCACACTCGGTCAAATGCTGCTTTGATGTCAAGGGCAGTCAATCTCACCTCACCTCTGGAATTCAGCTCTTTTATCCATGTTTGGACCAAGGCTGTAATGATGTCTGGAGCTGAGTGGTCCTGGAGGAACCGAAACTGAGCATCAGTGAGCAGGTTATTGGTGAGTAAGTGCCGCTTGATAGCACTGTCGATAACATCTTCCATCACTTTGCTGATGATTGAGAGTAGACTGATGGCGCGGTAATTGGCCGGATTGGATTTGTCCTGCTCTTTGTGGACAGGAGATACCTGGGCAGTTTTCCACATTGTTGGGTAGATGCCAGTGCTGTAGCACTACTGGAACTGCTTGGGTAGAGGTGCAGCTAGTTCTGGAGCACAAATCTTCAGCACGACAGCCGGGATATTGTCAGGCCCATAGCCTTTGCTGTATCCATTGCGATCAGCCGTTTCTTGATATCACGTGGATTGAATCGAATTAGCGGAAGACTTGCTTATGTGATGGTGGGGTCCTCAGGAGGAGGCCGAGAAGTATCATCCTCTCGGCACTTCTGGCTGAAGATGGTTGCAAGCGCTTCAGCCTTGTCTTTTGCACTCTCGTGCTGGGCTCCACCATCATTGAGGATGGGGATGTTCATGGAGCCCCCTCCTCTCATAAGTTGTTTAATGGTCCACCACCATTCACGACTGGATGTGGCAGGACTGCAAACCTTGATTTGATCTGTTGGTTGTGGGATCACTTAGCTCTGTCTATAACATGCTGCTTCTATTGTTTAGCATGCATGTAGTCCTGTGTTACAGCTTCCCAAGGTTGGCACCTCATTTGTAGGTAAGCCAGGTGCTGCTCTAGGCATGCTCTTCTACACTCCTTATTGAATCAGGGTTGGTCGCCTGGCTTGATGGTAATGGTAGAATGAGGGATATGCCAAGCCATGAGGTTACAGATTGTGGTGGAATACAATTCTGCTGCTGCTGATGGTCCACAGCGCCTCATGGATTCCCAGTTTTGAGCTGCTAGATCTGTTCTGAATCTATATCATTTAGCACGGTGGTAGTGCCACACAACACAATGGAGGGTGTCCTCAGTGTGAAAATGGGATTTCGCCTCCACAAGGACTGTGTGGTGATCAAATTATTCAGTATTCTGCCAGATGTGATGCTACATAGAAGAGAAACAATGGTGGATGCAAAATTGATAATAGTTTTTAGAAGGGAAGTGCAGGAATATTTGAAAGAGAAAAAATTAGAAGAGGATGGGGACTATGTCAATAGCTGTTTTGCAAAGTCGGCACAGATGCTATCGGCCAAATGGCCTCCTTCTCTGCTGTAAAAATACTATGGGCTAGAAATTCATTATAGCCCAGGAATGGGCGGCATTTTTAGAAAGGTTTGAGAATTAGTGCCAGACTGCATGCAAAATTCATTCTCACTGCTCAAAGAAATGATTGGAGCACTAAATCAAGTCATAAAGGCCTAGCTCAGTGATGTTACACTCAAAGGGTGGACCAATATCGGGTGCAGTCTAATCTCAACTCATCATTGCCAAAGGCTTTTCCCAGTACTTAAAGGGGAGGTTCATTGATACTGCAGCACCTCATTCTCAGCATTGCTGGCTGTGCAGCTGCCTCAGCAAGGAGAAGCACAACAAAGCGAAGGAGCCAGAGGACTGATGCAGGTGTGCTCATGGCGGATCCACCATCTGTACCACAAGCTTCACACACTGCCCAAAGCACCAGACCCCCAGCACTCACTCACCAACAATCTCTACCGACCAACACTCACACCCACATCTCACGCCTTGCACACAATGACAGCTATTCAGCTATGGCAGGCACAAGGGTCATTAGTTATTAGAATGAATGTGATATGGGTGATATGTTTATGCATAAATTTATTAATGAAGTGTGCAATATTTTGTGGTCTCTCTCATTTCACCTTTGCGCCCAGGAGGACGCTGTGATATGGCATGACACAGGGATGGTATGATGGGCATGCAGTGAGCAAAAGGGATCTGGGATTTAAGTCATCCTGGTGAGAGCCCTGATGTCCCTCCTCATCCCTCTGTGCACATGTTCCCATATTTCTGGCTTCATACGCTCCCTCCGCCGTAGATCCTGGAGGGCGAAGTGGCACCCCAGTACAGCCCCCATTAATGTTGCCAAGTGTAGCAGTTTGAATCTTTGAACAATAAAAGTAGGCACTTTGCACTTGCCAGAACAATGCTGATAAAAAAGAACCTTGAAATTACTCATGCAAATTCATCCACTAGCTGAAACTGACAAGAGACCACAGAATCTAACCTGCCGTGACAGCTGCCAGTGATTAAATAACATCCCTGGAGCTGGCGTCCTGCAGCTGTACGCCTCCTCTCCCTGTCGCTGTCTGGTCGAGGCGCAAAGGTAAGTGTCCATAATGAATTTGGCAGAGGGGGTGCCCAGTGAGTGTTGCACGCTCACTGACATCATGATCTGCCTGGCGTTGAAGTCCCCGGTGGTACCTCATACCGGCGTCGCAACGGGTGGTTCGGATTTGCCGTGCGCCACCGGATTCACCTCGCCCTGGCACTACTGCATCAGCACCCCGTTAGCGCCAGCTGCAGGCGCTAACAGGAGGCGCTAACCAACTGAATTTTTCCCCCTGTGATTTATGTTAACCAGTTTATTAAAAGCACTAACTGCTTTACCAGCTCTAGCTATCCCTCTCTTCTGAATATTGTAGGTGAAGTGCTCTACGTTCTGTAATGTGGAACATTATATGTGACCATAAAAACAAATGCTAATAGACCTGTGCATTTCTGATATTTTGTGGTTTTATTTCATATTTCCAATATTCCAATATTTTTTAATGATACAGGACCACACATTTCTATCCAGAACAAATTAAATAAAACATTAGATGCTAAATGAAAATGAGATAACCTTAAAGTTAAATGGAGTGATTGTGTATGTCATCATTATCTTGACTACAGTAGACAAAGTGGGATAAATTTTTGTCTTCACTGCCTTGGCGGTAATACAGATCACCTACCCATTGTAGAACCCGTCTGATTCTCATTCCATTTAAACAATCAATTGAGAATCAGGTGATCCGCTCTGTCAGAATACTGCCCAGGCAGTGAAGATGGATATTTACCCCAGTGACTGGAAACAATTTGCATAAGAAAATTAAAGGCAGACGCTTAAAGAAAAAGGTAACTAAATTGTTTGTATGGAATTGTTTTGGGAAACAGCACATTTTTGGAACAGAATAGATGTAAAGATCAAATGACAAATTAAATAGTGCACTATTGTTCATCTCAGAGGGAAGTTATGTCTTGGGTCATATTTATTAACTTAAAGGTACTTTTGCAGAACATACCAGATAAACTTGAAAATTAGTTCACAGTGAGTTCCTGTATCATACTCTCTAAATCAATTTAGAAATACATTTGAAAGAATCTCTTAATTTCTGTATCAAAATTGAGTACTGGGTGTGGTGGGATTCACATATTTGATCCTCAATGTTCCTGTACAATAGTGAGCAGTTGTCGCTCGAGTATTGTTTTGGCCTTGCATTCTAACCGTATGAGCTAAAAATCCTCTGAGCATTTTGATAAGAGTCAAGAAAATAAAGAAAAAGCAAGATCTGCCTTTGGTAGCTAAATGAAGACACAGTGAAGTAAAACAGTAGTCCCTCTGCCACTGCCTTACTCAATCCATATGTGAACTTAAAGTACAGGAAATACCCGCCGTTCACTGCAATCAGGCTAGAGGCCTGGTAATCCATAAGCGCCTTGAGGAACTAATTGGGCTCTATTACGATAGTCACTGACACAAGAAAGCAGTTTAGACAGCTGAAGCTTGAATATCCAAAATATTGTAAAACATCACAGGCAAAAAAATATGCCAAGTGAAAATATAGAAGTAAGGAGGGGGTTGCTTTAGAGAAGACTAAACACAGTTTGAGGAAAAGATTAAAAGCATTTGGCTTTTATAATTATAAGCTACTCACATCTAATGAATTGTGTGTTCATAAACTGCCATTTGGAACAAATACATTTATTGGTTATTTCTTTTAAAGTATATTTTTCTCTATTTATTAATTTTAACAAAGAGGTATAGTTGTAGGGGCAGATTTTGTTTTTTGTGTGTGGATATAAGTAATTATCTGGGTGGAAGACATAGAGGAAAATCAGGCTGGGGAGGATCACACATTTGTTACAGAGTCTACCCGATTTAAAAAAAACATTGGCCTAGAATTTCGAGTAGGCCGGAAACCTGCCGGTGGCACTGCGGGCCGAAGTTAACTGCCGCCCGCAAAAAGAGTGCAGACAGCACTGGTATTTTGATGCTGCCTGCTGATTTACACTAGCGCATCACAAAACCTGCAGTGTAACGCGCTGTTTCAGGTGGCAGTCTCAGCAGGAGGCCCCATGTAGCGTGGCCGTAGCTTCCCTGGAGCGAGGCAGCGTTGTCTTAAAGCTAGCCTGTCATTTTAGAAAACAGTGTCGATCCCCTAAAGGGGAACAGGCTTCTAAAATTAAAAAAATTAATATCATTTAAAAATAGGCAGTCTTTAACCCTTAGAGCTCAACTGCCTTCTGAAAATTTTTTTTTAATTAATTCCGAAATGGCAATCTTCAGCTCTTAAAGCTGAACTGCCTTCCGCATGTAAAAAAAAAATGATAAAAGGGCTTCAGCACTAACACAAATGGCTTAACAAGCCAGGGAAGGGGCACCCAGGATCTCACACACAGCATTCCAAATTTGTTCAGGGGTTCAACACTGTTCTCTACCCACAGGGGCCAGGAGGCCCTCTAGAAAGAATGAAATGGAACCAGATCACCGAGGCTGTCACTGCCAGCAGTGTCGCCCCCACGACCTTCTGGTCAAGGTCAATGAATGCATCTTCGAAAGCCGTCTCCTACCAACTGCACCACTAGTCTCACACACTGCTTATTGCATGACGCCCCCCCATCACTCACCTACCGACAATCTCTACCAAACACGAGGCACACCTTCCATTCCTAGCTTCACCTCACCCCCTTGGAGGAGACGGTGCTGGCCATTTTTGGCAGGGGCATGGCTGAGCCCTTGGCCAGCAACAGGGCTGAAAGGATACAAGATGCTGGTATCCTCAAACGTTATCCTGCTTCTCACATTCCACTTCCCCTCATCCCACAATCTCTGATTAACAAGATGCGCATGGTGGAAGAAGAAGAAGAAGAAGAAGGAGAGAAGGAGGAGAAGAAAAAGAAGAAGAAGAATATTCACTTGATTTGACACTTCCAGCCACCAGCTCCTCGAGGTCGTCCTGCAAGGCCTTTTGCAGTGTCCCCCATTGAAAGTTAGCAGCCTTCCACCAGTCATGCTGCAGGCACTGGGGTAGCACTGTGTGACATCACTAGGATAAGCAAAGGCACACACAAGACAGTCACTAAGGGAATGCACAAGGGTGATTAGTTGATTTCTTGATGTCAGATTGGATGGTTAGATGTACAAAGTTGGATTGGAAAGTTTGCTTTGTGGTGGCTTTTATTTCAGCATTGTAGCCAAGAGGACGCTGAGATGGTCAGTAACAGAGGGATGGTAAGGTGTGGGACAAATGTTGAAAGGGGAATTGGGTTTGTGGTCACTGGTATCGTAGGCGGATGATTCCATCCTGGTCAGAAAGGGGCTGTCTGGGTTGCATCCTTCCTTCCGCTTCCTCCTCTTCTGCGACTTCCTCTTCTGCTTCTTCCTTTTCCCTCTGCGAGCAGATACTGGAATTCTGAAATAAAAGCCGAAAATGCTGGAAATACTCAGCAGGTCAGGCAGCAGCTTGACCCGAGACATTAACTCTGTTTCTCTCTCCACGGATGCAGCCTGATCTGCTGAGTATTTCCAGCATTTTCTATCTTCACAGAGGCCTTCCTTTACCATCTGAAGCCTTGTACGCATCCAACAGCACTCCCTGCGCACTTCAAAAACTTTTAACATCTATTGCACCAAGCCACTACTTCAATAAAATGTGAAAAAAACAGTCTAAAAGCTTAAATGCAAACTTACCTGAAAGATGTGTGTGTCCCTTTAAGAAGCGCTGACAGCATCTCTGCAGGGCTGCTTCACGCATGCTTTTCTGTGCATGCTTAGGAACCAGTGTAATGATGAGTGAAAACGTCCAAGTTAGCAGTCATGGCTTCAAGTTAGGCGTTGCACACCGATTGACGTCATGATCTGCTAATTTACATTTCAGATGCCAGCGCTGTCAATGGCAGCGCTATGGCCCTTACCAAAACGGCGGCCACCGTGTCCCACACCGGAAGCAGCCAGAGGTGAGGCAGCCGCCATTTTTCATGAAAACTAGCATTAACGGCTGGTGCTAAGGTAAGTAATTTCTAGGCCATAAGAAATAGGAGCAGGAGTAGGCCATACGGTCCATCGACCCTGGGCCATATGGCCCACGCCTGCTCCTATTTCTTTGCTCTGATTTTCTGTTCATTTTTTTTTAAATTGGAAGGCTCTGTTATGGATGTAAAAATGAGCAAATGGAAGAAAATATAGCCCTAAAATTAAAGTGGTCGAAAAACTAATTTGTTTTCTCTTTATTAAATTAATTCCTTTCTTGTTTCCATGTTTGGTCCTGTTATGTTACATGTATTGGTTTGATACCAGCATCTGTTTCACAGCGACGCAAAGCAGCCGCACTGAATTATATGAGCTTGGACCTGCTTGGAATGAGCACTCTGAAGTTAAGGTTTCCCCGGTGAGGTCCAGTGTCCAACACAGAACAGCACCTATGCCTCTTCTCAGCAGATGTCGGTACAGCTGGGCCTATGAGAGGTGTATCTGGCAGGATTCTAGGGCTAGCCTGAGAATGCTCCAAAATGTGCCCCCAACCACTGACAGGATGTAAGTGGGGCAGAGATAAGAAACAGCCATGTTGAATTGAGATAGAAACTGCAAACTGGTTCATGGGGCTGATTTTGATTTCTTGACCACCCCGTTTGCACCTGAAAACAAGATGGTAGCAGTGAGGAAATGGAGCAGAATTCAGTCCTGCTCACTTTGCAATGGGGCTGCTGAATTTTTAAGAAGCATTTTTGGTGGTGCATAGAACTCCTGTCTGAAGCAGGCAGGAGTATCTTTTACATATTTGAAAGGGTGCAGGGAAAGGGACCATTTGCAATTATTTATTTTTTTGCCATGAGCTCTCTTTAATGGCACTAGGGATATTTGCCAATAGAGATCTTCTGAACAGATGTGATCAGAGGAAGAGGAGGAATGGTGGAGCGATGCCCGGTGGGTCAGGCTGCCTAATGGGGCTCCATGTCCTCAGACTGGCACCTACACCCTCTCTACAGCAGCGAGAGGTGACATCCCTTGCTTCAGTAGATGTTCTGTTGGTGACGACTGCTCTTCCTAGAAGTGACGGTGTCAGCCGACACCAATATGCCTGACTAACCATTCAGAAGTACCCTAATCACAGCAGGTGGTGCTTTTTGGTACTGCCTGAAAGAAGTCATGGCAAGGCTGTCGGGGCAAATGTTGCCTGTTACCCCCCACCTGCCAAGATGATGTTAACTATTTCTGGCCTTATGACCATAAGAACCTGTCTTCTCAAGGATCTGGGTCAGCAGAAAGGCAGATGCTGAGCTGTGTTATTGCTGGATCCAGGTCAGGTGGCAAGTCTCCAGGAAAGAAAGTCAAAGTGCCCCCATTAGGGGCCACATTTTAATTTTGTTTTAAATTCTGACTTTTTTCTGGACCTCAATTGGCTTGCCAGTACACTTGGTTTCACTCAGCTACTGAGAGGCTGGGTAGGTGGGAACTCTTGGCATTGGGAATTCCTTTCCTTGGCCTCATCCTTCCCTATACCACTTGGCTTGTTTGAGGTAGGCGGAAGCTCTGGCCTTTATAGGGCCCTGCAGACTCCTCGACGTAAGGATGGGGCCTGCTACATTTAAGTTCTGGCCTAATTTGCAGCTCTTCTGATTCCTGATGTAATTCCAACAGCAGTGCGTGAGCCAGGGGAGCTGCGGATTTTCAATTTTCCTCTCCTATCAGTGGTGTCATCTATAAACTCAACTGAGGTTATACCTGGAGCTGTGAATAATTATCAACTGGCCTGAGACTGGGGAATCTATTTCTATTTGCACTTGAGGTTCAGGCGGATCTTAAAGCAGCGTGAACCAAATTAGAACTGACTTACACCTGATATTGACCTCACATTCTTAACACTCTCTTGAAAGTTAAGTCTGGGGAAATTATCAAAAATATTGAGTTAATTATTTATAATTGTATATAAGTTCATCATTACCTTGTTCAAAAAGCAAGGATATTCTATTGAAAATGATCAGATTAGTATTTTATTGAAATATTATGACCCCATAGGCCTGAAATTCCTCAGATGTGGGAAAGTTTGTGGTGGAACTTGGATCTGTCTGGTTTCCATCCCATTGGGTTTAAAGAATCTCATCATCATGAGGTGAATGCACTGTTATAGAGGAAAACAAGTTTCCATGTCACTCATATTCCTTTAACATTGTGCACTCTCTCTGTAAAGTAAAAGGTCACACATAACCAATGACAGACAGCTGCTACTGGAGGAGGAACACCACTAACAAAAACCTGAGCCCATACAGTCCTCTGCAGTTAAAAGACAGACAGGAAAGGCTTGGGAGACGGTGAGGTTGGAGTTGAGGTAGCCAGCGAAGGTTGGTAAACGCTAGGCAAGGCTCATCATATTCAGAATCATGCTTTCTTAAAAGTATTGGAATGCCCTTACACTCAGCCGCTATTACTTCAAAAGGAAATGTCACTGCGTGAACAGCTAGATCAGCTTTTCTCTTTTTCACATCATAGGGGGTGCCTTGGAGGAAGAGACTAGCCATTTCAAAGACCACCAGGAACTTTTAGATTCACAATTCCTGTCCACAACCACTGTCACGTGCTTGCCAACTCTGTCATGGCATCACCCTTACTCCAGCACCAGCATAGAGACACCCACTTCAGAGCAAATACTTGGTGAATCAGAAGGGTTTACACTGGATGAAGCACTGACCACTACTGAGCATGAGGACTTGGGCGTGGAAAAGAAGGAGAGTGTCTATCCTCCACAGAGGGGGAATAAATGACTGCCATCAGCTGATTTACTTAGGAAACCAGATCTCAAAAGCCCAGTCTTCACAAATGCAATGATTAAAGAGCATCAATCTCACATGTAAGCAATGGAGATGGTTTCTGTGCATATGGTTGAGATGATGGAAAAGAAGGAGGCGTTCAATATCTGCAACTGCAACACACTGCATGAAGTTTCTCAAAACATACAGAACACCCTGGAGAGAGTGGCAATCCAATAAGTTTCTGAAACAACAAGGAGGAGGTACTAATGACATTGGTGGCATAGAGTATGGCAGCTAACACTGCTTCAAAAGATGGCTCGAGGGTCAGCCTGAACACAACACTTGCATACGGTTTTCAAGACCTGATTGGAACTATTTACACTATAATAACACCTAACAGTAGCACCTCAGAGCCTGTGCCTTGCACCAGTGGTCACAGATATTGCTGTTGCTCTGGAGAGTGGCAATGAGCTTGCTTCCTTAAGGCCCCCTCTAATGAGGGACCTTCAGATATGAGCTTGGCACCCCCTTGACACTGCAAGAGAAAAGCTGCCATAGAGGTCCCTCTGTGACAGCTGCTTCATTGAGATAAAAGTCACCTCAGATCTCTATAGCTGCAAAGGAACCATTCCAGTCATCCACTGCTGAACCTTGTGTCAATCAGGGAGGACCGTGTAGAAGTAGAAGACTAAGAGCAAGTAAATTAGCTGGCACAAAGGTTAGACACAGTTTTAGAAATAGTTGTAGTTATGGTGAATGATCTTTGGGCACATTTTTGCTTGAGAACATACACTGGAATTTTCTCCTTCCAGCTCCACTGTTGTAACTTTGGTTTATCAGAAACCTCGTTTATGCACGCAAGAAGGGTCTATGCTGAAGTTCTGTTGAAATTACGGCGATGGAGCAGAAAAAACCTGAGCAATCCTAGTGATACAGTTCTGAGTTCATTTCTATGTATGCTTGCAACTTTTTGTTGCTGGAAAATGTCTGGGAAATGTAGACTTCTGTCTTATCAAGGAAATAGGTGGAAGCTTTGTGCGTGTGGTGGGGAGAACTGGAGAGTGTCAAGTGACTTTATTTTGGGTGACAAATTTTATTCAATGAAAACGCTGAACTAGAAGTTGTCTCCACCTTGTTCTGGCTGCTGGCTGTCCTGTCCACATCCTCTCCATCTTGTCCTTTTTAAAATCCTTCATGGATTTGCCTCTCCCTAGCACTGTAATATCCTCCAGCCCTACAATTTACCCGCCACAGAACTTTCCATTTCTCAGACTTTGGCCTCTTGTGCATCCGCCCTCCCTTCAGCTCATCATTGGCGGCCATGCTTTCAGCTATCTATGCCCTACGCTCTGGAATTCCATCTCTAAACCTTTCCACTTCCCTCTCCTCCTTTAAGACTTTCCTTAAAACCTACCTCCTTGACCAACCCCTCCTAATATTTCCTTCTTTGGATTGGTGTCCATTTTGACTGATTACACCTCTGTGAAGTACATTGAGACATTTTTCTACATTAAAGGTGCTACATAAATGTAAGTTCTTGTTGTTGAGCACACTTCTCATGTTGTGAGGATGGAGGCCCTTTCCCCCACCTTCATCATCATCCCATTCACCTCATGGATGCAGCAAGCATTTTTTCACAGCAATATAGTAAGCACCAAGCTACAATGATTTTGGTGACTTTTGCTGGGCTGTATTGCAAGGCAATAGATTTATCCCGGCACCAAAACGAGACATCAGAATCTTTAGTAACACCTATCTCATGGGTGTCATTAAGTCTGCTTTGTCCCTCAGTCTGCAGAAGTCAGGAAGCCATGACTGATCACCAATCAACCCTCCTGATACATTACTTTGAGTCATGAAGGTTGGTATGGTGGATTGTCGCATTAGGAAAGTGTCATGACAGCTTTCTCGGTCTTATGTATTAATGTGCAGGATAGGATGATTAGCACAGCACACTAGCTGCAGATTATGGAATGAAAGTCTTTCCTATTTATGAAACTGAGGGGGTTGTCACATGAGGTTTTAAATGCCATATGCATTCCACCAACTGATTTTTGCATCTGTGGGAACCCTGCTAGTCTGTAGAATTGGACTACTCACTTTCTTTGTTTATCTGGTTCCATTAAGAAGGAATTGAACTGCATGGCCTACCTGAAAAGAGCATCAGTGACCTTTTTCTACAATGATGAGTTGCCTGACTCATCAGGTCATAAGAACATAAGAACATAAGAAATAGGAGCAGGAGTAGGCCATTTGGCCCCTCGAGCCTGCTCCGCCATTCAATAAGATCATGGCTGATCTTCTACCTCATCTCCACTTTCCTGTACTATCCCTATATCCATTGATTCCCTTAATATCCAAAAATCTATTGATCTCTGTCTTGAATATACTCAACGACTGAGCCTCCACAGCCCTCTGGGTTAGAGAATTCCAAAAATTCACCACCCTCTGAGTGAAGAAATTTCTCCTCATCTCAGTCCTAAATGGCCATCCTTTTACTCTGAGACTGTGACCCTGGGTTCTAGACTCCCCAGCCAGGGGAAACATCCTCCTTACATCTACCCTGTCAAGTCCTGTACGAAGTTTGTATATTTCAATGAGATCACCTCTCATTCTTCTAAACTCTAGAGAATATAGGCCTAGTCTACTCAATCTCTCCTCATAGAACAATCCCCCCATCCCAGGAATCAATCTGGTGAACTCCCTCTATGGCAAGTATATCCTTCCTTAGGTAAGGAAAGCAAAACTGTACACAATACTCCAGGTGTGGTCTCACCAAGGCCCTATATAATTGCAGTAAGATGTCTTTACTCTTATACTCAAATCCTCTTGTAATAAAGGCCAACATACCATTTGCTTTCCTAATTGCTTGCTGTACCTGCATGTTAACTTTCAGTGATTTATGTAAAAGGACACCCAGGTCCCTCTGAACACCAACATTTCCCAATCTCTCACCATTTAAAAAATACTCTGCTTTTCTATTTTTCCTACCAAATTGGATAACTTCACATTTTTCCGCATTATATTCCATTTGCCATGTTCTTGCCCACTCAATTAGCTTGTCTATATCCCCTTGAAGCCTCTTTGCATCCTCCTCACAACTTACATTCCCACCCAGCTTTGTATCATCAGCAAACTTGGATATATTACATTTGGTCCCCTCATCCAAAACATTGATATAGATTGTAAATAGCTGAGGCCCAAGCACTGATCCTTGCGGTACCCCACTAGTTACAGCCTGCCAACCCGAAAATGACCCGTTTATTCCTACTCTCTGTTTTCTGCCCGTTAACCAATCCTCAGTCCATGCTAGTATATTACCCCAATCTGATGAGCCCTAATTTTGTTCAATAACCTCTTGTGTGGCACCTTATCGAATGCCTTCTAAAAATCCAAATACACCACATCCATCTGGTTCCCCCTTATCTATTCTGCTAGTTACAACCTCAAAAAAATGCGAACAGATTCGTCAACACGACTTCCCTTTCATAAATCCATGTTGACTCTGCCCAATCCTATTATTATTTTCTAAGTGCCCTGTTACCACGTCCTTAATAATAGATTATAATTTTATTAAAATTTGTTTATGGGATGTGGGTGTCGCTGGCAAGGCCAGCATTTATTGCCCATCCCTAATTGCCCTCGAGAAGGTGGCGGTGAGCTGCCTTCTTGAACCACTGCAGTCCCTGTAGTGAAGGTACTCCCACAGTGGTACTGCCCAGGGACTGCATTGGCGAGTTGCTGCAGTGCATCTTGTAGATGGTACACACTGCAGCCACGGTACACCGGTGGTGGAGGAAGTGAATGTTTAAGGTGGTGGATGGGGTGCCGATCAAATGGGCTGCTTTGTCTTGGATGTTGTTGAGCTTCTTGAGTGTTGTTGGAGCTGCACTCATCCAGGCAAGTGGAGAGTATTCCATCACACTCCTTATTTGTGCCTTGTAGATAGTGGAAAGGCTTTGGGGAGTCAGGAGGTGAGACACTCGCTGCAGAATACCTAGCCTTTGACCTGCTCTTGTTGCCACAGTATTTATGTGGCTTGTCCAGTTAAGTTTCTGGTCAATGGTGACCCCCAGGATGTTGATGGTGGGGGATTCGGCGATGGTAATGTCGTTGAATGTCAAGGGGCGGTGGTTAGACTCTCGCTTGTTGGAGATAGTCATTGCCTGGCACTTCTGTGGTGCGAATGTTACCTGCCACTTATCAGCCCAAGCCTGAACATCGTCCAGGTCTTGTTGCATGCGGGCATGGACTGCTTCATTATCTGAGGAGTTGTGAATGGCGCTGAACACTGCAGTCATCAGCAAACATCCCCATTTCTGACCTTATGTTGGAGGGAAAGTCATTGATGAAGCAGCTGAAGATGGTTGGGCATAGGACACTGCCCTGAGGAACTCCTGCAGCGATGTCCTGGGGCTGTGATAATTGAGCTTCAACCACCACAATCATCTTCTTTTGTGCTAGGTATGACTCCAGCCAGTGGAGCGTTTTGTTTGCATATATTTAGTCAGCTCTGTAGAAAGTAGCTCTGTTTCTTGATATCACGTGGAGTGACTCGAATTGGCTAAAGACTGGCTTCTGTGATGGTCGGGACCTCAGGAGGAGGCCGATATGGATCATCCACTCGGCACTTCTGTCTGAAGATGGTTGCAAACGCGTCAGCCTTGTCTGTTGCACTCACGTGCTGGGCTCCACCATCATTGAGGATGGGGTTATTCATGGAGCCTCCTCCTCCCCCCATTAATGGTACACCACCATTCACGACTGGATGTGGCAGGACTGCAGTGCTTTGATCTGATCCGTTGATTGTGGGATCGCTTAGCTCTGTCTATGGCATGCTGCTGCCGCTTTTTAGCATGCATGTAGTCCTGTGTTGCAGCTTCCCCAAGTTGGCACCTCATTTTTAGGTATGCCTGGTGCTGCTCCTGGCATGCTCTTCTACACTCCTTATTGAACCAGGGTTGGTCCCCTGGCTTGATGGTAATGGTAGAGTGAGGGATATGCTGGGCCATGAGGTTACAGATTGTGCTGCTGGACATATGCAAACAAAATGGCCTCCTTAATGTGGTTTCCACCTCAAGGATACCACTGTGCTGCTCATACCAATGTTTATGTAGCGGCAGTTTTAATTTGGGTCACGTTTGGGGTGGAAGTTGGAGGATTTGTGCGTGGAAGTTGGCTACACCCTATTGATCACATTTAAATGCATGAAGACCAAAAGGAGATGAGATGGAAAATACAGACAATATTTGTCGACCCAAAGATTGCAATAATTTCCAAAGACTTTTCTCACAAAGGTTAATTAAGGCATTATGGATAATACTCATTGGGGCTGACTATTTGACTCAAGTGCTGCACCACTGGTGCTGTCGCTACATGAACCTGTGCACAAGTGGGCAGATTTCCTGGGATAAAGTGAGGTTAGTCCATTTGTATTACCTACAGCTGTATTTAGTGTTTTACCATTGTTGTTAATGGGTTATAAATTAAATCGCATTCTAGTGCTATTTGCTGGATAAGAAATTAAAAACAGAAATGCCACTATTAAGACTAGAATTCAATTTGTAATAATACAAATCACAATAATACAATTCTGGAGAATACTGCAGAGCGCCATCCAACCTGTCCAGGCTGCGACTTTAAGACTCTGATGATCCTCTCAAAGACCAATCTTGTGGAGACATGTGCCTCATCATAGAACTCCTCTGCTGCTGTTGAGACCAATTTAACTCGGGAAATCATCCATAGGAGTGGGGGTAGGCTTTGTCACCCAAAAGTCTACCTACAACAAGGGTTACCTCCCAAACCTGTGACCTCTACCACCTAAAAGGACAAGGGCAGCAAGTGCATGGGAACACCATCACCTCCAAGTTCCCCTCTAAGTCACACACTATCCTGACTTGGAAATATATCGCTGTTCCTTCATCGTTGCTGGGTCAAAATCCTGGAACTCCCTCCCTAACAGCACTGTGAGAGTACCTTCACTGCACGGACTTCAGCGGTTCAAGAAGGTGGCTCTCCACCACCTTCTCAAGGACAATTAGGGATGGGCAATAAATGCTGGCCTTGCCAGCGACGCCCACATCCCAGGAACGAATAAAAAGAAACAACAGGTACCAGTGAAACGTGGCCATGTAAATTAGGTGGGGGAGGCAATCCTGGCCCTCCCGATTTTTTTTCTCAAGGTTTGTAGGAACAGCACTCAAATGTGGGAGTGCCCATGGAAGCTGACATTGGACCTTGTGCTGGGTACCCCGCAGATCCTTGCTCTGAGGGGGCAGACAGCATGGCAGGCCTGAGAAGGTGAGTTCTACTTAATCTTTCAGCCTCCCACAGATTTTCAGGCCTAGAGGCTTTGTGTTTTCCAACAGCAGCCAGAAGGCGCTGACGCCAGCAGTGAGTCCTGCAGCTGTGCTTTTATTCTCACCCCTGTTTCCAGGTGCAAGGCCCTACCAGGGATAGACCGGCACTAGGGGTGTGACTGGGCCATTTAAATGACCTGAATTACCAAATTCAGACATGGTCAGTTCAAGACAGGTGCAGTACCTGTTCAGTCCCCAGGCAATAGGGAGAGGGGAAATGAGGAAAATTGGTGCCATAAACCCATTTACGCGTGTGAATTGGGTTTCCACCGCACTGCCGATGAAGTTATGGTGACAGAGCGGTAGCAGCTCTGAGGAAATTCCCAGCCATAGTATTTCCACAAGAAGATCTTGTCATTGAGGCAGCTATGTTTTATACTGTTATTATGGGATGCAGATTGCTCTGAATGGATTTTGCATATTATGATAACATTAATTATGGACAAATCATTTCTAAATTTGTTTTTAATTATCTAACTCTTTCACCAGCACCTCACATCACTAATCTACCTCACCACACTCAACTATGACCTCCCCTCCATCACATCCTTTAACATATAATCACAAGGCCACACTGAAATAACTCTTGCTCATTCCAAACATAGTCACCTCTTCCTTTCCTCTATTCACACCACGTCACTAGCACCATTCTCTTCTCACATATAACTTTCCCAACCATCAACTACTCCCACCACTCCTTCCTCACTTTGCATCACACACAATTCCATTTATATTCAGCAGCTCCTCATCATCATTCCATCTTGCTTCTTCGACACCTCTCACCACATATACCATGTGCACAAGCTCCAAACATCACCACTCACCTTTTCAACACACACTCACTAACTCACACCCTCTCTTTCTGCAGGATAAGACTATGCATAATGTCAGGGGGAAGAACAGAATGGGTGCAGGAGTCCCCAACATTATTGCCCTCACACAAGCAGAGCAAGAAGCCCTGGTCATCACTGGCCCAGGCAGCGTCATGAGTATCGGCGAAGAAGAGGCTGGTGGCATGCACAAGCAGGGTGTCTGCATATTACTTGTATCCCTTCATTCACCTCAGCATAGATGTAGCATGCTTAGCAACTTCAAACTGCATTCTCAAAACTGTTACCTGATGTACCACTTCTCTCTCTCTCCCATCCTAACTCTTCTCCTTTTTTCCTTTCTTCTAGGGCATTCTCAACACCAACAATCTCCTGCAGAATAACAGACTTCAGAGGAGGACACTCCCTCTGAGATTGCACCATCAGGCGCTCCACCCATCCCAGGCACCAGCTCAGATGTTGGCACTCCATGTAGACTTGATAACGAGCTAGAGGGGTCTGCACATGTTGAAATACCTAACTCCAGTGGACAACATCAGGTTGTGGTGGAAGGGGCAGCACAGGAGAGAACCTCATCAGATGGAGAGGCTCTCTGCCAAGTCTGTTGAAGACGACAGAGATGAGAACTTTGAGGGCCCAGCCATGAAAAGAAAACTGCTGACCTCACATAAACAACTCGATGAGGTATTGGAAGGCATGCCAAGAAGTCTGACCACTATAGCTGAGAGTGTGGAGGAGTCCGCATCCTGTCTCTCACATGGCATCACCACTCTGTAGTCTACCCTAGATAGTATGGTCACCAAGAACGCTACAACTGGACCCTCACAACAGAATCCATGTGAGCACGATTTGCAGCTTTGGAGGAAGCTCAAATGGCTGTGATGCAGACTCTGGACAAGCTGGATTAAAATTAACCATCTAATCTACATTTCCCAGCTCTGTCTCGGGGTCTGCAGGATTTTTAAGCCTGTACAAATTCATTACATTTCAAAACCCAGTCCTTAAACATAACTCATTCCTAAATCCTTTCCTTGAAAAAAAGATTAAAATTCCTGAAACATGACAGTAGCTTTATACAAATCTCATAAATAATTGTTTTATTTATGAGTCATTTTACTCAAGTGGTCACTTCAAAATGAAAACTGTTTTGGAATCTTCAGAAGTACGCATTTGCCTTTGCAACTGTAAAATTTGTTATACCTCTATCAGACATACTTTCTGAGCCTTTGCAAGAAACTTTTCTATTTATCCATTTGACAATGCAGTTTAAACAAAGAATAAAGCTGCAGTCTATTTTCCTTCTACAGTTTCTAGTAGTATCAATGTAAGCCCTGAAAGTCTGAGGCTTAGCTGTTCGGCCAGGGCCTCGTCACAAGAAAGTACAAGTTATAATTTTGGATTTGCAGAAGCTGTATAGATGAATTTTGCAACACCATGCAATGATGACTACCAAGTGTTATTCTGATGCCTAAATGATCATTTAGAATTTCCTAATAATTGCTTCATTAGAAAGAAATGGTTGTGTTTATATAGTGCATATTAATTAGTGAAAGAACAAGATTATTGAGTTGTACATGGTTTGTTTAGTCATGGCACACCATAGGCTTCCAATTGTGCAGAAAACTCTTTACATTTAAGTAGCACAATGTATTGATAAGATTGAGGTTGTTCTTTGACAGGTTTATTTGAAGCAGGAAAGGTGAGTGAAGAGACTAAAGGGGTTATTTTGGCCAAAGGGTGAAAGCAGGTGCTAAATGGGTGCTGCGCGAATAAGAAACGCCTGTTTGAAAGTGCGGATTTAGTGCACAATTTTTGGGCTAATTGATGATTATCATGAATTAAATGTGCCTGCAGGTGCTAAAACCGACAACTGACGTTTACCATTCAAGCACCAATTAGACGCAATTTTCCTGGAGCTGCATCTGTAGCCTCCATTCACCCACTTCCACTGAAGGTGCGGAATGCGCTGGCAGGGAGAGAAGCCAACGTGGAAGGATGTCTTAGGGACCGAGAGAGAGGGCGCCCAGGTTCTCAGACGCAGCACTGGAGGTCCTGGCGGAGGAGGTACAGAGGAGGAGGGATGTCCTCTACCCGCAGGAGGAAAGGAGACCACAGAGGCAGCTAATGCGACGCATGTTAGAGGGGATTGCCCGGGAGGTGACAGCCAGGAGCCCTGGCCCTAGGACATGGCTGCAGTGTTGCAAGAGATATAATGGATTGACACGAGTGGTTAAGGTAAGATCCCATCTCACAAACACACTGCTCAATAACTGCACCACCATCACCAGCATCACAACCTCAACACACTTTATCCACAATCTAACTATACACTGACATTCAAACACCCCACACCATTGCATCCTGCACAGGCACTATTCACACCTCAGACACATCTCACAGCTCTTCAATCATGTGAGGCAGCACACACACAAACACACACGCGCGCGCGCACACACACACACACACACACAGACCCGTCAATACACTCATTAACAATCACACTCTCTTCCAGGAAAAAATAGCACATGACAGGCAGCAGCAGGACCTGGCTGGGGGAGGCCAACCATGCCTGCATGACATTACTCCCCTTGAGGAGGCAGTGCTGGCTGTGATCAGGAGGGGAGTGTCAAACAGGCAGAGCAGGGGCAATATCGCCTAGAGGTATGTGGCAATCCAGCTTCTTTACAGATGCACAACTATTCCTGATCCCTAATCCCCCAAAGCTATCCTCACTCCCAAATTCCATATGATCTCATCACATCCTCCTATAGTGGCCACACACACTGCAGCCGAACCATTCCAGCTTTATTATTGCAGGCTTCCAGGAGCAAGATCCACCTCACTCCCAGACCAAGTGCAAGATGAGCAACAACTACTTCGCCACCCCCCCCACTCCCCAGAGGAAGAGGAGGAGGAGAGCGAGGACAAATGCACTGCCTCAATGGCTAACACTGTCGCAGGCACCAGCTCAGAGACCGACACCACGCGTAACTTAGTCATAGAGTCATAGAGTTATATAGCACAGAAAGAGGCCCTTCGGCCCATTGTGTCCGCGCCGGCCATCAAGCCCTGTCTAATCTAATCCCATTTTCCAGCACTTGGTCTGTAGCCTTGTATGCTATGGCGTTTCAAGTGCTCATCTAAATGCTTCTTGAATGTTGTGAGGGTTCCTGCCTCTACCACACTTACAGGCAGTGAGTTCGAGATTCCAACCACCCTCTGGGTGAAAAAGTTTTTCCTCAAATCCCCTCTAAACCTCCTGCCCCTTACCTTGAAACTATGCCCCCTGGTTATTGACCCCTCTACTAAGGGAAAAAGTTCCTTTCTATCTACCCTATCTATGCCCCTCATAATTTTGTACACCTCAATCAGGTCCCCCCTCAGCCTTCTCTGCTCTAAGGAAAACAACCCCAGCCTGTCCAGTCTCTCTTCCTAGCTGAAGTGCTCCAGCCCAGGTAAAATCCTGGTGAATCTCCTCTGCACCCTCGCCAATGCAATCACATCCCTCCTATAGTGTGGCGACCAGAACTGCACACAGTATTCCAGCTCTGGCCTAACTAGCGTTTTGTTCAGCTCCATCATAACCTCCCTGCTCTTATATTCTATGCCTCGGCTAATGAAGGCAAGTATCCCATATGCCTCTTAACCACCTTATCTACCTGTCCTGCTGCCTTCAGGGATCTATGTACACGCACACCAAGGTCCCTCTGATCCTCTGTCCTTCCTAGGGTCCTACCATTCATTGTGTATTCCCTTGCCTTGTTAGTCCGCCCAAAATGCATCACCTCACACTTTTCAGGGTTAAATTCTATTTGCCACTGTTCTGCCTATCTGACCAACCCGTCTATATCGTCCTGTAGCCTGAGGCTTCCCTCCTCACTATTTACCACTCCACCAATTTTCGTGTCATCTGCGAACTTACTGATCATACCTCCTGCATTCATATCTAAATCATTAATGTACACTACAAACAGCAAAGGACCCAGCACCGATCCCTGCGGTACACCACTGGACACAGGCTTCCAGTCACAAAAACAACCTTCGACCATCATACTCTGCCTCCTGCCACGAAGCCAATTTTGGATCCAATGTGCCAAATTGCCCTGGATCCCATGGGCTCTTACCTTCTTGACCAGTCTCCCATGTGGGACTTTGTCAAAAGCCTTACTGAAGTCCATGTAGACTACATCAACGCACTACCCTCATCCACACACCTAGTCACCCCCTCGAAAAATTCAATCAAATTGGTTAGACATGATCTCCCCCTGACAAAGCCATGCTGACTATCCTTGATTAATCCTTGCCTCTCCAAATGGAGACTAATTCTGTGCCTCAGAATTTTTTCCAATAATTTCCCTACCACTGATGTTAGGCTCACTGGCCTGTAATTCCCTGGTTTATCCCTACTACCCTTCTTGAATAATGATACTACGTTAGCTGTTCTCCAGTCCTCTGGCACCTCCCCTGTGGCCAGAGAGGTTCTGAAAATTTGTGTTAGAGCCCCTGCAATCTCCTCCCTTGCCTCACACTGCAGCCTGGGATACATCTCGTCTGGGCCTGGGGATTTATCCACTTTTAAGCCCACTAAAACTGCTAGTACCTCCTCCCTCTCAGTACTAATTTGTTCAAGTATATAACAATCCCCCTGCCTGATTTCTATGCCTACATCGTCCTTCTCCATAGTGAACACAGATGCAAAATATTCATTTAAAACCTCACCTACATCTTCCGGCTCTACACACAGATTGTCACTTTGGTCCCTAATGGGCCCTACTCGTTCCCTGGTTATCCTCTTGCCCTGAATATACTTATAAAACACCTTGGGATTTTCCTTTATTTTGACCGCCAGTGTTTTTTCATGCCCCCTCTTCGCTCTCCAATTTATTTTTTAAGTACCCCCCTGCACTTTCTATACTCCTCTAGGGCTTCCACTGTTTTTAGTCCTTTGTATCTGCCAAAAGCCTCCCTTTTTTCCTAATCCATTATTGTATACCCCTTGACATCCAGGGTTCCCTGGGCTTGTTGGTCCTACCCTTGACCTTTACGGGAACATGTTGGCGTTGTACTCTCTCTATTTCCTTTCTGAAAGACTCCCACTGCTCTGATGTGGATTTTCCTACAAGTAGCTGATCCCAGTCCACTTTGGCCAGATCCTGCCTTATCATATTAAAATCGGCCTTCCCCCAATTTAGAACCTTTATTTTTGTCCATCTTTGTCCTTTTCCATGACTACCTTAAATCTCACCGAATTATGGTCACTGTCACCAAAATGCTCTCCTACTGACACTTCTACCACTAACCCGGCTACATTCCCTAGAATTAGGTCCAGTACCGCCCCCTCTCTTGTAGGACTTTCTACATGCTGGCTCAAAAAGCTCTCCTGGATGCACTTTAAGAATTCCGTACCCTCTAAGCCTTTCACACTCTGACTATCCCAGTTAATATTGGGGAAGTTGAAATCCCCTACTATTATTACCCTATTATTTCTACACTTCTCTGAGATTTATATCTGTTCCTCTATCTCCCCCTGACTGTTTGGGGGCCTATAGTACACTCCCAGCAAAGTGCTGGCCCCCTTTTTGTTTTTAAGTTCTACCCATATGGCCTCATTAGAGGAACCTGCTAAGATATCATCCCTCCTTACTGCAGTAATTGACTCCTTGATTAATATTGCAACACCCCCTCCTCTTTTACACACCCCTCTGTCTCGCCTGAAGATTCTATACCCTGGAATATTGAGCTGCCAGTCCTGCCCCTCCCTCAACCATGTCTCTGTGATAGCAACAATATCATACTCCCATGTGTTCATCAACACCTTCAATTCATCTGCCTTACTCACAAGACTCCTTGCATTAAAATAAATGCCATCCAGCCTTGCCATACTCCCTTGTGCCGTTACATATTTGCTCTGCCTTCCAGGCTGACTTGATGTTTCCTCTATATTTGGCTGTGGATCACCCCCTACTATAGCTCCACTCTGTATCCCATCCCCCTGCCAAGTTAGTTTAAACTCCCCCCAACAGTACTAGCAAACCTCCCCGCAAGGATGTTGGTCCCATTCCGGTTCAGGTGCAACCCGTCCGACTTGTACAGGTCCCACCTTCCCCAGAAGCAGACCCAGTGATCCAGGAAACAAAAGCCCTCCCTCCTGCACCAACTCTTTAGCCACACATTCATCTGCTCTATCCTCCTATTCCTATACTCACTAGCACATGGCACCGGGAGTAATCCAGAGATTAAAACCTTTGAGGTCCTGCTTTTTAATCTGCTACCTAGCTCCCTAAATTCTTGTTGCAGGACCTCATCCCTCTTTCTACCCATGTCATTGGTACCAATGTGAACCACGACCTCTGACTGTTCGCCCTCCCCCTTCAGAATGCCCTGCAGCCATTCAGTGATATCCTTGACTCTGGCACCAGGGAGGCAACATACCATCCTGGAGTCATGTCTATGGCCACAGAAACGTCTATCTGTTCCCCTTACGATAGAATCCCCTATCACTATTGTTCTCCCACTCTTTTTCCTCCCCTCCTCTGCAGCTGAGCCACTCGTAATGCCACGGACTTGGGTCTTGCTGCATTCCCCTGAGAAACCATCTCCCCCAGCAGTATCCAAAACGGAAAATCTGTTGGAGAGGGAGATGGACACTGGGGACTCCTGCACTACCTTCCTAGTTCTTTTACTCTGTCTGGCGGTCACCCATTTCCTGTCTGCCTGTGCACTCTTTACCTGCGGTGTGACCACCTCATTAAACATGCTATCCATGAAGATCTCAGCTTCGCGGATGCTCCACAGTGACTCCAGCCGCAGCTCCAGCTCCAAAACACGGATTTTGAGTAGCAGCAGCTGGAGACACTTCCTGCACATGTGTTCGCCCTGGACACCGAATGTGTCCCTGACTTCCCACATGGCACAAGAGGAGCACTCCACACTGCCGAGCTGCCCTGCCATGTCCTACCCTTAATTTACTCCGTTTACTTCCTTTAAATTAAAGAATATTAAATACACTAGGGACCTTACTTCCCTTTAAACACTACTTACTCTAACCTAGAGACCTTACTTTTACTTTAACGACTGGACTGTAGAAATACTCACCAGGTCCTACTTACCAATCAGCTCCTTCCCTGGTTGTGACATCACTTTAGCAGTTTCACAGTTGTTGTTGTTTGACTGCTCCCGCTCTCAGACTCTTTCCTTGGTGTAAAGTAAGAACCAATTCCTACAGGGTGAAAAGTTAGGAAAAACAAAGGCGAAGCAAGGGAGCTCCTCCTTCCACTCCTCACCTGACTCCCTGACTCACCCAACTCGCAGCACTCTGTTTAAACCGCACTCAGTGCAAAATTGCACTGCAAAGCCTGTTTTTATTGGCCCTGAAACAAAGGAGCTTGCTGAGCCCAGCTACAGGAGAACCCGTTTAATCTAGTTTCCCCAATTAACTGCCTTCAGCTGCTCTGAGTTGTAGGCCTTGTATATCACTTTATAACCCTGCTTAAAGCTGGGAAATTTAGATTTTTAACAGTAAACAGTAACAGTAAATGTGAAACAAACAAAAGTTTGATTTTCGCAAACAGTTAAGACTCCCTGACTCAGCCAACTCACAGCACTCTGTTTAAACCGCACTCAGTGAGGCTAGGTAAGAAGAGGGATCCTTACAGTGGGATGCAGCGAGCACTAGTGGGCAATAGCCACACCAGATGGAAGGGATACCACAGGTGCCACCTTTCTGGGGGGTGGGGGCAAAGCCTCATACTAGTCCTGCTGTAGAGAAGTCAGATGAGGACCTCACAGGGCCAAGTTTCAGAAGAAGGCTGATGGGTGTGACAAACCAAGTGCTTGGTGCAATGGAGAGCCTGCCTGAAAGCTTACGGGTTGTGGCCAGGGGGATGGAGGAGTCCACCTCCACCTTGGTCTGTGGCATGACGCAGAGCCTGGAACCCATTCGATCCAGCATGTAGAGGCTGGTGACTTCCAGCCAGAGACCTGTGGAGCCCGACATCATGCAGCGTCTGAGGACTGAAGTCACAGCTTCCACTGCTGTCATTGCAGCTTCCATGGAATGGCAAGGTGCTGCAATGGAAGCTCAGGCAGCTCCCACAGTGGCTCTGAGTTCCTCGGTTGAAAGGGGCTTGTAGAGTGTCTCCAATAGCCAGAATCTGTCCTCCAGCAGATCACTGGGCAAGTTGAGCAGAGGCCCCGAGGTAGTGGTGTGTAAATCATGGAGCAGGAACCTACTGGTCTCTGTCCGGATGCCAGCATTGCTGCTCCCTCCCCCACTACTCCACCATTGCCCTTGCAGTTGCCTGTCAGCCAGGCAGCCCAGACAGCTGAAGCCCTTGCTGAGATGATGCAGACTGAGGCAGGGCCATCGTGGCCCACAGCCTCTCGAGGGTATTGCAGGAGGACATCTGAACTGCCCTCTTCAGATTGTCAGCAGCCATCCACCCCGCCCGCTGCTGTCACTGGAGTTGCACGTCGTAGAAGGACTAGATGACGCAAGAGCACTTATAGATAACCACTAAGGGTAAGCATCAGTGTGAATAGTTTAATACTTGTAAGTGCTGTTGGTTGTGTCATGTCTTCATTGTTTGTTTTTGTTGTAGATAAAGAGTGATGATGGTAATTGGGTAGTGGTGGAATTGGTGGTCTTTTTTATTGTGATCTTCATGGGGAAGGGATTGAAAGGATTAACTGCAGATGATGGACAGCCTGATGGATCTTCAGTCATGGAAGGTAAATCATGTGGCAACAGTGCTCCAGAGTCTGATGGTGGAGCATGTCTCTCAAAAGTGCTCTTCAATTAGATGGCGGTGAGTGATCTCACCAGTACGGGCCATCTACCTGGAAGCATCTGGTGCTCCCCATGATCCCCCTCCTCTTCCTTTTCTTCCTCTTCCTCCTCCTCTTCCCCCTCCTCCTCCTCTTGTGGCTCCTGAGTTTGACCCTCTTGACAATTACTGGTGGCAACAGCTGGTCTCTATGATCGCCAGATTGTGGAGCATGCAGCAAATCAGCACGAATCTGGAGACCTTCTCGGCTGAGTACTCCAGGGCACCTCCTGACTGGTCAAGGCATCCAAATTTCTGCTTGAGGACCCCAATGGTCTGCTCAGTAATACTCCTGGTGGCTGAGTGGCTCTCATTGTATGAGTGCTCTGCTGGTGTCTGGGGCTTTCTCAGGGGAGTCATGAGCCATGGCATCAGAGGGTATCCCTTGTCACCTAGTAGCCAGCCGTGCACAATGCATTGGGGCTCAAAGATCTGTGGGATGGATGACTGTCTCAATGGCCCAAAAATTAGTGTTACTACGCGAGAGTACGCACTGTGTACTCTCGCGTATTCTGTCTCCAATTGCCGGTTTTCTGCATGCACTGCGCATGCGCTGAAAACCGGCACTTGGTGATTTCAAAAGGGGGCGGTTCCTAAGTGAACCGCGTGCGCGCTACAGGCTGCGCGCACGCAGTGCACTTAGTGCTTTGAACGCGCAGGTAAGTATGGAAGATTTTGCACATAAAGAAAGGAGGCGTAAGACCCTTTTTTAACAAGGTAAGTAGTTAATTAAGTATTATTTTGAATTTTTTTCAACAGGTATATCTTTTTTAGAGACTTTAAAGAAAGGTAAGTTTATTTTTATAACTTTTTAAAAGATTTTAAATTTTTTCAAAAATTAAATTTTTTGTTTAAAATGGTTAATTTATTTAACTATACTTATTTTATTAATGTGATGGTTTTAAAAAAAAATTTAATTGAGGTTTAGCTGTTCTTTTGGGGGGGTATAGATTCATAGCTTTCACAGCACTTGTTGTGAAAGCTATGAATGAAAGATGGTGTGCTGCCATTGGCTCTAACTGAGTCACGTGATCCCACAGCTCGCACGAATTAACTGCGCCTGTGGGATACGGAAGCCCTGCACAGCTGCTGTCCAGAACATCAAGTTCGTGCGAGCTGGGAATGAAAAAGCCAGCGCGCAGTGAGAGATCGCGGGGAAGCCTTACCCTCGCACGAAGGCTCCCTCACTAATTTTTGGGCCATTATAAAAGCATCGTGGCAGCTCCCTGGATAGCAGGCACTCACCTGCATGATATGCTGCTGGTGATCGCACACGAGCTGCACATTGTGGGAATGGAACTCCTTACTGTTCCTGAATGCCTCTGAGTTTAAATGAGGGGCTCGCATGTGTACAGTCATGGCTCCCTGGACCATGGGGAACCCTGCAATCCTGTTGAATCCTAGTGCTTTCTGCCTCTAGTCCTCTCTGGCAATAGGGAATGATATATAGTCACTCCTCAGAGCATATAGAGTCGCAGAGACCTCCCTTATGCAGATCTACAAAGAGGATTGTGATATGTGACTTATATCACCTGTGGCAGCCTGGAAACTTCCAATAGCAAAAACGGTAAGAGCTACTGTGAGCTTGACTGCCACAGGCAATGCAGTCCTGGCTGTACTATGACGTCTGAGTCTTTATTCCATGAGGCCACAGATTTCTGTGACGATCTCCTTGGTAATGAGCAGCCACCTCATGCAGTGGACTTGGGTCCTGTTAATGTAGGAGTACTGCTCTCCAAATACCCTGGGTGGATAGGGCCTCCTGCTGAGAGCTGTCCTTGCTCTCCTGTCCCTCTCTCCTGCAGCAGCTGGTGCTGCTCTGTCTGGCCTCATCTCTCCCTCCAATTCCTCATGCAGAGCGAGATGCCGATGACCAAGTACTCCCTTTCTCCTGGTAACTCCTATAAAGTGCCCAGTAAGGTAGAGTAGCACAGTACTTACTCTTTTTAGGTGAAGTCCTGAGAGAATTTCTGAATAATTGTTGATAGAGTGTTGGTGAATCCTGACAAAGTGTCCCAGAAAGTCTCCTGATGTGTCTCAAAAGTCCTGTTCAAGCGCAGTGTAGTCAGTCGATCTCAATCAGCAAGTGAACAGTGAAAGCTGAGCATGGCTTTAAGTAGCACTCGAAATCCTCAGCAATGACTTGTTTACTCCTTTTCAGCTAGTTGCTGTTAGGAGAGGTCGTTAAATGAAGCGTTACCCATCAAGATGGCGTGCAGCCTCTTTAATGAGCACTAGCAGGCAATTTAATTGTCAATCAGCCCCATAATGATCTGGTGGGCGGCCGTTTCTAGCGCGTGCTTCAACTCCTTTATGAAGAGGCCGTTCTGCGCTAAAGGCGGGCTAAACCAGGCATCGCAGCTTAAGACCCCAATCTTGGCCACCTCGGAGGCTCTTTAGCGCCTAAAGTATCCGTTGAAAATTGCCCCTTAACTGTGTACTGGGTGTAGCTGGGGTTTGGTGTAAGCAGTCTTCACCCGTAGCAAACATGTTTGACCCAAATAGCTATTCAGCAATAACGCACACTTATGTAGCACCTTTAAAGTAACAAAATGTTCCAAGATGCTTCACAATGAGGGAATCAGACAAAGACAGAGTTGGGCAAAGGCTTAGGAGAAATGACCAAAGCGATAGTTGAAGAGATCATTTTTGAGGAGGCTGCAGGATGTAGCAGGATGAATGGGCTAAGAAATAAAGGGCTAGAAATTCATCAACTTACCGCCACTCCGTAGTGCCATGAAACTGCTGCTCTTTCACCAGCTAGTGGCGGATCCCGCGGTGGCCGCCATATTCCTCACCCCCTTTGCGCTGCCGGTAATTGGCAGCGCCCTGGGAAATAAATGACGACGTGGCGCTGTCAATTGGTGTGCAACGCCAACTTAACGTCACCAATGCGAACTTCGACCCTAGCGCTGAATTCAGCGCTGGGTCCTAAGCACACCAGGTTAACCTGGCATGCAAGCAGGCTGACAGTGGCGATGTCTGTATCTCTTAAAGGGACACACACATCGTTAGGTAAGTTTGAATGTAAAGTTTTGGACTGCGTTTTTTTGATTTTATTGAAGTGGTGGCTCAGATGGTAAATGAAGGCCTTTGAGAAGACAGAACATACTACGAATACTCAGCAGGTCAGGCAACATCTGTCGAGAAAACAACAGAGTTCACGTCTCAGGTCGGGATGCTGCCTGACCAGCTGAGTATTTCCAGCATATTACGCTGTCATTTCAGATTTACAGCATCCACTTGCAGAGGGAAGAGGAGGAAGCAGAAGAGGAGGAAGCAGAAGAGGAGGAATCAGATGGAAGGATGCATCCCAGACAACCCCTTTGTGGCCGGGATATCTGGAATGGAATCATCCGCCTGTGGTCCCAGTGACCACAACCCCAATTCCCCTTTCAGCATTAGTTCCAGATCATACCTTTCATCTGTTACTGACCATCACAACGTCCTCTTGGCCACAATGCTGAAATAAAATCCACCAAAAAGCAAACATTCCAATCCACCTATACATGTCTATCCATCCAATGTGACATCAAGAAATCAACTCATCACTTATATGCATTCCCTTAGTGACTGTCTTGTGTGTGCCTTTGCCTATCCTACTGATGTCACGCAGTGCTACCCCAGTGGCTGCAGCATGGCTGGTGGAAGGCTACATTTCAGTGGGGGACACTGCAAATGTCCTTGCTGGTTGACCTTGAGGGGCTGGTGGCTGGAACTGTCAAATCAATCTTCTTCTGTTCTTGTTCTTCTTCACTCTCTTCTCTTCTTGGTCGCCCACTGGCTGGACAGGCTGCATTTCTTGGGTGTGTGAAATGAGGAAGGCATAAGGGTGGAGTTGTGGTAACGGGAAGGCGGGAAAGCATGAGGAGCATGCCAGAGGGAGGATAATGTATGAGGATACCAGCACCTTGTATCCTTTCTGCCCTGCTGCTGTCCAAGGGCTCAGCCATGCCCCTGCCAAGAATGGCCTGCACCATCTCCTCCAAGGGGGTGAGCTGAGACTAGGAATGGGAGTGTGCCTTATGATTGGTGCAGATTGTTGTTAGGTGAGTGATTGGGGGTCGTGCATTGAGCAGTGTGTGAGGCTAGTGGTGCAGTTGGTAGGTGACGGCTTTTGAAGATGCATTCACTGACCTTGACCAGTGGACTGTGGTCATGAAGCTTCTTTGGGCACAGGAGCCAGA
Source organism: Squalus acanthias (assembly GCA_030390025.1). Lineage (NCBI taxonomy): Eukaryota > Metazoa > Chordata > Chondrichthyes > Squaliformes > Squalidae > Squalus > Squalus acanthias. Next base: position 84,392,722 of record CM059432.1, read on the forward strand.
TGGTGGGGGCAACACTGCTGGCAGTGACGACCTTGGTGATGTACTCCCACATCCTTCTTTCTGGAGGGCATCCTGGCCCTTGTGGGTAGAGGGCCTGTCTTGCAGTGTTGACCCCCTGCACAAAGCTGGAGTGCTGCGTGCGAGACCCTGGGTGCCCCTTCCCTGGTTTGCTGAGCAATTTGTGTTCGTGCTGAGGCAGTTTTCCCATTTGTTGTGGTTCAGTAGGTAATTCAGCCTTAAGAGCTGAATATTCACATTTGGGACATTTTTTAACATTAAATAGTTTTTAAAAGGCAGAAAGGGCTGAAAACTGTATTGTTTCACTTCATTTTATTTTGTATTGCTTCAGTGTGTATGGCCCCTTTAATTCTCAGACCTCTTCATTACCCACAATTCCTTGCGAGCTCCACAGCCTCGATTCCAGAAGCTGTGGGAAGCTGCAACGCTGCACCTGGACAGGAACTTTGTCTCGGATGCCTCCAGCAACACAACCAGGATGGCATTGCACGGAAGGTAAGCGCTGCACCAACAATCTCCTGCCCCCGCAGACCAATTTTGCTTCGTTTTCAGCGGCTGTTAACTTTTGCTGGTGAACACGAATTTTTTCCCCAAAACTCCTAAATTTTGAAGCACGATGGCTGAAGGGTCTGCTACCAATGATGCAGGGGAATGAGAGCAGCAGATGCACAAGTAGATCCGAGCCGGATGAGGTTTTTTTTATTCGTTCATGGGATCTGGGCGTCGCTAGCAAGGCCAGCATTTATTGCCCATCCCTAGTTGCCCTTGAGAAGGTGGTGGTGAGCTGCCTTCTTGAACCGCTGCAGTTCGTGTGGTGAAGTTACTCCCACAGTGCTGTTAGGTAGGGAGTTCCAGGATTTTGACCCAGCGACGATGAAGGATCGACGATATACTTCTAAGTCAGGATGGTGTGTGACTTGGAGGGGAACTTGGAGGTGGTGATGTTCCCTTGCGCCTGCTGCCCTTGTCCTTCTAGATGGAAGAGGTCGCGGGTTTGAGAGGTGCTGCCGAAGAAGCCTTGGCGAGCTGCTGCAGTGCATCTTGTAGAGGGTACACACTGCAGCCACGGTACGCCGGTGGTGGAGGGAGTGAATGTTTAAGGTGGTGGATGGGGTGCCGATCAAATGGGCTGCTTTGTCCTGGATGGTGTCGAGCTTCTTGAGTGTTGTTGGAGCTGCACTCATCCAGGCAAGTGGAGAGTATTCCATCACACTCCTGACTTGTGCCTTGTAGATGGTGGAAAGGCTTTGGGGAGTCAGGAGGTGAGACACTCGCTGCAGAATACCTAGCCTCTGACCTGCTCTTGTTGCCACAGTATTTATGTGGCTGGTCCAGTTAAGTTTCTGTTCAATGGTGACCCCCAGGATGTTGATGGTGGGGGATTCTGCGATTGTAATGTCGTTGAATGTCATGGGGAGGTGGTTAGACTCTCGCTTGTTGGAAATAGTCATTGCCTGGCACTTCTGTGGCGCGAATGTTACCTGCCACTTATCAGCCCAAGCCTGAACATCGTCCAGGTCTTGTTGCATGCTGGCATGGACTGCTTCATTATCTGAGGAGTTGTGAATGGCGCTGAACATTGTGCAGTCATCAGCGAACATCCCCATTTCTGACCTTATGTTGGAGGGAAGGTCATTGATGAAGCAGCTGAAGATGGTTGGGCCTAGGACACTGCTCTGAGGAACTCCTGCAGCGATGTCCTGGGGCTATGATGATTGACCTTCAATCACCACAACCATCTTCCTTTGTGCTAGGTATGACTCCAGCCAGTGGAGCATTTTCCCCCTGATTCCCATTGACTTCAGTTTTACTAGGGCTCCTTGATGCCACACTCGGTCAAATGCTGCCTTGATGTCAAGGGCAGTCACTCTCACCTCACCTCTGGAATTCAGCTCCTTTGTCCATGTTTGGACCAAGGCTGTAGTGAGGTCCGGAGCTGAATAGTCTTGGCGGAACCCAAACTAGGCATCAGTGAGCAGGTTATTGGTGAGTAAGTGCCGCTTGATAGCACTGTCGATGACACCTTCCATCACTTTGCTGATGATTGAGAGTAGACTGATGGGGCGGTAATTGGCCGGATTGGATTTGTCCTGCTTTTTGTGGACAGGACATACCTGGGCCATTTTCCACATTGTCGGATAAATGCCAGTGTTGTAGCTGTACTGGAACAGCTTGGCTAGAGAGGCGGCTAGTTCTGGAGCACAAGTCTTCAGCACGATAGCCGGGATGTTGGCGGGGCCCATAGCCTTTGCTGTATCCAGTGCTCTCAGCCATTTCTTGATATCGCATGGAGTGAATCGAATTGGCTGAAAACTGGCTTCTGTGATAGTGGGGACCTCGGGAGTAAGCCGATATGGATCATTCACTCGGCACTTCTGACTGAAGATGGTTGCAAACGCTTCAGCCTTGTCTTTTACACTCACGTGCTGGGCTCCACCCTCATTGAGGATGGGGATATTCATGGAGCCTCCTCCTCCCGTTAGTTGTTTAATGGTCCACCACCATTCACGACTGGATGTGGCAGGACTGCAGAGCTTTGATCTGATCCGTTGATTGTGGGATCGCTCAGCCCTGTCTATAGCATGCTGCTTCTGCTTTTTAGCACGCATGTAGTCCTGTGTTGCAGCTTCCCCAGGTTGGCACCTCATTTTTAGGTACGCCTGGTGCTGCTCCCGGCATGCTCTTCTGCACTCCTTATTGAACCAGGGTTGGTCCCCTAGCTTGGTTGTAATGGTAGAGTGAGGGATATGCCGGGCCATGAGGTTACAGATTGTGGTGGAATACAATTCTGCTGCTGCTGATGGCCCACAGCGCCTCATGGATGCCCAGTTTTAAGCTGCTAGATCTGTTCTGAATCTATCCCATTGAGCATGGTGGTAGTGCCACACAACACAATGGAGGGTGTCCTCAGTGTGAAGATGGGACTTCGTCTCCGCAATGACTGTGCGGTGGTCACTGCTACCAATGCTGTCATGGACAGATGCATCTGCGACAGGTAGATTGGTGAGGACGTGGTCAAGTAGGTTTTTCCCTCGTGTTGGTTCTCTCACCACCTGTCGCAGGCCCAGACTGGCAGTTATGTCCTTCAGGACTCGGCCAGCTCAGTCAGTCGTGGTGCTACCGAGCCACTCTTGGTGATGGACATTGAAGTCCCCCACCCAGAGTACATTCTGTGCCCTCGCTACTCTCAGTGCTTCTTCCAAGTGGTGTTCAACATAGAGGAGTACTGATTCATCAGCTGAGGGAGGGCGGTAGGTGGTAATCAGCAGGAGGTTTCCTTGCCCATGCTTGACCTGAAACCATGAGACTTCATGGGGTCCGGAGTCAATGTTGAGGACTCCCAGGACCACTCCTTCCCGACTGTATCATCACCCCTGGTGGGTCTGTCCTGCCGGTGGGACAGGAGATACCCAGGGATGGTGATGGAGGAGTTTGGGACATTTGCTGAAAGGTATGATTCTGTGAGTATGACTATGTCAGGCTGTTGCTTGACTAGTCTGTGGGACAGCTCTCCCAATTTGGCACAAGTTCCCAGATGTTGGTGAGGAGGTCTTTGCAGGGTCGACTGGGCTGGGTGTGCCATTGCCGTGTCCGTGTCCGGTGCCGAGGTCGATGCCAGGTGGTCCATCTGGTTTTGTATTGGTTAGTTACAACTGAGTGACTTGCTAGGCCATTTCAGAGGGCACTTAAGAGTCAACCACATTGCTGTGGGTCTGGAATCATATATAGGCCAGACCAGGTCAGGACGGAAGATTTCCTTCCCATTAGTGAACCAGATGGGTTTTTACGACAATTCGATAGTTTCATGGTTACCATTACTAATACTAGTAATTATTATTCCAGATTTATTTAATTAACTGAATTTAAATTCCCCAGCTGTTGTGGTGGTCTCTGGATCATTAGTCCAGGCCTCTGGATTACTAGCCCAGTGACATTCCCACTACGCTACCATTCCCTGTTGAGGGTGTGAGCTGGAATACAGGATAGGATGATTCCATCTAATATCTATAAATTATATTTTTATTTATATAACAGAGCACCATGTTCATCAAAACATCAATCTCATATAAAGTGCACAATGTGGTTAGTGGACAGGATAGTTGATTTGTCTTTTTGTGTTTTTTTTTATATGCGTAAGGGATTAAAGCACCTTATCCTGCCAGTGACTTTCATTTTGATATCATTCATCTCACTTAGATAAAGTGTGTAAAATAGGTCAAGTCATCAGTACTGCAGGTGTCTCTAAAATTGTTAGCTCCGGTCTCCAGTCAGAACACCCTATAATTAGTATAAAGAGACGTTTGGTAATAACTAGGCAATATCTGCATTCATTCAGTACAGAACTGCTAATGTTTGGATCCACTGCCTCTTAACATAACACCAACTGGGAGTAAAATAATTATCAGCCATTAGAAATGATCATAGTCAAGTACCTGAATGAGGTACAAATGAGTATTTTACTGCAACTGGGAGAATTGCAACACACACAATCTGCATGTTGAAGAAATAGAAGCCCTCCTAATTGATGTAAATTACTGACTGAAAGCAAACATTTGACTTATCATTTTTATTCCGCGGCCAATTGTTTTTATACACTTTTTGAGAAATGAAGGAACTTGTCACCTCTCTGGAAAAGTGTACCTGTCACATCCTGCATGTCGATGGACAGGATACTTTGATCATTATCAATATCACTTTAATCTTCTCCAGGTGCCTGAAAAGAGTCGGTGGTAAAACAATGCATAAAAGCTGCTGTGAGCTGCACAGCTCCAGGTAGGATAGTTATTGAGGCAGAAATTCCGAACCCTACGGGTGTGTACGCGCTGTGTACTCACCCGTAGGGCCAACGGAAATTCCGGTTTCAGGCATGCATAGCGCATGCGCTGGAAACCGGCATTTCCGATCTGTCAAGAAAGCTCTTGACAGATCCTCCGCCTGCCCGGGAGAAGGGCCTCTGCGGGTGGAGAGTTCCGCTTTTTGGAGACCCTCCGCCCGCAGAAAACACTTACAATTCTTGTGCCTGGTAAAAGCTTTTACCAGGATAAGAGTTGAAAAAAGTAAAACAAAAAAAAAAAATTTCCACTGAATTATCATTTAAAAATACTTTAAAGAAAGGTAAGTTTATTTTTAGCCCCATTAAAAACTTTAATTATTTTTTTCAAAAAATAAAATTTTTGTTTAAAATACTTAATTTATGTAATTTAAAGTCATTTTAAAAATGTGATTTTTAAAAAAAAATTATTTGAAGTTTTACTATGTTTTGGGGGTGATCTCTATTCATATATTTGACTGGTCTTCCTGTCAAATGTATGATGGGAGATTCCCTTCTCTGATTGGCTCCCCATGGCCCACGTGATCCCAGGGACGCTGCGAACCACCTGCGCCTCTGGGATACGTGGGCCCTGCGCACCGGCAGTTTGGAGAGGCCCAGGAGTGGAACTCTGCGCCTCCCGGGAGCCCTCCGGTCTAGGCGCAGATTTTTCCAGATCGCAGCCCTCCGCCCGCGGGAGGCCTGCGAACGGAATTTCTGGGCCATTGTCATTACGTAGCATTCCCAACACTCCCGCTTTCGGCGATAGGTTTCCCACACGCTGCTCCTTGCAGCTCGGGCGAAGCAGTCCTTGTCTGCACAGTGGCCCGCCTGGCAACCAAACTGCTTTGTCTGAGCCCGCCTGTGCCCTGCTATTTGGAAACATCGCTTCGTTGCCAGTTGTGAGGATGACAGCATCGGGGCCGTCAAAAATCGCCTGGAATCTCCATGAGTTTTAAGAGAGCCACTGGAGGTGGGAGATAGAGACAGGAACACAAACTGCGGCGGTGGGGGGAGAGGGAGACAGAAAGACAATCTGGGGGGGAGGGGAGAGAGACAGAAACAAACTGGGGGGTGGGGCGGGAGAGAGACAGAAACACAAACTGGGGGGGGGGAGAGAGAGAGAAACACAAACTGGGGGAGAGAGAGACAGAAACACAAACTGGGGGGGAGAGAGACAGAAACACAAACTGGGGGGGAGAGAGAGAGAAACACAAACTGGGGGGGAGAGAGACAGAAACACAAACTGGGGGGGAGAGAGAGAGAAACACAAACTGGGGGAGAGAGAGACAGAAACACAAACTGGGGAGAGAGAGACAGAAACACAAACTGGGGGGGTGTAAAATTCGCAATTATTGCGATTCGAAATAACGAGATAAAGCAGATTCGTTTCATCAGTTTTATTTCAACGAAATGCTGTCATGATTAAACAGGACACAGAAGCCTGTAAAATGGCCGCCGCGCCTCGTGGCAGAAGCTTCCAGAATTTTCAGTGGGCAGACAAAATGGCGTTCGAATAAACATTTATAAGTAATACGCAGCAAACACTGATAAAGACAGGATGCAACCTGTCTGCATTCGACACAATAGCAAGATATAAGTGCTGGAATCATTTTCCATGCACAAGTAAGGACCATTGTACTGGGCAATCGAAGGCCCATCCAGATACATCAATACGCAAATTCCCCACGGCTCTACAATGAGAGAGCCATTCTCGGGTGATTAAGTCAGTATTCGAGGAGGCCCCAAAACCAGTCAGGGAGACTCCTAGCCGGTTCGACAATGGGGAAAACATTAACGGGTAGTTGGCCAGTTTAAGGTGCTACCGAAACCCATTAAAGGAAAGAATCACCCCATACTGGGAATTTTGAGCGCCAAGATTGTACAAAGGATGAACATTAAGATTTGGGCGGGAGATAAGGGAACACAGCACTATAACTATAGTGAACAAACGTCCATCTCTCTCTTATTCCTCTGATCCTCCCGGGGCTGATTGGTTTTGAACTGACTCTTGACTGTTTTATCTCGCTGATGACTGCTGAACTTTTATTCTCCTCTTCTGATCCTCGGGGATCGCTCTGCTGGACGAGCAGCCTTCTGTGTTTTCTCTGGACTCTGTTGACTATGTTGGGTGGGGCTCAAACGGAACGAGTCGCCTCGACGAAGGCCAGTGACCGGGTGCACCATCCCGAGAGTTGGTAAACGGTGTTTGGACCCGAAGGCCCGAAGAAGACGAGACGAGATGAGACGAGACGAGAAGAAGAGGAGAAGAAGTGGGGTACAGGGACCCCTCCAAACACGTGACAGTCAGGCGCTGCAGCGAAACGAATCGAGTGCCTCGTTTAAAATTCTCCGAAGTATCACGAATGGTGAGCATGTTTCCTCGATCCTACAAATCTAGATTAGTGTAGGTATTGATAGGGGAGGGTGGTTTTATTAAGGATAAAGTATAATGTGTTCCCCTTTTTACGATGTGCCGTGCATTCTTCATTACCATAGACCAAGCTTTATGAATGTATGTATACTTGTACTATCGTTAATTTGTGCCTATGACATGTACTTCATGATTTTGGACGTTATGCAATAAAGATTTCCATTTCGTACTATTCAACCGGGTCTATTTGAGTTTTCTCTGCATTACTGCTCTCGCACCTAAGTCCAGTGTTAGAACCGTAAGGGCGAGTGAGTCGAACCACTCACAGGTGCTTATTGCAACAAGGCTGGCCGGAGACCAGAGCAAGCAATAGTATTAGGCAACGAAGGCCTAACCCCGCACAAGCACCCACGAACCGAACCCCTTACAGGGGAGAGACAGAAACACAAAATGGGGGGGAGAGACAGAAACTCAAACTGGGGGAGAGAGAGACAGAAACACAAACTGGGGGGGGAGAGAGACAGAAACACAAACTGGGGGGGGAAGAGAGACAGAAACACAAACTGGGGGAGAGAGAGACAGAAACTCAAACTGGGGGAGAGAGAGACAGAAACACAAACTGGGGGGAGCGAGAGACAGAAACACAAACTGGGGCAGAGAGACAAAAACACAAACTGGGGGGGGAAGAGAGACAGAAACACAAACTGGGGGAGAGAGAGACAGAAACTCAAACTGGGGGGGGAAGAGAGACAGAAACACAAAATGGGGGGGAGAGACAGAAACTCAAACTGGGGGAGAGAGAGACAGAAACACAAACTGGGGGGAGCGAGAGACAGAAACACAAACTGTGGGGGAGAGAGAGAGACAGAAACACAAACTGGGGGGAGAGAGACAGAAACACAAACTGGGGGGAGCGAGAGACAGAAACACAAACTGGGGTGGAGAAACAGAAACACAAACTGGGGGGGCGAGAGAGACAGAAACACAAACTGGGGGGGCGAGAGAGACAGAAACACAAACTGGGGGGCGAGAGAGACAGAAACACAAACTGGGGGGGCGAGAGAGACAGAAACACAAACTGGGGGGTGAGAGAGACAGAAATACAAACTTGGGATGGGGTGTAGGCTTTGCAAAGTCCCCCAGAAACTTGTATAGAACCCTAAAGGGGGTGAGTTTTGGATCTGAACACGAATTTGGAATGATGGGACCTAAATGAAGGAATTTGAGGTCAAAACCTCAGTTTTGGACTTTAAGGATCAGGGGAAGAAAACCCTGAGGAAAAAGACTTTGGATAAGACACCTTTTTAAAAGGGCCATTGGGTAAACCTGCAGTCACAGAAACACAGGCTCCAGGAAAGGGTGTGGTGAGGCAGTGGACAGCTTTTGGGTATTGGGACCGAGCCAAGCTGTCTGGGAGATGTTTGCACTGCAATCCAACGAAGGAGGAAGAGCCTCACCCAAAACCTCACATACACATCCAAAAAAATGAATAAACCAAAACCCCTTTTGAAATCCCCAGGTCCAAACAGAATTCCTAACAATAAAACGTCCAGTACACAGCTTCACAGCCTGTCATCCCATCAAAAACCAATCAGCCAAGAAGATCGACAGGATGCAAACCATCCCAAAAAAAACATTTGACACTTACAGAACCCATTAAAGACATACATAAAGATAGAAGTGCTAGACCCAGTCAAGAAACCCAAAACATGAGGACAATTCAAACTCCGATTAAACAACAGATTGACAGGATGGAGCTATCCTGAAAATCACTTCACACATTTACAAAACCAGTTAACATGCTAGTAAAGTCGTTACTGTTAACGAGGTCTTACAATGACCGGGATTTGATTTGGTTTTGATAAGGCCACTTCAATTTAGTATAATTGAAGGCCCATCAAGCAGTTCTCCAGTAAAACAGTTCAAGTTCAACAGAAGGCAGTTCTGCAGTTCAATCGAAAAGCCTGTTTTCAGCAGAAGTCGGGGCTGGAGTTACAGAGTTCAGGAGAAGCAAGGAAGAAGCAGCAAGGAGTTCCACAGTTCTGCAAGAAGGCAGTTCCACAGCTCGGAAGAAGACAGTTTAAACAGAGGCAGAGTTCAACAGAAAGAAGTACAACAAAGAAGGCCAGCAGTTCAAGAGACCAGAGCGACCGCCTCAGTGACCATCGGACACCTCGCGGCAACAAGGGCCTTATGAAACCTTTTACTCAAAAGACTCTAAACCCTAACTCTCAACTGTCAAGAACTGTCATTTGGTGAGCATTATCCCTGATCTTCTCGAATCAAACCTAGCTAGGCAGTGGGATTTGGGAGGGATAAGGGTTTTTGTATATTATAATTCTCCCTCGCCTGTACCGTGTGTTCCCCAACCTGTGTTTAAGCATTAAGTGTGTTTTAAGTTTGTTACCTTTTTCTTTAATAAAAGTCAAAATTCTTTCATCAAAACCTGTTGTCTACTGCACCTTTGTTCGCAACCCCCAAATAAGTCCAAGGTCTAGAACCAGGGGCGTGGGAGCGATTCGAACCACTCACTGAGTCAGAGGTGAACCTGACCCCCACACACCACCCCCTACATATGGCGACCGTGGCGGGAGCTTGGCAAAAGTGTTGTGAAGCAGTAGACGCTGTTTTTGAGGAGAGAACAAAAATGGAAGAGAGGATGTCATCCTATGTGTAAAAAAAGGTTAATATAACCAAGAAATGGGTACTCAGGCTGTTGCATGCTGAACATCCTATGGACGCTGCAGCTACATGGACTGAGAGCAAGGAATATAATAAGTCTGTGGAAAAGGCCATATGGTTGGTCTGCTCCCAGAAACAGATGCAGCTTATGGGGAAGCGCATTCAGACTCTCATAGAAGAGCTAAGGGAAGAAAGCCAACTGTCCCGTGCCAGAGCCATAGTAGGGGAGAGGTTGTTAGCAGAGCTAAACTCAAAGATCAGGAACAGTTGCAGATAATAGAGGAACACCGTGCCAGTAAGGGATACCTCCAGTGTCAGGCCACCGAGGCCAAAAGTAGTGAACTGGCATTGCGAGAAGAGAACACCCGCCTTGCCAAGCAATTAAGGGAATTACAAGAAAAGTTAAAAGACGTTCAGACAGCTTACAGAGTAGCCAGTACTAGGGGGTTTGAGGTAGGAGACCACGGCCCCTGTCAGAAGCAGATTGAGAGTCTGAACCTTGCTCTGTCTAAGGCAAAAGGCATGGTGTGCCTGATAAGCCCGGGTGCGGCCCAGGAAGGCCTGGAAGAGCAGGGGGAGACTGTTCGACCACCACCTGTGGCGCCAAGGAGAAGCTTAGTTAGGCAGCAGGAGGGGCAGATAATCTGTGAGGCTGACAGGGAGTGCACACCACCACCTGTGGCGTCGAGTTTTGACTCGGTCTGGCAGCAGGGAGAGGGGGGCAAACCGAAGCAGGAAAAGTCGGGGCCGGGGCCGATGTGCCCAGCCCGACAGCAAAAGTTTGGCCCGCCCACCAGTGGTGGAGGTCAGGGACACCTTGAAAATCAATTCGTGGCTCCCCACGGTACCCAACAGCTTAGGGTTATGGTAAGCCACCTGAGTAAACTTACCCAAAAGGGAGACACCTCAGTCCACTTCATGGAAGTGGAACAGGCAGCAGGCATCAATGACTGTGATGATGCCGAGATGGCAAAAATGCTCCTGTTCTCACTGGATGGCAAGCTATACCAGTCTCTCTCTGCTGAGAGCGAGAGAGGACAGAATGGGTATGCTGCCGTTAGAGAAGAAGTTTTAGAGGCCATGGGGATGAACGATGGAAGTCCCTTCTCCCAGGTGGAGAGGACAGTGCAGCTCGCAGGGGAGACCCCACAGGCTTTCGCAGACAGGCTGTGGCCTGTGCACAGGGGTGCTTGTAATAGGGATCTCGACCGAGCGAACCTGAACAGGGACGAGCTGGCCCACTGGCTCCGTAGCCTAGTGGCAAACAGCTTGCCACGAATCAAAGCCAAGGCTGAGCTTTGGTTTGACCATAGAGACCCCCGGGTCACCGAGGAGGCAGTGGTCAGACAACTGACCCTAGCCTACCTGGAACGGTAGAGGGGCTGAAGAGCCCCCACCAAAAGGAAAGGTGTATGAAATAAAGCCCAGTCAGGATAAGAAGGAGTGGCACCAGGAAGGTGGTAAACCTTCCGACACAAAGCGTAACTGCTTCGGGTGCGGGAAGAGTGGGCACTGGAGAAAGGATTGTAGAAATCCCTGGATGGATATACTAACAAAGAATTCCCCAGCTTTTGCCCCAAAAGTAGAGGCACCGACCTCTTCCCCCACACTGGACACAATAGTAGCGGCCATCAGAGTCCTGTTTGGTGGCCCAGGGAAGGTAGCTACAGCCACTGGTGCTGCAATCCCATCTGCCCCCCCTAACGCAGACCTATGACTAGAACCAGCGCAGCCTGTCTACCTGTGTTCCCCGGGATACGATGGTAAGATGGGGGTGGAGAAAGTGCAGGGGAGATGTTTGGTGGACACCGGAGCTGCCAGCACGGTGGTCCATTCGGAAGACCTGACCAATTCACCCAGGTCTAACGGGGTCTCGTACAGTTTAATGGGAGTCACAGGGAACGAGCAGGCTGGGGCAATGTCCAAACCTTTGGACATAGATTTAGGATCCTTCCATACCACGTGGGAGGGTAACCAAAAGGCCGGCAAGTTGGCCAAGCAGGGGGCCAGGGAAGGAGAGTTCTGGGATCCCTATAAAGCAGGTCCGGTAGCCGCAATCCGGGACAAGGGAGGCACACAGTGGGTAGCTTTGCCCCCGGACTTAAAGCAGGTCCAAGCACAGGATCCCATCCTTAAGGCCATCCTGGTAAAGAGAGAGAATGGGGAATCCATAGAAGGTCCGTTCAGGGCAGCGGACGAGATTTTAAAACAAATTCACTGGCAAGCAGCCAGTAACCTGGGGAGCCAGCAGCAGAAAAATCGGCTGCTGTTAGAACCCCAGAGAACCCACGAGTGGGAGATTGACCAGTGTAAGCTGTTCAAACCCGGAAGCAGGGAACTGCCCCCAAGTTAGAAATCCTCAGCCAGCAGCAGCTGTGGCAGACGCACAAGCTGCAGCGGCAGGGACAGTGTGCTGTTTCACAGGAGAGAACCCTCCACCGATTACATGGGACTCAAGCACACCCCCAGTGGCCAGAGTCCTAAGAAGGTCTCCCCACACACCACAGCCAAGGCTACTGTGGCCACAGGTGTATCAGTTTACAGGGTCCCACCCAAAGAGGGCTGCAACCCGAAAAAGAGCACCCAAGAGCAGGGAGCGTTCTAAAGTTGGGGATCCCCAGCCTACAGCCTCCAACAGTGAGGGACTCACAGGAGAGGTAGTACTGGGAGAAGAGAGAGAGAAGGCTCCCCAGCCTGCTGCCTCAGGCTAGGAGGAGCTCACAGATATGAACGAGGGCGCTGCAGCCACACCAAAGGGGGTAGTGTGCTGCAGCACAGGAGTCGGCTGGGATAATAAGATACCCCCAGTGGTTTTGAGGAAGGCCTTCTGGGTCCGGCGGTACAGGCTGCACTACACCCAGGTGTACAAGCCATCCAGAGGCCACAAAAGGCAGAGGCTAAACAGAATTTAGCCCTGCCGTCCAGAGACGGGCGGAGAATGGACAGAGTTTTAATGTATTTTAGTGTTTTACAGTTTGGTAGTTTTAGGATTTTTTAGAATTAAGGATTTTAGTGAGTAAGTTTGAAAGTTTCTCGCGAATCGATCACCTGTCCAGCCAGAGAACCTTCTCGGGACATGGCTGTCTGTTTTGTGTGTCCCTACAGAAAGGAAATCGGCATGAGAAAGGTCCTGCTCCTGCTCGCCCTGGTAGGGGTGAGCATCGGTGACTTGCTGTGCACAAAATGCAAGGGAAAGGGCAGAGTGCTCCGATCCCGACATGAGAAAGCATGGGACCAGCATTGCAATAAAGTCTATGGCCAGGTTTAGGGCAAGCCTTAATTTGTTTTTATTAAAATGAATAAAATTTTGTGATCGTGTATTATTTTTACTATGTATATACTGTGTTTTCCAAGTGGTGCAGGGGTGTTGGACTCCCTCCGTGCTTGGATGTGTATGTAAAGATTGATTTTACCTGTATGTACCTAAAACACCACATTTAAAGGGGAATGTATGTTTTTTTTTTAGTTTAGCTAATTATAGGGGAAGGTTGGTTTTCGGGGATCATAAATTTTGCTCACCTGGTCATGATACTAAGTCAAGTTCAGTATCACATGGGGGAGTGTAGGCTTCGCAAAATCCCCCAGAAACTTGTATAGAACCCTAAAGGGGGTGAGTTTTGGATCTGAACACGAATTTGGAATAATGGGACCTAAATGAAGGAATTTGAGGTCCAAACCTCAGTTTTGGACTTTAAGGATCAGGGGAAGAAAACCCTGAGGAAAAAGACTTTGGATAAGACACCTTTTTAAAAGGGCCATTGGGTAAACCTGCAGTCACAGAAACACAGGCTGCAGGAAAGGGTGTGGTGAGGCAGTAGACAGCTTTTGCATATTGGGACCGAGCCAAGCTGTCTGGGAGATGTTTGCACTGCGATCCAACCAAGGAGGATGAGCCTCACCCGAAACCTCACAAACACATCCAAAAAAATGAATAAACCAAAACCCCTTTTGAAATCCCCAGGTCCAAACAGAATTCCTAACAATAAAACGTCCAGTACACAGCTTCACAGCCCGTCATCCCATCAAAAACCAATCAGCCAAGAAGATCGACAGGATGCAAACCATCCCAAAAAAAAACATTTGACACGTCTCAAAGCGCTTTACAACCAATGAAGTACTTTTGGAGTGTAGTCACTGTTGTAATGTGGGAAACTGGTGGGGAGAGAGACAGAAACACAAACCAGGCGGGGGAGTGGGGCTTCTCTCTGAGGACTGAGCCTGTCTCCCTGAAGCTGGGCTTCAGGGGTGGCATGTGGGAGTCGGTAAATTGAATTAGGTTTGTTTGCTTTTATTTATTGTTTGGTTTTATATATTTTATTTCTTCTTCTTCTTAGGCAGTCCATCGGAACCGAGGATGACTTGCTTCCACATTAAAAATGATTTCTCGGATGACTGATGAGTCCAATGCGGGACCTACAGTCTCTGTCACAGGTGGGGCAGACAGTGATTGAAGGGGCGGGTGGGTGGGGTGCTTGAGTTGACGTGCGCTCCCTCCGCTGTTTGCGCTTGGCTTCCGCTTGCTCCTGGCGAAGAGACTCGAGATTTTGGGCCAGGGATTCCCAGGTGTCGGTGGGGATGTTGCACTTTTTCAAGGAGGCTTTGAGGGTGTCCTTGAAGCGTTTCCTCTGCCCACCTGGGGCTCTCTTGCCATGTCGGAGCTCAGAGTAGAGCGCTTGTTTTGGGAGTCTCGTATCGGGCATGCAGACGATGTGACCCGTCCATCGGAGCTGATCGAGCGTGGTCAAAGCTTCGATGCTGGGGATGTTGGCCTGAGCGAGAACACTGACGTTGGTGCACCTATCCTGCCAATGGATTTGCAGGATCTTGCGGAGGCAGCGTTGGTGGTACCTCTCCAGTGCTTTGAGGTGCCTGCTGTACATGGTCCATGTCTCTGAGGCATACAGGAGGGCGGGTATTACTACTGCTCTGTAATAATTCTTTTGCGCAGTCAAGACCGCCTACGGCCCAAGCACCCAAGGTCTACCCCACTGCGGGCCAAGAACGGAGAGGTACTCATCAAGGACAGGGAGGCAGTCAGTGCTCGCTGGAAGGAGCACTTCGAAGATCTCCTTAACCAAGACTCTGTCTTCGACGCGAGTGTCCTCAACTCCATCCCGCAGCATGCTACCCGCCACCATCTCAGCACAACCCCAGCCCGGCATGAGGTTGAAAAGGCCATCCGACAACTGAAGAACAACAAGGCCTCAGGAGCAGATGGAATCCCTGCCGAGGCGCTAAAGCATGGCGGAGAAGCACTATTGGCGCAAATTCATTAACTCTTTTCTCTTATCTGGAAGGAGGAGAGCATGCCAGGGGATCTCAGAGACACCGTAATTGTGACCATCTTCAAGAAAGGTGATAAGTCCGATTGCGGTAATTTTATTTATTATTATTATAACTTACTGTGTATTGGTAAAAAGTCATAAAATTTTACAAAAACTTTAGAAGCTACTTGTATCAATTATGTTTTTGTTGAATCAGTGGTACTTAATGTTTCTCATTGCAGCTGATACTATTGAAACATCACAGAAGTAGTGTTTTATTTAAACATCACTTATCCTTAAATTTTTCTATTCATTTGTGTTCTTTCTTTGATTTATAAATTATATTCTTCATCTCACTATAAAATAAAAACTCAAATATTTTATTTGGGGCTTGGTGATACTGAGACGCTCAGTGGTGTCACATGATCGAAGGCCTTGTGATCAAATGTCACGTGATCAAACCTCCAGGAATACGTCAAACCAAAATTGGCATCCCTATCATTAAGGCGTCTCCTAAATCACCTTCTATAGCTCGAATCTGCTTATATAGTGGGGGTCTGAAATTTCTCAGATCCAAAGGTGGATCCCTAGTGGTAGTGGGGTGTGAGAGACCCAACGAAGTCCAAAATTTGGGCAGGAATGCCAGATCTCTGAAAACTTTAGCCTTCCAATTTGCACAGGTGGAAGTTCTGCTTACCCAAACATGGCCCCTAATGTCAGAGAGGACAGGCCTGAGGGGAGGAAATTCCCACACCGAGAATTTCCTCTGCAGTGCTCTCATTACCACACAATCATCTGGACACTAGGTGAGCCCTGCAGATGGGTTGCTTCACTTGTGGAAGGAGGATCACCTAGGGGTCTAGGCCTAGGTCCTGGCCTGGACTCACCATAAAAATGTCAGTAGCATGAGTACTATCAGCCCCCTTATAAAGGAGATCAATTGAGCAGCATTAAATTGTTTTTTAAATGATGGCCAAAGAGCAGCAAGCAGAGCTATTTTGCTTTCTCCAACCACCCCACCACCCCAGCCTGGTCACTCAAGTGACCCTGGCTTGCCGCAGGATACTCCAGTGGGTCACGAATGTCAGTCACCAGCACCCACTCCACCACTACATCTATGCTGGCAGAGCGGTGCCGAGGATTTTCGGCCCCACACTTCACACGTATCAAAATAATTTAACTTCAACATATTAGACTTTTTCTGTCGTTGAAACATCCTCTTTAATTTGCCTACCCAGAGATAATGCCAATATTTCATGGTTTTTTCTGCTCTCGCTTGAAAATAGCAGTGACTGTTGTTGCAGTAACAAAGAGATAAATATGTTGCAACAAGCTGAAAATACTGTTTTGTCCATTGGCAGCAAAGATAAATAAATTAAAATAGTGACCTGATTTATTTTATCTGAATTTAGTAATTAAACACCTAGCAAACTGGCTTGAACGCCCTACAGAATTATAATTTACATCTTCTTAACTTGTTCTTTAAATTCTGTTTCACATCCTATGATCTCCAACTATGGTGAATAGGAGAAATAATAATATTCAGCACACTGAGCAGTGTTGCATATGTGGTTAAAAATGTAAGAGTTAGTGAATAGAGGCTGCCTACACCCAATAAATTCTATGGGGAACTTTTATGATATCTGTAACTCAGCAGCAGTTAAAAAGAGTATTATAATGTGAACTGAGCAACAAACCTTATTATTAACCAACAGTAAGATAGTTTGTTTTATTTATATTTCACTCTGTTGCAATGGCTCTTTCTCCCTCATGGGTTAGCACCTCCACACAATCTTCTTTAGTTAATAGGACATGTCACCTCTGTGATCAGCAAATAGAATCATCGTCAGAGCCAAGCAATTATACACTTTGGTTCCAAAATTAATGAGTTAGCTTCTTGGAGCCAAATACATTTAATATTTAGGTACAAACTATTTAACTATGGGTGGTCTACTATTTCAATGCTTTGCTCACAGTTTTGAATTTGATTAATGTCTTGATGCTAAATGTGATTGGCTATGTATGTTATCAATTACAGAATTATTTCATATTCATTAGATACACAAGAAAGTGAAAGGTCTCAAGGTGATCATGAGTCTGTTGACGCCAGCTCTAAACTGGAGGAAGGCTTGGCTCCAGGAATCATATTGTACTGATGGAGTCAGTCCAAAATGTTGGTTCTTGTAGCCAATACAAATGTAATTTGGCCTCAATTGGTCCCTTGGCTCCAGTTTGTCTACCTCAGGCGATTCACCACTCCTCTTCAGGTATGAGTGTTACTGTATGTTCAGCCAGCAGGAAACGTGTTTGCCCTAAAGTGATTTGATTTATATTGTTTTTTTCTTTACCTTGAAGCTTGTTGGCAGATTTGACCCACAATAACCCACAATAACTGCTTTTGTAGCAAACAGTTTTAATCCAATGCTGCCAGCATTTTCCTCTTATTATTGATGTTTCCTGTAAAAATAACGTGATAGCATAAGAGCAGTTTGTAATAATGAATATAACTGAAGAAAAGTTTCAAAATGTTTGAGATTCTGATATAAACTATTATAATTGTTTTTAAGCAAAAGCAAAATACTGCGGATGCTGGAAATCTGAGATAAAAACAGAAAATGGTGGAAATACTCAGCAGGTCAGGCAGCATCTGTGGAGAGAGAAACAGAGTTAACGTTTCAGGTCGATGACCTTTCACTCTGTTTCTCTCTCCACAGATAATTGTTTTTAAAATCTTTTTGTGTATTGTCAGTTGTCAATCACACTGACAATTGGTGTGTGACCGAAATACCTAGTCACCTATTGAATGGCCACTACTGTAATTGACAGCTTGTCAATATGTATAACCAGTCTAAGAAAGCTAAATTAGAACCAAACTCAAAATCATGAGAACAACCAAAAAATACCTTGTCTTTTTACCAGATGCATATATTCACTTATACACACCAGCAATAGTTTAAAATTAGGGGGCACTGAAGATTTAATTTTGATTGATTATCCTTAGAAAGGATTTTTTTTTAAATGAGGATAAAGCACTTCACAGCCACCCACACGTGTGCAATAACACTAACTTTCTGATTTTCTTGCAAAAACATTTGGACAGGAAGTAAAACATTTTCCCAGTGGATGAAATAACATTCAATTTTACCAATCAAAGCAAAACTGATTTTTGGATTTTATGTGTTTCCAACTGCCCAATCCCTTCAGAAAATAACCTGATTCCTGGAAACATTTCAAAATGTAAGGGAGTTCACAGCTTCTGGGTACAGGAATGAATATCCTTCTTGCATGTAAACAACCAAACCATTATGTTTCTTACTGAGATAAAGAATACAATGATAAGTGAGGACTGTTCACAATACAAAGGGCTTCCTATTGCTAGTGTGGATAATCTTCCACAAAACCTTGCGTGTTTTGGCAAATCACACCAGATTAATCTATTAGGTATCTCATTTCATTATCAAATTTCCGCTACCTATCACAGTACATGCCTTATCACTTGGTCCATTTTCAATAGTGAACCCATTCCTAAGATTTCAGCTGCTAGCCTTCCGTGGATGGAAAACAGGTGTCCCTACTGTTTTCTGTAGTAAAGGTTCCTGCACATAAGCATGGGAAAGGGCAAAAGCAGTGACCGCTGTTCTACCTGAAGGAACAGGTAACAGAAAACTGTTGATTTGAGATATATTCACTTTTAACGAATTTTGGCACACTTTAGTTGGAGTCAAATGCTCTGATTAAATTGAAATTCTTTCTGCGACAAATTCTTCAACCTAACTTCATTCTTGTTTACCGCACTTTTTTATTAATGGCATCAACCAAGGAAGGGGGGGGGGATGAAGTGGCAAATCTTTTCAAATTATTTTATATGACTCAGCCTTTTTACAAGGATTTTAAACATTTCAGAATAAGGGTTTCATTTTAAATTCTTCAAACAACTGCTGAGTTTCCTATTTTAATCTTTTTTGAAGGAAGTTTCTGTGCTTATCTCCACTTCTTGTCTCAAAAATCCAGAGAAGCTGTTATTTTGGACAGTGAGCATGCTTGTCCTTCATCCACTTACAAAGAAGTTTCATTCTTTGTAAAATTTTCCATTATTCAAAAATTGGCTGCATGCAAGGCACAGTAATAAAATGAAGTCATTCAGGAAAGCCACCATGGTGACAACAGGAAGAGTTAGTCTGCTTTCAACTCACAGGTTTGACAGCAGGCACCCTGAAAAGTGGAGATGGGTCCCTGGTTATGCTTCATGAGTGGGAAGCATTTGATAAGCACATGACTTTTCTTCCGGTACGCCACAGCAAAGCTTTGTTTCATTTACAGATGATTAAATGGTCTGGAGGGCAATTATGAGCTGGAGGAAGGAACAGCTACTCTCTACAGGTTTCCTCAATCAACGTGATTGAATTTCTTAAAGAACAGGAGAACCACAATGCATTCAACTTCAAAGTTTTCTACATAATTAAGCATATATAAAACTGGAAATCCATTTTTATCCATATTACTGTAATATAACTGTATAAAATTTTGCAAATATGGAACTGCAGACATATCCAACAAATACCCTAGCTGTTTAAGATTTTTTAGCTTTTCATGTTAAAGCATTGCTTATCTCGAGTTTTTACATTTAACAACCTTATTAAGTAGAAAGTGAACTTATGGCACGATTTAATCTCAGAAAATGTGCACATAGTTTAACAATTTTAGCTTAAAAGGGGTGGGGGGGGGTCAAGAAGATCCACAATTACAATTAAATCCTTAACCTGCCAAATAGAATTCCATATGTCAAACTAGAACAATAAAGTTCACAATTAATATTTTGAGTTAAGGGCCCCAATAATAACTGCAAGGCGGGAAGTGATCGGTGTGAGGGGGGAGGGAAGAGGAGGAGATATATTAGCCGGCAAACCCAGAGCATGGGTTTCTCAGAGGTCTTGTCGAATTTAACAGCAGGACCTGATATAAATTTTTCGTATCGGTTTCCTGGCTGCAGTCAGACAGTTTGAGAGGCTGGCTGGCTGTCTGGTGGGTAGGCTGCTGGGGAGCAGACCGGAGGTGAGTTGCACATGGAGGGGAGAGGTTGGGGGTGGGGGGAGTTGAACATCGGAGGTCGGGAATCAGGGGTCCAATTGCGGGGGTGGGGTGTTGGCCGAGGGTCAAAGCAACCTGCTGCGAGGGGTCGGATTACAGGGTGGTATACAGGGTAGCTTGGGGGTGCCAGGGGGAAGTACTCCTGCTTCAGGAAACCCGTGCTGGAGAGACGTTGGGGGAAAAATGTTGTTGCTTTGCGCAAAGCAACTAGCACCCGGGCGTGGCGCCGCCAACGCCTCCCGCAAAATTCAGCAGGAGGTTAGCGGCGGCACTAACCGTTAGCGCCCCGTGGCGCTGCGCCGCCAGTAATGACGTCATCACCGTGCGCAGCACCCCGCTTGCGCCCTGGCCACGATCTTCGGGAGCACCCCTGACTTACCGCTGGACGCTATATCCGACTGGGTCGGGGGGGCCTACCTGCGGCCAGGGAGGCGCGATTTAAAGGCCAGGTGCGGGGCGGCCATTTTTGTTACTGGCCGCCTGCCAGCACCTGCCTCCGCTCCCGTCCCCGGCCTCCTTACCTGCCCCCCCCCCTGGCCCCCGTGGAGTGCCGACTGCGCTCCATGAGCCTGGCACTTCTCTTGAGTGCCAAGCTTTTTTGCCGGCACTCCCAATCCCCGGGGGCCCAGCTGGGGAGGAAGGCCTGCAATACAGCGGCGCGACATAGCGCCGCGATATTCCCTCGCAGCGCCCCAAGAGGGCAGCGGGGCACTTCCAGTAGTGCTCCACTACCCTCTTGGGATGCTACCACTCAATTTCTGTCGCGGGGGCGCTAATTTTTCCGGGGCGCTAAAGGTAGCGCACCGGCGAAGTTAGTGCACCAAAGAGGACACTACTCAATTTTTAGCCCGTTAAATTTAAAGGTCAGTGAAATTCAATTTAAAAAGACCTAATTAACGTCTCATAAGGATGTTAATTGCTGTGATAACTACCCGCCCGCCTGTACTAATTAAGGTCCCAACTGCGGTGAGTAGTTTACTCGTAGATATAAACGTGCATCCAGAAGTGGATGCATTGGAGCCGGGTTGCAGTCGTGAACTAAAACTCATTTATTTTAACTACCCACCTGTCTCCAACCCACCTGTTCTTGGGGGTTAAAATTCCCCCCCAAGATGTCAGTTTAAACTTAAAAAATATAAAATATGACCACAATAAAAGTTTTATGAACCTTCTACCTAATTGTTTCAGAGAAAGCCTAATCGAGTTAAAAAATCCTGTAAATTGCTTAGCTATTTAAGTAATGGTTTTAGTGTTGTTCTTTTTACAATGATTCAACTGGCATATTTAAGGAAAAAGCACACACCAAACTATTAGTCTGTCAGAAAATACAGAGCTCCTTAGTTCTAGAAATATGCGATGCAATTCAGATGTAAAGTCACATTTTGTAAAGTGTTGATTATGGGCCATATTAAACTCCAAAGAGATTGTTTGTGCAGTTTGTTCTAAGTTATTTAAATCATATAATATGGAAGCTCAGAACAATTGGTTTGTAAATCTCATAATAGCTAACCATTTAACACTGCACGAATAGTAAAGAACACACTAAACCATAATTAAAGAGAACTATCCCTTGCTCCTCTAGGATTAATTTTCACTGACCCTGAATTCAGTATTTGCTTAACACGAGCAGCAGGTTGCTTTGATGTTATCTACTTATACAAACAATAATGTGAAGTTCTCTCTCCAGCTGAACCAGTGCTGAATCTACTGAGAATTAACTGTATTAATCATTTTGAAGTCCAACAACGAGCACTCATAAACCATATGTACAAACTATATTAAACAACACAACAAACATTCTAAATGGATTCATCATCGATCTTTTATTGACCACATGAAATAACTAAAAATAGTATGTTTGTCTGTTAATTGTACTGCTAAAGTTTGATTACAGAAAATAGAGAAATAAGTTTTATTTAGAAGAAATGTGGCTTTTCAAATTGTATCTTCTCAAAAACTCTTAAATCTATTGCCCTGTCTTTGCTGCACTGTTACCTTCAAGTGAGCAACTGCAAAACTGCAAAAACAATATCATTATTTAATTATTATTCTTATAGCCACTTATTTGATGAAAGAGTTATATTTGTCACATACTTGATAATTTATTTATTTCTTTTGACAGAAGACGAGACGAAAGGACCTTAAGTTCAACTTAAATAGTTTGTGATCAGTAATGCATTGTTGGAAGAATTGGCTGCTTTATTTCGGGAATTTATTTGCAACTTTGGTTTGTTAAGTTTTGCACTTTTTAGGTCTTCACTGTTGTAACCAGCCATTATGCTTCCACCTTCAGCTGCGAGGCAATGGTTGCTTGGTTGGCAGCCACATCCACAACCACCAACAATGACACTCCCTGTGGCAGAAGATTTTCTTTTCCGTGGTGTAACTGGTCCTATCAGTTTTTCTTGCTTCTGAATTGGTGTGCTCTGTTGCTCTGATACACCCAACTAATGGCCTAGCCAAGCACTGGGAGTACTTATGACTAGTTTATCTGAGTATATATTGAGATGATCATGATAACAGGACACAATAGCTCCTCAACTGCTGGGACTGGTGGGTTTCTGTGGAGGTCAGCAGGCCACAGTTAAATAAGGGTGATGGCACGGACAAGATGGGCTGAATGGCCTCTTCTGTGCTGTAAATTTCTATGATTCTATGATTCTATGAATCAATATTCTGGAGTTTTACTTAATCACCTTTGAGGATCAGGAGATATTTAGGCAGAAATTTCCTGCAGGTTAGATATTGACTTCCTTTCAAACATGTGAGACAGACACAATTATAGGGGTAAATTGTACACTGTTTGTGAAATGAGTGGGCTTGATGCCCCAAATGGCCTTTGTGTGTTTTTTAATTGTGAATGGGGTTATTTTGGAGAAAGAGTGAAAACTGGCGCTAAGTGGGTGATGTGCTAATAAGACACGCCTGTTTGAAAGTCTGGTTTCAGCCTGCAATTTTGGGGCTAACTGATTATTACCATGATTTAAACGTGCTTAGAGGTGCTAAAACAGATACCTGCATGTTTAGCACTCAAGCGCTGATGAGAAGCAATTTTCCTGGAGCGGTATACGTGGCCTCCATGCACCCACTTCCACTGAAGGTATGGAGTGTGCTGGCTAACACACAATGGAACGTTTCAGGGTGGCTCAGAGACTGAGGGAGAAGGCTCACAGGTTCTTGGGCACGGAACCCTGTAGGAATTGGTTCTTACTCTACACTCAGGAAAGAGTCCGAGAGCAGGAGCAGTCAAACAACAACAACCACTGCAAAACTGCTAAAGTGACATCACAACCAGGAAGGAGCTGATTGGTAAGTAGGACGTGGTGAGTATTTCTACAGTCCAGTCGTTAAAGTAAAAGTAAGGTCTCTAGTTTAGAGTAAGTAGTGTGTAAAGTGAAGTAAGGTCCCTAGTGTATTTAATATTCTTTAATTTAGAGGAAGTAAAGGGAGTAAATTAAGGGAAGGACATGGCAGGACAGCTCGGCAGCGTGGAGTGCTCCTCCTGTGCTATGTGGGACACTTTTGGTGTCCAGGGCGAACACATGTGCAGGAAGTGTCTCCAGCTGCAGCTACTCGAAATCCGCATTTCGGATCTGGAGCTGCGGCTGGAGTCACTGTGGAGCATCCGCGAGGCTGAGATCTACATGGATAGCGCGTTTAACGAGGAGGTGGTCACACCGCAGGTAAAGAGTGCACAGGCAGAAAGGGAATGGGTGACCGCCAGACAGAGTAAAAGAACTAAGAAGATAGTGCAGGAGTCCCCTGGGTCCATTTCCCTCTCCAACAGATTTTCCGTTTTGGATACTGCTGGGGGAGATGGTTTCTCAGGGGAATGCAGGAAGAGCCAAATCCGTGGCACTATGAGTGGCTCAGCTGCACAGGAGGGGAGGAAAAAGAGTGGGAGAGCAATAGTGATAGGGGATTCTATCGTAAGGAGAACAGATAGACATTTCTGTGGCTGCAGACGTGACTCCAGGATGGTATGTTGCCTCCCTGGTGCCAGGGTCAAGGATGTCACTGAGCGGCTGCAGGGCATTCTGAAGGGGGAGGGTGAACAGCCAGAGTTCATGGTCCATATCGGTACCAACGACATAGGTAGAAAGAGGGACGAGCTCCTGCAAGCAGAATATAGGGAGCTAGGAAATAAATTAAAAAGCAGGACCTCAAAGGTAGTAATCTCAGGATTATTCCCAGTGCCACGTGCTAGCGAGAGCAGAAATAGGAGAATAGACCAGATGAATGCGTGGCTGGAGTGATGGTGTAGGAGGGAAGGATTTAAATTCCTGAGGCATTCGGACCAATTCTGGGGAAGGTGGGACCTGTACACGCTGGACGGGTTACACCTCGGCAGAACCAGGACCAATATCCTCACAGGGGGGTTTGCTAATGCTGTTGGGAAGGATTGAAACTAGGTTGTCAGGGGGCTGGGAACCTAAGTGTGGGCCCAGAATGGAGAGAAACAAAGCTGGAAGTGCAAGTTAGAAACGTAGTCAGCAAAGCTAGTAGGGAGCAGAAACAAAGGCCAACAGTAAAGAGGGTCAAAGTGCAGAAAAATATTCAACAGGCAAAGTTGAAGGCACTTTATCTAAATGCACATAGCATTCGCAACACGGTGGATGAATTAATGGCACTAATAGAAGTAAATGGGTATGATGTAATTGCCATTACAGAGACATGGTTGCAGGGTAACCAAAGCTGGGAACTGAATGTTCCAGGGTACTCAACATTTAGGAAGGACAGACAAAAAGGAAAAGGAGGTGGCATAGCGCTATTAATAAGGGATGAGATCGGTATGATAGAGATAAAAGATCCTGGCTCGGCAGATTGTGATGTAGAACTGGAATCAGTTTGGGTGGAGCTAAGAAACAGCAAAGGGCGGGAAACATTGGTGGGAGTTGTGTATAGGCCACCAAACAGTAGTGGTAATGTAGGGCACAGTATCAATCAAGAAATTAGAAGTGCATGTAACAAGGGCAATACGGTAATCATGGGGGACTTTAATCTACATATTGACTGGGCAAATCAAATTACCACTAATGGTGTGGAGGACGAATTCTTGGAATGCATGCGAGATGGTTTCCTGGATCAGTCTGTGGAGGAACCAACCAGGGAACAGGCTATTCTGGATCTGGTACTGTGTAATGAGAAAGGTCTAATCAATAATCTTGTGGTAAAGAGGCCTTTAGGGACAAGTGACCATAATATGATTGAATTTTACATTAAGTTTGAGAGTGATGTAGCCCAATCTGAAACTAAGGTCTTCAATCTAAACAGAGGAAACTACAAGGGTATGAGGGACAAGTTGGCCATGGTAGATTGGGAGACTACACTAAAAGGTATGAAGGTGGACATACAATGGCTAACATTCAAGGAAATAATGCATAATTTGCAACAAACATATATTCCTCTAGGGCACAAAAACCCAAAAGGAAAAGTGATCCAACCATGGCTAACAAAAGAAATTAAAGCTAGTATTAAGTCAAAGGAGGAAGCTTATAAAGTTGCCAGAAAAAGCGGTCAGCCTGAGGATTGGGATCTTTTTAGAAATCAGCAAAGGGGGACCAAGAAATTGATAAAGGGAAAATGGAATATGAGCACAAGCTAGCGAAAAATATAAAAACGGATTTTAAAAGCTTCTTATAGGTATGTGAAAAGGAAAAGACTGGTGAAGGTAAATGTAGGTCCTTTACAGTCAGAGACGGGAGAATTTATAATAGGGAATGAGGAAATGGCAGAGAAATTAAATAAATACTTTGTTTGTGTCTTCACGGAGGAAGACACAAAAAACCTCCCAAAAATACGAGAAAACCAAGGGTGTGGCGAGAATGAGGAACTTTAAGAAATTATTATTAGTTAAAAAACAGTACTAGCAAAATTAATGGGACTAGAAGTCGATAAATCCCAAGGACCGGATGACCTACATCCTGGGGCTTTGAAATATTTTTATTCAAATACAATAATACCTGTACAACTCATCAATTACATAGTAAATCCATTACATAGTAAATCCATTACATTCATCCATCACAGTAAAAAAATAAAGCCTTAAAAACAGCCGTATAATTAATATAAATGCAATGATTACTTTTACAAATAATCAATAATGTTTACAGTACAAATACCCTTAAGCAATTCCACACAACTTTTTAGATTTAAAATAATAAATCTCAAAGTTAACTCCACATAAAACAAACCATTTCAACACCAGTGTACAAACACATAGCACCATCATAATCCAATTAAATGCTACAGATAACATTTATTCCAATAAACCAAGAAAACCTGTTTTACGCCAGTCCTACTGGCATTGTTCATTCGATCATTCATTCAATTGTTCGTTCGTTCATTCAAGCGTTCGTTCATTCGTAAGCGTAAGTTCCATTATGTATGTCTGAATGCGTGCGTGCGTATCAGTTGTCTAAGTGCGCGCCTGCGTGCGTTCACTCGAATCGTTCGTCTGATCGTTCGCCACGCGATCATTCGTTCGATCGAGTGTAAGTTCCAATGTGCATGCTTGCGTTCGCTTGAATCGTTCGTTCGACCACTACCTCCCAAGAGGTCGTTCATTCGATCGAGTGTAAGTTCCATTATGTATGTCTGAATGCGTGCGTGTGTAGCATAGTCTAAGTGCGCGCCTGCGTGCGTTTGCTCGAATCGTTCGCCTGGGGCTTTGAAAGAGGTAGCCATTGAGATAGTGGATGCATTGGTTGTCATCTTCCAAAATTCTATAGATTCTGGAACAGTTCCTACAGATTGGAGGATAGCAAATGTAACCCTGCTATTAAAGAAAGGAGGGAGAGAGAAAACGGGGAACTACAGACCTGTTAGCCTCACATCAGTAGTTGGGAAAATGCTGGAATCTATTATAAAGGATGCAATAACTGGGCACCTAAAAACTAGTAGTAAGATTGGGCAGAGTCAACATGGATTTATGAAAGGCAAATCCTGTTTGACAAACCTATTGGAGTTCTTTGAGGATGTAACTAGTGGAGTAGACAAAGGGGAATCGGTAGATGTGGTGTATCTGGATTTTCAGAAGGCCTTCAATAAGGTCCCACACAAGAGGTTGGTGAACAAAATGAGGGCACATGGAATTGGGGGTAATATACTAGCATGGATTGAGAATTGGTTAACAGACAGAAAACAAAGAGTAGGGATAAACGAGTCTTTTTCAGGATGGCAGGCTGTGACTAGTGGGGTACCGCAAGGATCGGGCTTGGGCCCCAGCTATTCACAATCTATATCAATGATTTGGATGAGGGGACTAAATGTAACATTTCCAAATTTGCTGATGATACAAAGCTAGGTGGCAGTGTCAGTTGTGAAGAGGATGTGAAGAGGCTTCAAGGGGATATCGACAGGCTCAGTGAGTAGGCAAGAACATGGCGGATGGAATATAATGTGGATAAATGTGTAGAAAAAACAGAAAGGCAGAGTATTTCCTAATTGGTGAAAGATTAGGGAATGCAGATGCTCAAAGGGACCTGGGTGTCCTTGTACATGAGTCACTGAAAGTGAATGTGCAGGTGCAGCAAGCCATTAGGAAGGCAAATGGTATGCTGGCCTTCATTACAAGAGGATTTGAGTACAGGAGTAAAGAAGTCTTGCTCCAATTATATCGGGCCTTGGTGAGACCACACCTGGAGTACTGTGTACAATTTTGGTCTCCTTACCTAAGGAAGGATATACTTGCCATAGAGGGAGTGCAACGAAGGTTCACGAGATTGATTCCTGGGATGGCGGGACTGTTGTATGAGAAGAGATTGAGTAAACTAGGCCTTTATTCTCTTGAATTCAGAAGAATGAGAAGGGATCTCATTGAAGCATACAAAATTATTACAGGGCTTGATAGGGTGGATGCTGGGAGAATGTTTCCCTTGGCTGGGGAGTCTAGAACCAGGGGCACAGCCTCAGGATAAAGGGTAGGCCATTCAGGATTGAGATGAGAAGAAATTTCTTCACACAGAGGGTGGTGAATCTTTGGAATTCTCTACCCCAGAGGGCTGTGGAGACTCAGTCATTGGGTATATTCAAAACAGAAGTCGATAGATTTCTGACTAGTAAAGGCATCAAGGGATATGGCGATAGGGCCAGTGAATGGAGTTGAGGCAGAAGATCAGCCATGATCTCATTGAATGGCGGAGCAGGCTCGAAGGGCTGAACAGCCTACTCCTGCTCCTATTTCTTATGTTCTTATGTCCTGGTGGAGGAGGTCCAGAGGAGGAGGGATCTCCTGTACCCATGGGTGGGGGTAGGGGAAAACGCCACAGAGGCAGCTAATGTGGTGGATGTGGGAGGAGATCGCCCAGGAGGTAACAGCCAGCAGCCCTGCCCCCATAACATGGCTCCAGTGCCGCAAAAATTTAACAACTTGACACGCGTGGAAAAGGTAAGAGCCCATTTTACAAACACACTGCTCAATAACTGCACAACCACCACCAGCATCACAACCTCATCACACTGCATCCACCATCTAACTATACACTGGCATTCAAAGAACCCACGCTATTACATCCTTCACAGGCACTACTCACACCTCAGACACAACTCGCAATTCTTCAACCATTTGTGTCATCACACTCATTCACAAACACCACTCCTCAGGACAAGATAGCACATAACAGTTGCCAGCAGGACCTGACCGGGGGAGGAGAAGCACAGCTCCATGAGATCACTCCCCTTGAGGAGGCAGTGTTGGCTGTGATCGGGAGGGGCGTGGCAGACGCCATGACCACAGGCAGAGCAGGGGCAATATCGCCCAGAGGTATGTGGCCACTCCAGCTTTATTACAGATGCACAACTATTCCTGATCCCCAATCCCCAAACCTATCCTCACTCCCAAGCTTCATATGGTCTCCTCACATGCATCCTCCTATAATGGCCACACGTGCAGCTTAACCCTTCCGGCTTTATTATTGCAGGCTCCCAGGAGCAAGATCCGCCTCACCCCCTTGGAAGAACTGGAAGAGGAGTAAGGGCTACCTCGCCGGCCCCCCACCCCCTCCCCCCAGAGGAAGAGGAGGAGAGCGAGGAAGATGGCACTGCATCAATTGCTACCACTGTCGCAGGCACTAGCTCGGAGACTGGCAACACGTATAACATAGAGGTTAGGGTAGAAGAGGGATCCTCACAGTGAGAAGCACTGGGCACTAGTGGGCAGCAGCGACGCCAGGTGGAAGGGACTCCACAGGTTCCGAGGGGCAAGGTTGCATACTGGTTCTGCTGATGAGGATCTCGTGGGGCCAAGCTTCAGAAGAAGGCTGATGGGTTTGGCAAACCAAACGCTTTGTGCAATGGACAGCCTGCCTGAAAACTTACAGGTCTTGGCTGGGGGATGGAGGAGTCTGCCTCCTGCTTGGCCCGTGGCTTGACATAGAGCCATTGTGGAGAGGCTGGCCAATTCCATCCAGTAACCTGTGAGCCCAACATCATGCAGCGCCTGATGACTGAGGTTGCAACTTCCACTGCAGTCATAGCAGCTTCCATGGAATGCCAACAGCTTGCATGGAATGACAAAGTGCTGCAATAAAAGCCCAGACAGCTTCCATTGCACTACTTGCATCTTCCATGGAACGGCAAACTGCTGCAATGGAAGCTCAGGCAGCTCCCACAGTGGCTCTAAGCTCCTTGGTTGAAAGGGGCGTGCAGATTGTCTCCGATGCCCAGAGATCTGTCCTCCAGCAGATCACTGGGCTGGCTGAACAGAGGCCCCAAGATAGTGGAGTGGGAACCATGCAGCAGGAACCTATTGGCCTCTGACTGCTGAAGCCTGCGCTGAGATGGTGCAGTCTGAGGTGGGGCCATGGCGGCCCACAGCCTCTCAAGGGTGTCCCAGGAGGACATCTGAACTTCCCTCTTCAGAATCAAAGCAGCCTCCACCTCGCCTGCTGCTGCTCAGATGGCACTTCATAGAAGCACCAGAGTAGGCAAGAGCACTTATAGATAGCCACTAAGGGGAAGCACCAGCGTGAACAGTTTAATACTTGTAAGTGCTGTTGGTTGTGTCATGTCTTCATTGTTTGTTTTTTCTGTAGATAAAGAGTGATGATGGTAATTGGGTAGTGGTGGAATTGGTGGTCTTTTTTATTGTGATCTTCATGGGGAAGGAACTGAAAGGATTAACTGCAGATGATGGACTTCCTGATGGATCTTCAGTCATGGAAGGTAAATCATGTGGCAACAGTGCTCCAGAGTCTGATGGTGGAGCATGTCTCTCAAAAGCGCTCTTCAATTAGATGGCAGTGAGTGATCTCGCCGGTACGGGCCATCTACCTGGAAGCATCTGGTGCTCCCCATGATCCCCCTCCTCTTCCTTTTCCTTCTCTTCCTCTTGTGGCTCCCAAGCTTGACCCTCTTGACAATTACTGGTGGTAATAGCTGGTCTCTCATGATCGCCAGATTGTGGAGCATGCAGCAAATCACCACGAATCTGGAGACCTTCTCAGCCAAGTACTGCAGGGTACCTCCTGACCGGTCAAGGCATCGAAACCTCTGCTTGAG
Organism: Squalus acanthias; assembly: GCA_030390025.1. NCBI lineage: Eukaryota > Metazoa > Chordata > Chondrichthyes > Squaliformes > Squalidae > Squalus > Squalus acanthias. The sequence goes on from CM059432.1 coordinate 84,423,458, forward strand.
GACCCCAATGGCCTACTCAATAATATTCCTGGTGGCTGAGTGGCTCTCATTGTATGAGTGCTCTGCTGGTGTCTGGGGCTTTCTCAGGGGAGTCATGAGCCATGGCATCAGAGGGTATCCCTTGTCACCTAGTAGCCAGCCATGCACATTGCGTTGGGGCTCAGAGATCTGTGGGATGGATGACTGTCTCATTATAAAAGCATCGTGGCAGCTCCCTGGATAGCAGGCATTCACCTGCATGATATGCTGTCAGTGGTTGCATACGAGCTGCACATTGAGGGAATGGAAAGCTACTGTGATCTTGACTGCTACAGGCAATGCAGTCCTGACTGTGCTGCGAGGTCTGAGTCTTCCTTCCATGAGGCTACAGAGCTCTGTGACAACCTCCTTGGTAAAGCGCAGCCTCCTCATGCACTGGTCTTGGGTCATGTGGGTTAGTGCTGTAGGACGTGTGGAATTACCCCTTGCCCCGTCCAACAGGTTATAAAGTTCGGACTTGAGACTTATGAGACACCAGACACATGGGTTCTGCCTTTAACCTTTTATTGTTCCAAGACAGATTCAAAACCCCAACCACTATTCGAGCAGTACACCAATAATGTTACAAGAAATCATACAGCGTTGATTTAGGCCACTTCCTTTCGACTGCAGCTCTTCGCCTTCCGACTGCAGTTCTTCGAGTTGAGATGATCAGCCAGGCCCCTCCTTCTGACTGCAGTCACTGGTTTTTATACAGTTTTCCTTGCCTTTTTCAGTAAATCAATCATTCAGCGATTGTGAGATGTTCCTTTAATGTTCGACCTGAGTTGTTTGAGCTGTCAAACTTTCACACTCACACATCCTGTGTGGCTATCCATTAGTTGCCTTTATCAAAGCCCAAATTTGTTCATTTACTCAATGGCCCAGAAATTGATCTCGCTCTGTTCCCGCGGGGGTAAGCCTTTCCCGCGATGTCTCACCTCGCTTATGCTTTTTCTGATCCAGCTCGCACGAAATTGATGTTCCAGACATCAGCTGTGCTGGGCTTGCGTATCCCAGCGGCGTAGTTAATTCGTGCGAGCTGTGGGATCACGTGACTCAGTTAGAGCCAATGGCAGCACACCATCTTCCATTCATAAGTCTCACAGCATGGCTGAGAGACTTATGAATCTTACACCCCCCCAAAATAACAGCTAAACCTCAATTAAATTTAAAAAAAAACCCATCACATTAATAAAATAAGTATAGTTAATTAAATTAACCATTTTAAATAAAAAATTAAATTTTTGAAAAAATTTAAAATCTTTTAAAAAGTTATAAAAATAAACTTACCTGTCTTTAAAGTCTATAAAAAAGATATACCTGTAAAAAAAAATTCAAAAAAATACTTAATTCACTACTTACCTTCTTAAAAGCGGGTCTTACTCCTCCTTTTTACATTTCCAAAATCTTCAGTACTTACCTGCGCGTCCAAAGCATGAAGTGCACAGCGTGCGCGCAGCCTGTAGCGCGCACGCGATGCACTCCGGCCCCGCCCCCTTTTCGGAAGAGCAATTGCCGGTTTTCAGCGCATGCGCAGGGCATGCAGAAAACCGGCAATTGGAGTGGGAATACGCGAGAGTATGCAGTGCGTACTCTCGCGTCCCGGGATCAATTTTCGGCCCATAAAAGTTTACAAAACTGGCAGCAAACCACTTGGTCACATTTCACGTGTTACATCGCATCCTGTATTTCAGAACTTCAAATGTTTGACTCCTCCCCTTAACCACCAAAAGTCATTCTACAACCTTGTAGCCTGTGTAGTTGTCGACACGAAGTCTGCAAATCTAAGGGGGTTTGTTTATCTCTGTTGTCTATGACTACCCCCTGCAGTCACAACCATTTATTCTGTCAGTATCTGCTTATCCGAAACACAGCTCTTGAAATATCTCCATCACAAAGCAGCTTCCAAATCCAACAGTTTCTTGTGAAAGCTCACCAAATCTTTGCTGCCTTTATCAAAGCACATTCCATGTCCACTTATCAGTGAAAGACAATCTGTTACATTCACAAACTTTATTTCACCTCGAAAAACATTTTGGCCTGGCAAAGCATTTCAATATATACCAACATTAAAAATGAAGGGTCTGTATATACCTACAGTGCTCTCTGAAAACCCTGGGTGGATAGGGCCTCCTGCTGAGAGCCCTCCTCGCCCCCCTGTCCCCCTCTCCTGCAACAGATGGTGCTGCTCTGCTTGGCCTCATCCCCTCCTTCCAGACCAAGGGAAATCCCTAGCAAGATCCCATGACCAACCACTCCTTTTCTCCTGGTGACTCCTATAAGGTACGGTAGCACTGTGCTTATTCTTTTTAGGTAAAGTCCTTGTGTGAGGTCATTGAATTTCTTGCATCCAGGCCCTCAGGGTTTGACTCCTGGCATTGACCATCATGGCTATCTGGTCCCACTGCCATCTGAGCGTTTGTCTGGAGGGCCTCCTGGACCTCTGTGGATAAAGCACTTCTCTCCTCCTTTCCACCTCCTCCACCAAGGCCTCCAGTGTAGTGCCGCGAATGTTGGAGCACGCTCTCTCCCATGTTGTACCATTATTCAGTCTTTTTTCACCTCAGAGTGACTTGTACAAGGACATCCACCACCTGCTCCAGCCACAGTGCACTTCCCCTTTAAGAGGTGCAAGCTGGCTTTAGGTAGCGCAGGCTAACTTTAACTTGTGCTAGCCTCTCCTGATTTTGGGCCCCCTGCTGAGGCGTGCAGTCATTCAACAGCACGGTTAGGGCTGGCTGCATGCTACAATCATGGTAATGAACAAGCAGCACGAAGTTGGCATGCTGCCTGCATCACATTGAACGGGCGCGAGCCCTGTGCCCATTTTCGGGGGCTATCCAATTTAGCCCCCCCTGTCTCCACTTCCCTCTCCTCCTTAAAACCCAGTCTTTTACCAGCCTTTTTGCCTCCCCTCCTAATATCTCCTTCTTCAGCTTAGCTTCGATTTCTTTGCACCTCTGTGACGTGCCTTGGGATGTTTTTTGATGTGCCTTGGGATGTTTTTGTATGTTAAATTCAAATTGTTTTAAGTTAAGTTGTTATTGTAAAGTTCATCACTACTGTGCATTTGCTCACTAATGCATCAAGATAGGGGGATTTTAATTTTTAATTGCTAATGTTTATGTGTCATTGCAATACATCTAAAATGCCTGGAGTGCTTGGATGTTTTGTGTGGTGGAGCATCAACATACTGCACCACAGTGGTGGATTGTGTTCAAGCCGCACATCCTCTCATTCTGATACTGATCACAGCCTTGCAGCTAGAAGGGATGCCAAGAGACGAAGAGAAACAATGGTCGCGAATTTATCAATCAATGCGGCTTGGGAGTGGGTCAGCTGGTTTCCGGGTTCCAGTCCCGCCCCCAACTTCATCCGGCCCACGGACGTGATTTTACGTCAATTGGCCGCCCTGCGGGCTTGCCGGCCAATTAAGAAGAAGCCGGTCAGATGACGTCATTTGGTGATGCGTCATCTGCCGGTTTTCTAGAGGGACCATGCACATTTTTTCTTTGACAGCTCATTGAGGTGCTGCAAACACTGACAATGACTGTTCACCGGTGAGTTCTTGCACCCAGGCACTCCAGTGACTCCCTCCTTAGGCTAGAACAGATGGCAGCTGCAGGTGAGGTTACAGAAGCGATCTGTCACTGGTGAGAGAGGTTCTCCTAATGAGGTGGGACTAGACAGCCAATTCAAAACTTGTTACCTACATTAAAAATGAATTTCCCAAGTTTTCCTTACCTCTGAAACTCACCAGTGCACCATTGGATCTTTCACACCACTTTTGCAGCTGTCAGCAATGCAGAAACATTACAGCAGACTCACAACATGCCACACTTACTTGGCGTGGTGTCCGGATGTCGGGAAACACGAAGTAGAAGTGTCAAAATTGCAAAAGAGCCTATTAACTGCCTGTTAACAACCTTTAACAGGCAGTTAAGTGGCTATAATCCTCTTCCTGCCGCTAGGTGTTGGGTCCATGCGCAAATCGGGGGCCCGACACTTGGGAAGATTGATTTGGTGGTGGGTTGACAGTGGGTTTCCTGCCCGCTGTCAATCTTTGCGATTTTGCCGGATGTCCCGCCTCCAAACCCGCCCCGAGCACCGGCAAAATTCCGGCCAATGGCCCTGAAATTGCGGTGTCTTCGACAGCATACTCTCAGAGTACACCATCGTATTCCCTTTGAAAAGCCCCGTAAATTCCGGATTTCAGCATGCGCTTGCGCATGTGTGAAAGCGGAACTTGCAATCTGTCAAGGTATGTCTTGACAGGTCATCCGAACTGACTGAAAAATGAGTATTGCTGCCGCAGAGTTGGGCTATTTGCAACTCTTATGGCTGGTAAAAGCAGGTGTAGGGCCTGATTTCATCAGCGTAAGGGTACATATAAGGCTTAAATAAAACATTTAAAAATCCAAAACTATGCACATAGACTTTAAATGAGTTTATGCAAATATTGGCCTGGATTAAGAAGTTTACAATTATTTACAAAAAATTACATTTTTTTTGAGGTTGGTACAATGAAGGGACTTATGAATAAAATTGCAATTCAGTACATTTATAATCATTAGACTTCTGTACATTGTATAATTATTTGGGGATTCCATTGCATATCATTAGGGGATTCCCTTCGCAAATGATTGCAATGGAATTCTCCTTTGTCAATGGAGGACTGGGCCCACGTAATCCCAGGGATGCTTCTGAACCGTCTGCGTCCCTGGGATCCGTGGGCTTTTATGCTGCCGTATGCCTGGAGGCCTGAGACCGCAACCCTTTGCAGCCTGATGCCTGGAGGTAAATTCGTAAAAGTTTCGTGGATCTGAGGCGTACTCTGGAGGTACACCTCCGACCGCAATTTCTAGGCCATTAAAGTAGTCACTCTGGGCTGTATTTAAGCACCTTCCATGGACTAGTTGCACAATAACATTGGCAAATCCATAGTTGCAGGTCTCCAATATGTCCTTTTAACTATGATTGATGAGTGTCATGGGAAGAGCAACCAAAAGGACAAGAGTAAAACAAACATAGAACACCCTGGAATTTGATGTAAAAAAATAAGAGCATGGCGTGGATTTGGGGCACATGTGATGCTATTCGTTAAAATAGCACAACTATCAATGTAATCATACAGCTAAATGTAGGTCTCCATTAACATAGGTATTCCATTGCCATTAAGAACATGGATCTAGTTGCTGCTTGAAGAATTTCTTTCTGAACTTGGAAACTTCAATTTAAACAGTTTTTTTGGAGCAGTAATCTGACAACAACTGTATAAGTAGGGGCCATCTATATTTGGTTCATGTTTTCCAAGTGTATTTCTGCCCAGTGAAAGTAGAAGGGATATGCCTAAAAAAACTAACATAATCATAGAAACTTTAAAACTGGTTTGTGTTTTTTTTACATTTAATCCATATTAATTAAATTGTTATATAATACTAAAGCAACATTATGTGAAATATGTAATATCAAGAATACTTGCAAATCAGACATCAAGGGGGTAACAAGGCATTATTTGAATTATAATGTTTGATGATCATTACCCTTATCAAAGAAAATCCTTTGGAATAAACATCCTTTTACAAAATACATTTTAATTAAAAAATTCTTAACATTGTTGAATATGTTCTTTATAATAGAGGATGGTTTTATTTTGATTGACTGGTTTCAGAAACTAATGCTTATTGGCATTGTAATTCGAATACAAGCAATCCATTCTGCTCCGTGCATAGTTTTCCTGATAATAAGCACTATTCATATTACTTAAGTGGCATGAACACACAAAAATAAAGTAATTAAAAAAATAAAGTAGTTTAGTGTTTTTGTTGATATTTGCTTTAAGTTTTCCATATAAGTGTTCGTGAAAAAAGTTTTGCTTAGCTGACTTTTTTTCATTTAATTTTCTTTTACAGAAAACCATCAAAAATGATACGAGCTTGTTCTTCTAGAAACATCCTGTATTATTGCAAATAGAGATTAACAATTAGTTCGAAGTTCAATAAATCGTGATACCTACCTCAAATCTTCTGCTTTATCAGGCTACTACAATGAACAGAATCCCTTATAATTAAAGGAAGCAATATTTTTGCAGCTTCAGCTCAATGAGGTAACTGACCTTGATCTAATTCAGATGCAGCTTTCTTAGTAAAAACTTAGTCAATGGATATGGAAAATTGTTTTCTTGGATAGAGTCTTTCATTATTCTCAATAAAAACACATTTATATATCAACACATATTTAGATACAGCTGAGTTTTGAATTCTAGCCGCAATAAATTTCAAGGAAGACATACCCACTAATAAATATTTAAGAGTCATTTAGTGCCTTCGTTTTTAAGACCATGGCCCGTATTTTCCGATCGCAGGCCTCTCGCGGGCTGAGGCCTGCGATCTGGAAAAATCTACGCCCTTACCTGAGGGCTCCCGGGATGCACACGCTTCTGCTCCTGGGCCTCTCCAAACTTGAAGTGCGCAGGGCCCACGTATCCCAGGGGCGCATGTAGTTCGCAGCGTCCCTGGGATCACGTGGGCCATGGGGAGCCAATCACAGAAGGGAATCTCCCTTCATACATTTGACAGGAAGACCTGTCAAATATATGAATGGAGATCACCCCAAAAACATAGTCAAACTTTTTAAATAATTTTTTTTTAAATCACATTTTTAAAATGACTTGAAATTACAATAAATTAAGGGGTAAAAATTCAGTTGGTTGCGCCTCCCGTTAGCGCCTTAAATGGGCGCTAATGGGGCGTTAAGGCGCTAACGCCCGGGCGCAGCGCTGTTTGCGCCGCTCGAGAACTTAACTTGAGATTGTGCGGCGGCGCTAAAACTTACCGCTGCGACCACCTGCGCGCGCAGATTGTGACGTCAGTCCGTGGTGCAACGCCCTTGGGGCGCCCCGGAGCGGAAATTGAGTGGCGCCCCCTGCCTTACCGCCTGGCGCTTCCAACGACCGGAAGACTGGAACGTTATCAATCGGTCTGGGGCTGGGGGGGGGCGCTATTTAAAGGGGGCCTCTTCCTGTCTTTTTCTGTGGTCGACATTTATGCACCACTCGTTCTGAGAGAGAGAGAGAGATTCGGAGAGAGAGAGAGAGAGACTTCTACATTGACTCAACGCTTTGTGAGGTAGTTTTGCCTAGTTCATCCTAACTTTGCTGCTACTTTCGTTGCTGTACCTCATTACTTTTCTGGCAAAGAGAAGATGGGGGCTGCAATGATTGGGGGCGTCGTCCTGCTCCAGCTCAATCGGAGCAGAGTGAGACGCAGACAGAGAGTGGCAATGATGGCCAGACGGAGGAGGCCCATCAGGCGCATGTACAGGAGAGCTTACCCTCCCAGGGTATATCGTGAACAGCTCTCCTACATCCACATGTCCGAGGAGCTGTGTTTGCGAAGGCTGCGATTCAGCAAGGAGGTGGTCACTGAGCTCTGCCACCTGCTGCAGCCAGATCTGCAGCCTCAGCTGAGGTCCAGGACGTCTCTGTCGGTGGCAGTGAAGGTCACAGTGGCCTTGAACTTCTACGCCACTGGCTCATTCCAAGCTGCTGTTGGGGACCTCGCCAATATCTCCCAGTTTGCGGTGCATCGCTGCATCCGGCAGGTCACCAATGCCCTCTTCACAAGGAGACGAGACTTCATCTCCTTCCCTATGACCCCAGACAAGCAGCATGACCGTGCTATGGGCTTTGCGAGGGTAGCGGGCTTCCCCATGGTGCAGGGCGCCATTGACTGCACGCATGTGGCTTTGCGTGCTCCGCGAGAGAATGCAGAGGAGTTCCGGAACAGAAAGGGGTTCCATTCCTTGAATGTGCAGTTGGTCTGTGACCACAGACAGGTGATTCTCGCTGTCAATGCCCACTATCCGGGCAGCTGCCACGATGCTTTCATCCTGCGCCAGAGTACTGTGGCAGAAATTTTCGAGGCACCGCATCAGCCAGTTGGTTGGCTTCTGGGGGACAAGGGGTACGCATTGAGCACCTGGCTGATGACACCGCTCCGTGCGCCAAACACCCCTGCTGAGCTGCGGTACCAGGAAAGCCAACAAGCAACGAGGAACATTATTGAGCGCACAATCGGCGTGCTCAAACAACGATTCCGCTGTCTGGACCATTCCGGAGGAGCCCTGCAGTACTCGCCTGAGCAAGTTTCCAAATTCGTAGTGGTGTGCTGCATGTTGCACAACATGGCAATCCTCAGGACGCAGCCAATGCCACCAGGCCTTGCAGCACCACAAGAGGAGGAGGAGGAAGAGGAGGAACAGGCCGAGGACGATGATCAGCAGCAGCACCAAGGCAGGAGGGCGGCCCACAATGGTCAAACTGCAAGGGCCGTCCGTCAACGACTAATAGCAAGCCGCTTCTAGGACCCCTGCCAGTGCTACAAACACGAATCAACCCAGCACGCAACCCCTAAGCCGGCCAAGGCACCAATAATTCCAACCACCAGCCATGTATATTTTGAATACAGAAACTTATTTATTGTACAAACTCTGTGTGTGTCAATTCCTCATGACAAACTCATAGAAATAAACACAAAAAAACAGTCAATAACATAACTGGTTCTCACAACCTGGAGATAATGTCCAAAACACTAAACAAAAGTTGGGCCATGAACCTCGGCCTTTAATAAAAAAATGACCAGCATTTTGGCACACCTCCTACTTTTTGCCCTTCGAGGGTGATCTCCTTCCCTTGCGCACTTCCCCCCTTCTAACCCTACTGCTCCTCCGTAATGGGACCTCAGTGGCTGCAGCAAGGCTGGTGGAAGGCTGCTGCTTGTCAGACCCTGACACTGCAGATGCCCCTGAAGGACGGCCTCGACCACTTCTGGGCCTGGAGGGCCCGGCTGCAGACTGCACCAACTCTGCATGGGCGGCAGCAGTCTGTCCTACAGGCGGTGGCAAGTGCAGTGGAGAAGTGACAGTGTTGGCAGCAGGAATGCTGTCATCGTGAGAGAGGACAGCAACTCCCTGCTCGCCCGACACACTGGCACTCCCACGGGGCAGCACTTCAGCATCCGGAGCAATTTGCCTGAGAACAGATTGCTGGCCTGCTGCGGCGCGGTGACAGCCCCGGGGACATGTGCACGAACCATCGAGGATGGCAGCAGTCAGTGCTCGCGTGGCCTCAATCTGAGTCTGCATGAGAGCAGGCTCAGATGGGTTCCTGGCAGCCAGTGACTGAATTGCAGCAGTAAGCTTTAGTGTGGCATCCGCCTGTGCTACAGCGAAGTGCTCCACACTCCTTGCCAGTGCCTCAATGCATTCGGGCACCCTTCCCACTGCACCCATGAGCTCAGTGTGCATGACCACCGCCTGGCTGTTCATTTCTGCAATCAGCCGCTCCTCCTCTGCGTCCATTGCATTAGGAGTGTCTGGCATACTCTCCCTCTGGGGAGAAGGCTCCCGTTCTTCCCTCCCCCCCCCATGGCGTTGCTGCAGCCCGCTGGGTCCTGGAACTTCACCATCATCAGCCCCTTCCCCCCTGCTCCCCCGTTCTTCCCTCCCCCCCCCATGGCGTTGCTGCAGCCCGCTGGGTCCTGCAACTTCACCATCATCAGCCCCTTCCCCCCTGCTCCCCTCCGGGGAAGGCGTGTTCCCAGTGTGGCCATGGGCTTCCTCGGGAGAGGGTGGCACTGATGCTCCGGCTTCCTCTTCCTCCTCAGCTGCAGCATCACTCCCAGTGGCAGCTTCAGGGACCATCTCCTCAGCTGGTGAATCACCATCTGAAAGCAGGGAGGTACAAGAGTGGCTTTAGCGTGAGGACAGGGTGGCAGTAAGGGAGGAATAAGTGCAGCGAGTTAGCAAGTTGGATTGAAAGTGTCAAAGGCTGGTATTGTGAGGGACAAGTGGAAGGACAGAGGACAAAAAGGTGATGACCTTACCATTGCTGTCCACAACGGGGTCGGCGTCTCCAGTGGCGACGGGACCGATCACCCGGCTTGCCACAATCCTGTGGACGCGCTCCTCCAGATCGCTGAGGGGTTGCAGCTGAAGCCGCCCTCCACCCGTCCGTTGCTGCTGTCTCCGATTATGAGCCAGCTTAGCCTGCAAGAAAAAGGACAGCATCTGAGTCAATATACAGCCATGGTCTTGCCTGATGTGCCTCCCATAGGTGAATAGCCCTTACTGTATGCAAAGTGTGGAATGTGTGTGTGTGTTTGATGAAAGGGCCATAGGTGTTGGATGAGTGTTGTGCATTGGGGTTTTAAGACCCTCTGGCCATAGAGTGAGGTTGAGATGGAGGGATGGAGAGGTATTGAGAAAAAGCCACTCACCCTGACGACCCGAGTGAGGTCGTTGAACTTTTTGCGGCACTGGACATGGGTCCTGGGCACCATGCTCCTGGAGGAGACGCTCTGAGCCACCTCCCTCCACACTCTTCTGAACTCGCGTGGCAAAGGCCTCCTGCCACTCTCTGGGAACAGCATGCATCGTCTGCGCTCCACTGCGTCAACCAGAGCATCCAAGGCCCGCTCGGTGAAGCGATGAGCGCGTTCTCTCACCCTCTCCATTCTTGGCAGCAAAATGGATTACAGGTCTCTCCAGGCTGAGATTCAAGGCTGCAATGAGCAGGGTGTGGCTGGGGAGCAAGTGGCCCCCCCCCGCTTTAAGAAGTGTCCGGCGCCAGTGTGTCTGTGTTCCCGCGCTAACTGGCAGCAGCTGCGCTGCGCTCGTGCGCTGAGTTAGCGCCTCACTCCTAGGCCTTTGCGCCTTAAGAGAGGTGTGCAGCGCCTAATTTAGCGCTCCACTCACCTCCCGGGGCGGTAAAAGTGAAGTTTCCTGTCAGTGCCGATAATTAGCGCCAGGCGCTAATATTTGCGCCCCAAATGGGGCGCGACCTAATTTCTACCCCTAAGTATTTTAAACAAAAATTTAATTTTTTGAAAAAAATAATTAAAGTTTTTTACGGGGCTAAAAATAAACTTACCTTTTTTTAAAGTATTCTTAAATGATAAATCAGTGAAATTAAAAAAAAAAAAAACTTTTTTCAACTCTTATCCTGGTAAAAGCAGGCCTTACGCCTGCTTTTACCAGGCGTAACAATTGTAAGGGTTTTCTGCAGGCGGAGGGTCTCCAAAAAGCGGAACTATCCGCCCGCAGAGGCCCTTCTCCAGGGCAGCCGGAGGATCTGTCAAGACCATTCTTGACAGATCGGAAATGCCGGTTTTCAGTGCATGCACTGTGCATGCCTAAAACCAGCATTTCCGATGTCCCTACAGGTGGGTACACAGCACGTACCCACCCGTAGGGATCAGAATGTCTGGGCCCATATTTTGATAATTTTCCCTTTTAGCCAAGAAAAAAATTGGTTTCCATTCAAAGCTTTTGAGCGAACAAACACTTCTACATATAGATTGGGCTAACCAAATTAGTAACAATACTGTGGAGGAGGAATTCCTGGAGTGTATACAGGATGGTTTCCTGGACCAATATGTCGAGGAACCAACTAGAGATCAGGCCATCTTAGACTGGGTATTATGTAATGAGAAAGGATTAATTAGCAATCTTGTTGTGCGAGGCCCCTTGGGTTGGAGCGATCATAATATGATAGAATTCTTCATTAAGATGGAGAGTGAAGTAGTTGACTCAGAGACTAGGGTCCTGAATTTAAATAAAGGAAACTACGATGGTATGAGGCGCGAGATGGGTAGGATTGATTGGGGAATGTCACTCAAAGGGTTGACGGTGGATAGGCAATGGCAAACATTCAAAGATCGCATGAATGAACTACAGACTTTGTTCATCCCAGTTTGGCATAAAAATAAAACAAAAAAGGTGACTCAACCGTGGCTAACAAGGGAAATCAGGGATAGCATAAGATCCAAGAAGAGGACATATAAATTGGCCAGAAAAAGCAGAAAACCTGATGATTGGGAGCAGTATAGGATTCAGCAAAGAAGGACAAAGGGATTAATTAAGAGGGGGAAAATAGAGTATGAGAGTAAGCTTTCAGAGAACATAAAAACTGACTGTAAAAGCTTTTATAGATATGTGAAGAGAAAAAGATTGGTGAAGTCAAGCGTAGGTCCCTTGCAGTCAGAATCAGGGGAATTTATAATGGGGAACAAAGAAATGGCAGACCAATTAAATACATACTTTGGTTCTGTCTTCACAAAGGAGGACACAAATAACCTCCCAGAGATGTCGGGGAACATAGGGTCTAATGAGAGGGAGGAATTGAAAGAACTCAGTATTTGTAGGGAAATAGTGTTAGCGAAATTGATGGGATTGAAGGCCAATAAATCCCCAGGGCCTGATAATCTACATCCTAGGGTACTTAAGGAAGTGGCCCTAGAAATAGTAGATGCATTGCTGGTCATCTTCCAAAATTCTATAGACTCTGGAACAGTACCCATGGATTGGAGGGTAGCTAATGTTACCCCACTATTCAAAAAAGGTGGTAGAGAGAAAACGGGGAATTATAGTCATCGGTAGTGGGGAAAATGCTAGAGTCCATTATAAAAGATGTAATAGCAGAGCACTTGGAAAACAGTGACAGGATCGGACAAAGTCAACATGGATTTACAAAAGGTAAATCGTGCTTGACTAATCTACTGGAATTTTTTGAGGATGTAACTGGTAAAATAGATAAGGGAGAACCAGTGGATGTGGTGTATTTGGACTTTCAGAAGGCTTTCAAAATAGGTCCCGCATAAGAGATTAGCGTGTAAAGTTAAGGCACATGGGATTGGGGGTAAGGTATTGACTTGGATAGAGAACTGGTTGGCAGACAGAAAGCAAAGATTTGGAATAAATGGGTCTTTTTCCGAGTGGCAGGCAGTGACTAGTGGGGTACCGCAGGGATCGGTCCTTGGACCCCAGCTATTCACAATATATATGAATGATCTAGACGAGGGAATTGGATGTAATATCTCTAAGTTTGCAGACGACACAAAGCTGGGTGGGAGTGTGTGCCGTGAGGAGGATGCCGAGAAACTCCAGTATGATTTGGACAGGTTGGGTGATTGGGCAGAAGCATGGCAGATGCAATATAATGTGGATAAATGCGAGGTTATCCACTTTGGTGTCAAAAACAGGAAGGCAGATTATTATCTGAATGGCAATAGATTGGGAGAAGGGGAAGTGCAACGAGACCTGGGTGTCCTTGTGCACCAGTCGCTGAAGGTAAGCATGCAGGTGCAGCAGGAGGTTAAGAAGGCAAATGATATGTTTGCCTTCGTAGCGAAAGGGTTCGAGTACAGGAATAAGGATGTCTTGCTGCAGTTGTACAGGGCCTTGGTGGGACCACATCTTGAGTATTGTGTGCAGTTTTGGTCGCCTTATCTGAGGAAGGATGTTCTTGCCATGGAGGGAGTGCAGCGAAGATTCACCAGGTTGATACCTGGGATGGCAGGAATGACGTATGAGGAGAGATTGGGTCGACTGGGCTTATACTCGCTGGAGTTTAGAAGAATGAGAGGGGATCTCATTGAAACTTATAACATTCTAACAGGACTAGACAGACTAGATGCAGGAAGGATGTTCCCGATGGCCGGGGAGTCCAGAACCAGGGGTCACAGTCTAAGGATAAGGTTAAAGGTAAGCCATTTAGGACTGAGATGAGGAGGAATTTCTTCACCCAGAGAGTGGTGAACCTGTGGAATTCTCTACCACAGAAGGCAGTAGAGGCCAATTCATTAAATATATTCAAGAAGGAGTTAGATATATTTCTTAAGCTAAAGGGATCAAGGGATATGGAGAGAAGGCAGGGACAGGGTACTGAATTTGGATGATCAGCCATGATCTCATTGAATGGCGGAGCAGGCTCGAGGGGCTGAATGGCCTGCTCCTGCTCCTATCTTCTATGTTTCTATGCTCTTCTTGACCTGGTGCCCCATACCCAAAATTACCATTTTCTTTTTTCTTGCATATTTGATCTTACTTATTCATTTCTCTTTTGGGAAAAGCAATGCTGCATTATCAGAACACTGTCTTACTCTGGGGAACAGCACAGAAAAAATAAACTTTTGTCTCACAGGTCAACAGATTAAACCTTGACAAAAACTGCTGGGGAGCAACAAAAAAGAGAAAAAAACTCCACCAGAACAAATTGAGATGAACAGACTGTGTGCTATTATGGTGTGATAAATTGATGCGGGATGTTTTGTTGACTGCACACAATGTTGTAGAATCTCAGTTTTAACTTGCTTCAGGTAAAAATACAGCCAATTTGTTCATTTAATCGTCAGCTGATAATCACAGATAATCTAACTTTGATTTCCAACAAATCAGCCCAAAAAGCTCATAATATTCAACTAACAATTCTACAAATACATATTCAGATTACAAATGCTGTAATACTTCATGAGAATCAATATTTTCACCAATAATGATGAATTTCAGAATAACATGTGCAGACCCTTTTGAAACACTGTGCTCAACCACAGATAGCATTATCTTATAAGAAAATAAATAGTTGTTTCCTTCATTTTCCAAACCTTCAAGATCTTATAACAACAGAATAATATGGAAGTTAAAAAACAAAAGTTGAAATTTCCCCCATTAATAGTCAGTAAGGGCAAATTCCACCCAAGACTTAAGGCATGGTCATAAAAGCTGTAGAAACTGTCACATGATTTTCAAGTGTTTATCAAATCAGCAGTCCAATATTTCTGTGGTGAAGCTTCTTCTGAAACCGTATTGTTTGATTATTAATGCCTAACACTAATAATTAAGTACCTTGACAATACTTCCAAGAACTACGATGTATTCTAATCGATGACAATTAAACAATTATGAATTAATATCTAAAGGTAAGTATAAAACATGTTTAGCTAACAGTCAGGTTTTCTTTATTTCAAGTATATCATACATGTCTGTCAGTGTTCATAACTCATCACAAACTCATTAACTTGACTTAACCTTTAGACTAAGTTTGTACGGGGCCCTGTTGAGGAGAATAAAATATATTGAAAATAAATTAGATTTAGTGTAGCCAATTTATAAGTAAATTATATAAATAAAAAATAATCATTATAGAGTAGAAAATAATAGTTTGAAGAGAAATAGTAGGAACAGCGTCTGAAACCAATTGTTTAGCAAATGCATCAAATTGAATTCACAACAATCATCTTTGCATCAATAAAGCATTGAATTGGGAATATATTTACCAGAACTGGTAAATGGACATTTCCAAAACAATGTATTGTTGGGAAAATAACTTAATCTAAGTATATACCTTACCTTAATGATGCTCAATTCATGAATAGCAACTAAAATAGGGCTAGAAGGTTGAGAAAGCTCAATGACACTTATTCGTTGAAAATGTATGTAAGAACTGAACTGAGAATGACATGAATCTCCAAATTCACTGAAATAGATCTTGTATTCGTACTGTACAGCATAATGCTGATTTACTGGATTGTGGTACATGGGATGCTTTTTCTAGCTCTTCTACTGTAATCTGTAAATTTCCAAATCTGTGAATTATCTGCAAATAAAATACTGTGCCTCAAATGCATAATCAGAATAAAAAATATTATCAAGAATGTACATAATATTTTCTATTATGCTTGTGTTTGTAGTTGACTATAATTTCCAAATAATTGCATGACCAAAACCATACTAGAAAATCCTCTGAGATCATGTTTCATTTGGCGTCAATTTTCTTCTTAAATCTGATCTAGTGCAATTTTTAGCATTAATGCATGACATCTGAAGAAAAATATTATTGTCTGGCCCAGTATTAGCTGCAATTTTCAATAATATTCACAGTAGATGGTAGTGTAGAAAGTAGAGCTTTTACGCTACTTTAGTCAAAGTTATAAACCTTGTCCCAATAGGACTGACTTGATTTAAGATGAGGGTATCACCCTCCTAATTCACAATATATTTGTTTGAAAGAAGTATTTTTCCTGTACCACGTGTAAAATATATTTTTGAAAGCCTGTCTTACTGGGAACAGGTGTCCAATGCTACGCAGATATGTACAACTATGCCACTCAGAAAATAATTAATTGTTTCAGAAGCAGCAGTAACAGAACAAGTACTATGATATTAGTTCAGGAACACAAAGGCCTCGATATTAATCCCCCCCCCACCCCCCCCCCCCCCACAATGATGGGTGGGGGAGGGTTAAAAAGTAAAATGAGCAGAACATGACTGCAACCCGCCACACACGCACCCACCGCTATTTTTAAAGGAGGCAGATATCGGGGCGTCCATGTGTCCCACCATGGAGAGGCAGATCGCTCATTAAATCAGGCTCCTACAATGCAGATGGAAATCTGGTTTGAATTGAACTCGTGTTGCATGGGTTTCCCAAGGGTCGGGAAAATCAGCAATGAAATAGAGGCGGGAGCTGCTGGCTCCCCAAGTTAAGTGGCTGTTTCAGCACTCCTTTTGGGCCAAGAGGAGCAGGAGTGCTAACCCCCAGGCTCCTCAAGGAAGCCTTCAGCACCCCAAACTCTGATCGCCAGCCCCCCCAGCCCTGCTCGCCAGCCTCTCTCCCCACAGCCCTTTTTGCCAGCCCCTCCAGCTCTGCTCGCCAGCCTTTCCCCCCCATCCCCCCCCAGCGCTGATCGTCAGCCTCCCTCCCCACCCAGCCAATGTTGCCTCTTATATTTTGGGGGGCACGGCCCCTTTAAGGGGCTGTGCAGCCCATTCACAGTTTCATGTGATTTGATATTTGATCGAGGTGTTCAAAATCATGAGGGGGTCTGGACAGAGTAGATAGAGAGAAACTGTTCCCATTGGCAGAAGGGTCGAGAACCAGAGGACACAGATTTAAGGTGATTGGCAAAAGAACCAAAGGCGACATGAGGAAAAACTTTTTTACGCAGCGAGTGGTTAGGATCTGGAATGCACTGCCTGAGAGGATGGTGGAGGCAGACTCAATCATGGCTTTCCAAAAATAAGAAAAAAATTAGCAGGGCTACGGGGAAAGGGTGGGGGAGTGGAGCTAGCTGAAGTGCTCTTGCAGAGAGCCGGCATAAGCTCAATGGGCCAAATTCTTTGCTGTAACCATTCTATGATACTATGGCCAGAATTTTCCGGGGGCCGTGCGGGCGTGATCGGAGGCGTGTTGGTTGGGAAAGTTGAAATTTCTTGCAGCGGGTCAGGAACCCACCGTCATCCCACCTTTCCCTCAGGCGTGTCTGTTAGCACGGTAGCAACCTGGCCGGCAGAGGCGGGCAACCCAATTTAAAGGATTATTAGCTTGTTGTCAGACCCTTAAGAATGTTTTTAACCTTATCTTTCCAATTTCACTGGATGTCCACGGGACTCATGCTGCTCAGGGACCACGTCTGTCAATCTGAGGCGGGAGTTGAGTGGCCATTGATCCAGCTGATTAGTTGACAGCATCAAATGTACTATAAAAGCACCCACCTGACAGCTGATCACTTTCCTCAGGCAGAAGCTGTTGCTCACTGCATTGCCAGCACAGATTGAACTTTCTGCAGGCTGCAAGTCTTTCCAGCAAAGTCTCCATCCAGTATCACCTTATTGGAAGAGCCTCTCTCACCATTGACAGATTGCTTCTGTTATCTCTACTTCACCTGCCATGTATTCCATCAACATGGGTGCCATTTATACTGTCTCACCTTGGTCCTCAGAATCTGATGCCCAACACCAGCAGCACCAGGCACACCAGCAGTACCAACAACAACACCAACCTTCTCTGCAATCACCTGATGCTCCACAGGACAGAGGGCATCAGCACCCGAGCACATTGCTGCCCAGGAGGCCAGGGATGGCCTCGCCATGGCCAGGTTTACTTAACTTTATGCTGTACACTCATATGACGCCAAGTTGGCACCACCCCACACCAACACCATAAAGCATCCCTACAATGACCAAGCCATTCCTATCACACTCACCACCATTGCTGGCAGCACCATTATGTCTCACCATTCACTGCAACTCACTAAGCCACTTCCAAAGGTGCACACAAATCTGTCCAAGACCGGAAAGTGTTGAAAATAAAGATTTTTATGTTTGACAGCACATTAACGGAAACTTTACATAAACATTGGATAAAACACCCAAGTGGCTACCGTTGTGAATCTACTTCCGTGTCATCTTTCTCTTCTGCATGCTTCTACAAGGTGCTACCCCTGTGGCTTCAGCAGAGGTAGTGGCAGCCTACTCACTTCCCTGCTGCCAAGGAGCTGGAGAGCACCTTGCTGCGCATCAATGGGGCCATGAGGACCCATGTCTACGCTGACACCCCTTCTAGAGAGGAGGTCTATGAGTCTCTGCCATCGATTCTCCATAGCTAGCCATCTATTCGCCATAGAGACCATGCAATCCTGTGAGTGACACATTAGCTGCTCCATGTAGGTGCCCATCCTATCCATGGAGGAGCCTACAGTCACCATCGCTTGTGACATGGTGGTGCTCATGTTGGAGATGGACTCCTCCATTCTCTGAACATTTGCAGACATCGCACTAGCAAAACCTGTCACAGCCTCCTGCACTTCTTCCTGCACCTCCAGGATCGACCTCTTTCTGGATGGCCCCCGAGGTTCAACGTCTGCATGCAACTGAGCAGAGCTGGATGCGTCCTGTGCCCTCCGGCGAGGAGTCTCCACTGCTGTCCCTGTCTCCACCATCTGCTCTTGCTCACTTGTGAGTTGTGAGACACCAGGTGACAACACTACTCTATCTCGCGGGGTGCGTATCTGCGCTGGTGCCGTGTGCGCTTATGTCTGGTGACAGTGCACCCTCAGAGGCCAGGGGCTCCTCTGAGGAGTCGTCTTCCTCTTCCTTCTGGACAGTGTGGGGGGGGGGGAGTGGGGGGTGGGGGGTGGGGGGGCTCTTGATGGACCTGTGGGAGAGTAAAGAGATGAGTTAGATATGTCATATGAAGAATGGGTACAGATACCATTATGCACATGATGACCATTCAATGGCTGCTGACATCAGTCCCCATAGGAGTGACTGCTGTATGCCATGTGACTGTATGATATGTATTTCTGTCACCAGGTTGCTGAGATGTCTGCCTCTCTCCGTCTCCCATCGCCAGCTGCTCGGCAACTCCAGATATTTCTAAAGCAACCTCCTCTGCTGTTGTACAGTTTGCAAATGATGGAGGGCCACCGCAGGTTCTCTCCCTCTCCCCCTTATTTTGAGCTTTCTTTTCCTGCAAGGAGGGAAAGAAGAGAAAGTTGAGTGAGAGTGATGGAATGAGTGTAAGGAATGGATGGGTTAGATCTTTAGAGGGATACTATGATGGAGTGGGGTGCCAAAGCCAAGTGGCCTCTTTGTGTGTTGATAGTTGGTATGATTGCATTAGGATGAGGGTGAGTGTGAGGGGTGGTTAGTCAGATGGGGATGTGATAATGTAGATAGAGAGAGAGGGATGGGTGGATGTGCAAGGTGTGTTGGTGTGAGTAATGATGTGCAGGAGCAGGGTTGGGAAGGCAGAGTGATGGGGATGTGATGAGAGGCACAGCAGGATGAAGTTGGGTGTGGCTTTGCATTCACGTTTCCTGATCTAATGAGATCATTAAAAAGTTTGCGGCACTGCACCCAGGTCCTCCTGACCACATCCCTGCTGTTGACCTCCTCTGCATACTCCAACCAGGCTGTTTCGGTCTCCTGGGAAGGTCTCTTCCACCCATTGGAAGGGAAGAGGACTTCCCTGCGTGCTCTGACTCCGTCTACAAGCATATGGAGGGAGTCATCGGAGAACCTGGGTGCAGCCCTCTGCCTCTGTGCAGTCATTTCCAAAGTGTTTGCAGCACTCCAATGCTGTCGTGCACTGACTGCACTATTTTAGATCAACCTTCAAATGTAACGTGGCCATGGCCCCTTTAAATATCCCGGCTGAAAATGCGTCATTGATGACGTCAGCAGACCCGCACCATTTAATTGGACTAGGTAACGCGCAGGGCGGACTTAATGGGCCCTATTGAAGTAAAGTCGTTTTGTGCAGCGGGATGGAGTTAGCAATGAGGCCGCGATCCGCCGTGGCCACTGCCTGTACCAGACTTGCCCAGGTAGGGAAAATTCCGGCCTATGATTCTATGAAACTTTACATTGAAAAAGCCGGTCCTGGGCTGTGCGGGACCGGAGAGAGATGCACGGCCGCGCAGCTTATAGGGAACATTGCCCCCAGCCCTCATGACCAGCCTCCCCTCCCTCCCGATTGCCAAATGCCCCAATCGCAGGCCTCCCCCCCCCATCCCAATTGCCGACCATCATCTCCCCCCATCCCTGATTGCTGACATTTTCCCCTCCTCCCAGCCCCGATTGCCGACCTTTCCCAATTGCTAGAAACTGTCCCCAAGGGTCCCCGGCTACGGCCTACTGCCACTGGTGTAACCTCCTGCCCACCAGCCAGGCTGTCCATTTGGCTGGCTGCCAGGCGAGAAATGGAGGGACAAGATGTTAATGAGGTCCTGCTGTTAAGCTTGAGCTTTTCAGGTCTTCGGCCATTTTCTGCCTCAACCGCACCCTCCTCTCCTCCCCATAAATATCGGGGCCAAAGATTCATACTTCTTAGAATCATACAAATTAATTCAAGCAATCAAATGTCAATATGGATAGCTCTTTCAAAGAGCTTGCACGGGTACGACAGGCTGAATAGCCTTCTTCTGTGCTGTAGATTCTATAATTCTATGATTCTATATGGAAGGGTTAGTTTAAGAAAAAAGCCAGTTTTTAGAATATTTTGGAATTTCTGGGTCATAGTTAAGAATGTCTTTCAGTGTTAAATCTCCAGTTGGAAGAGTACAGTAATGAAATCTGCCAGCACTGTGGAATGGTTCAGTGCAAAGGAAAATACTTCTATTTCATTGAACCATGATATGTAGTTTTAATGATGCGGAGATGCCGGTGTTGGACTGGGGTGGACAAAATTGAGAGGTCGCACAACACCAGGTTATAGTCCAACAGTTTTATTTGAAATCACAAGCTTTCGGAGCTATCACTCCTTCCTCAGGTGAAGTAAATTGGATACAGAATCGCCAGAGCATATATAGATGGAAAAAAAAGCATGTGTACTTTACAATTGCAGACCAATAAATTAAATCATCCTGACTATCTGCCGAGGTGTGATAAAGTTAATTAAGTCAGCCAGGAAGGTACCACATCAAAAGACATAGCAAGATACAACTGAGACAATGAGGTGTAGTCGCAGGGGTTCCAACGTGTCAAAAGCTGCCGTCTGTATGTAAAACGAAAAGCTTTAAAAAAAAATTTTTACTTTTTTACTGGGAAAATTTTTACTTTTTTACTGGGAATCACATCTGTGAACAAGCTAACGACGACTCGAGTCCGGATCACGTCATGTATCGTGACATAAACCCAAGATCCCGATTGAGACCGTCTTCATGAGTTCGGAACTTGGCTATCAGTTTCTGCTCGATGATTTTGCGTTGTCGTGTGTTTCTAAGGTTGCCTTGGAGAACGCTTACCCGCAGATCCGAGGCTGAATGTCCTTGACTGCTGAAGTGTTCCCCGACTGGGAGGTAACAATCCTGCCTGGCGATTGTTGCGCGGTGCTCGTTCATACGTTGTCTCAGTGTCTGCATGGTCTCGCCGATGTACCATGCCGCGGTGCATTCTTTCCTGCAACGTATGAGGTAGACAACGTTGGCCGAGTCACATGAGTATGTACCATGTACCTGGTGGGTAGTGTCCTCACGTGTGATGGTGGTATCTGTGTTGATGATCTGGCATGTCTTGCAGAGTTTGCCATGGCAGGGTTGTGTGGTGTCGTGGTCGCTGTTATCCTGAAAGCTGGGTAATTTGCTGCGAACGATGGTACTTCTGAGGTTAGGCGGCTGTTTGAAGGCAAGTAGTGGAGGCGTGGGGATGGCCTTAGCGAGGTGTTTGTCGTCATCGATGACATGTTGAAGGCTGCGAAGAACATGTCGTAGTTTCTCCGCTCCGGGGAAGTACTGGACGACGTAGGGTACCCTGTTGGTTGTGTCCCGTGTTTGCCTTCTGAGGAGGTCTATGCGATTTTTCGCTGTGGCCCGTCGGAACTGTCGATCGATGAGTCGAGCGTCATATCCCGTTCTTACGAGGGCGTTTTTCAGCGTCCGTAGGTGTCCATCGCGTTCCTCCTCGTCTGAGCAGATCCTGTGTATTCGCAGGGCTTGTCCATAGGGGATGGCTTCTTTAACATGGTTAGGGTGGAAGCTGGAGAAGTGGAGCATCGTGAGGTTGTCCGTGGGCTTGCGGTAGAGTGAAGTGCTGAGGTGTCCGTCTTTGATGGAGATTCGTGTGTCCAGGAATGAGACCGATTCTGAGGAGTAGTCCATGGTGAGTTTGATGGTGGGATGGAACTTGTTTATGTTATCGTGTAGTCTTTTCAGTGATCCTTCGCCATGGGTCCAAAGGAAGAAAATGTCGTCGATGTATCTGGTGTACAGCGTTGGCTGGAGGTCCTGTGCAGCGAAGAAGTCTTGCTCGAACTTGTGCATGAAGATGTTGGCGTATTGGGGTGCGAATTTGGTCCCCATGGCTGTTCCGTGTGTTTGGGTAAAAAAATGGTTGTCGAAGGTGAAGACATTGTGGTCAAGGATGAAGCGGATGAGTTGTAGGATGGCGTCTGGAGATTGGCTGTTGTTGATGTTGAGTACTGAGGCTGTTGCAGCGATGCCGTCATCGTGGGGGATACTGGTGTAGAGTGCCGATACGTCCATCGTGGCAAGGAGTGTTCCTGGTTCAACTGGTCCGTGGGTGCTGAGTTTCTGTAAGAAGTCTGTAGTGTCGCGACAGAAGCTGGGGGTTCCCTGTACGATGGGTTTCAGAATGCCCTCGACGTATCCAGAGAGGTTCTCACACAGGGTTCCATTGCCTGATACGATAGGACGTCCGGGTGTGTTGGCTTTGTGTATCTTTGGGAGGCAGTAGAAGTCTCCCACGCGGGGAGTACGTGGGATGAGAGCGCGTAGGATGTTTTGAAGGTCTGGATCGAAGGTCTTGATCAGTCTATTGAGTTGGCGGGTGTGTTCTTTGGTCGGATCTGCGGGTAGCTGTCTGTAGTGTTCCTGGTTGTCCAGTTGTCGGTATGCTTCTTTACAATAGTCCGTTCTGTTCTGTATGACGATGGCTCCTCCTTTGTCCGCTGGTTTGATGACAATGTTGCGGTTGGTCTTGAGAGCGTGGATGGCGTTGCGTTGTGCTCGGGTGACATTCTGGACTGTCTTGTGAGTGCGGCTGATGAATCTGGCGTTGATGCATTTCCTGACAGCTTGAGCATACATGTCAAGCTTGGGGCAGCGACCCTCCGGAGGGGTCCAGTTTGACTCTTTTTTCTTCGGTTGCTGCACTGCGAGTCCCTCTGTCTGCTGTTCTGGATCATTGATTGTCTCATTGGGTTTGTTGCTGACATCTTGGGATTTGTGGAAGTATTCCCGGAGCCTCATTCTCCTGATGAATTCCTCCGTGTCTGCCGCGAGACCGATGGGGTCCATTTTGGTGGTTGGGCAGAACTTGAGCCCTAGGGCGAGAACTTTGATTTCGTCTGGTTGAAGGGTGTGGTCCGACAGGTTGACGATGGTTGCAACCACAGGGAAGTCCATCGTCAACCTGTCGGACCACACCCTTCAACCAGACGAAATCAAAGTTCTCGCCCTAGGGCTCAAGTTCTGCCCAACCACCAAAATGGACCCCATCGGTCTCGCGGCAGACACGGAGGAATTCATCAGGAGAATGAGGCTCCGGGAATACTTCCACAAATCCCAAGATGTCAGCAACAAACCCAATGAGACAATCAATGATCCAGAACAGCAGACAGAGGGACTCGCAGTGCAGCAACCGAAGAAAAAAGAGTCAAACTGGACCCCTCCGGAGGGTCGCTGCCCCAAGCTTGACATGTATGCTCAAGCTGTCAGGAAATGCATCAACGCCAGATTCATCAGCCGCACTCACAAGACAGTCCAGAATGTCACCCGAGCACAACGCAACGCCATCCACGCTCTCAAGACCAACCGCAACATTGTCATCAAACCAGCGGACAAAGGAGGAGCCATCGTCATACAGAACAGAACGGACTATTGTAAAGAAGCATACCGACAACTGGACAACCAGGAACACTACAGACAGCTACCCGCAGATCCGACCAAAGAACACACCCGCCAACTCAATAGACTGATCAAGACCTTCGATCCAGACCTTCAAAACATCCTACGCGCTCTCATCCCACGTACTCCCCGCGTGGGAGACTTCTACTGCCTCCCAAAGATACACAAAGCCAACACACCCGGACGTCCTATCGTATCAGGCAATGGAACCCTGTGTGAGAACCTCTCTGGATACGTCGAGGGCATTCTGAAACCCATCGTACAGGGAACCCCCAGCTTCTGTCGCGACACTACAGACTTCTTACAGAAACTCAGCACCCACGGACCAGTTGAACCAGGAACACTCCTTGCCACGATGGACGTATCGGCACTCTACACCAGTATCCCCCACGATGACGGCATCGCTGCAACAGCCTCAGTACTCAACATCAACAACAGCCAATCTCCAGACGCCATCCTACAACTCATCCGCTTCATCCTTGACCACAATGTCTTCACCTTCGACAACCATTTTTTTACCCAAACACACGGAACAGCCATGGGGACCAAATTCGCACCCCAATACGCCAACATCTTCATGCACAAGTTCGAGCAAGACTTCTTCGCTGCACAGGACCTCCAGCCAACGCTGTACACCAGATACATCGACGACATTTTCTTCCTTTGGACCCATGGCGAAGGATCACTGAAAAGACTACACGATAACATAAACAAGTTCCATCCCACCATCAAACTCACCATGGACTACTCCTCAGAATCGGTCTCATTCCTGGACACACGAATCTCCATCAAAGACGGACACCTCAGCACTTCACTCTACCGCAAGCCCACGGACAACCTCACGATGCTCCACTTCTCCAGCTTCCACCCTAACCATGTTAAAGAAGCCATCCCCTATGGACAAGCCCTGCGAATACACAGGATCTGCTCAGACGAGGAGGAACGCGATGGACACCTACGGACGCTGAAAAACGCCCTCGTAAGAACGGGATATGACGCTCGACTCATCGATCGACAGTTCCGACGGGCCACAGCGAAAAATCGCATAGACCTCCTCAGAAGGCAAACACGGGACACAACCAACAGGGTACCCTACGTCGTCCAGTACTTCCCCGGAGCGGAGAAACTACGACATGTTCTTCGCAGCCTTCAACATGTCATCGATGACGACAAACACCTCGCTAAGGCCATCCCCACGCCTCCACTACTTGCCTTCAAACAGCCGCCTAACCTCAGAAGTACCATCGTTCGCAGCAAATTACCCAGCTTTCAGGATAACAGCGACCACGACACCACACAACCCTGCCATGGCAAACTCTGCAAGACATGCCAGATCATCAACACAGATACCACCATCACACGTGAGGACACTACCCACCAGGTACATGGTACATACTCATGTGACTCGGCCAACGTTGTCTACCTCATACGTTGCAGGAAAGAATGCACCGCGGCATGGTACATCGGCGAGACCATGCAGACACTGAGACAACGTATGAACGAGCACCGCGCAACAATCGCCAGGCAGGATTGTTACCTCCCAGTCGGGGAACACTTCAGCAGTCAAGGACATTCAGCCTCGGATCTGCGGGTAAGCGTTCTCCAAGGCAACCTTAGAAACACACGACAACGCAAAATCATCGAGCAGAAACTGATAGCCAAGTTCCGAACTCATGAAGACGGTCTCAATCGGGATCTTGGGTTTATGTCACGATACATGACGTGATCCGGACTCGAGTCGTCGTTAGCTTGTTCACAGATGTGATTCCCAGTAAAAAAGTAAAAATTTTCCCAGTAAAAAAGTAAAATTTTTTTTTAAAGCTTTTCGTTTTACATACAGACGGCAGCTTTTGACACGTTGGAACCCCTGCGACTACACCTCATTGTCTCAGTTGTATCTTGCTATGTCTTTTGATGTGGTACCTTCCTGGCTGACTTAATTAACTTTATCACACCTCGGCAGATAGTCAGGATGATTTAATTTATTGGTCTGCAATTGTAAAGTACACATGCTTTTTTTTCCATCTATATATGCTCTGGCGATTCTGTATCCAATTTACTTCACCTGAGGAAGGAGTGATAGCTCCGAAAGCTTGTGATTTCAAATAAAACTGTTGGACTATAACCTGGTGTTGTGCGACCTCTCAATTATGTAGTTTTAACACAGCGGCCCGGAATTTGTGGTCAGCAGCAAAGCGAAGGCGTTTGCCACTGGCCCCGAAGTAATCTTCGCACAAAGATCTCACGATCTCTGTGTCGAGAAGTTTGGGTTTTCTGACATTTAGTTCAAATCAACGGAGTATAGTGGGGATCCCCTAGTGCAAGCTGCTGTGACGTCTAAGCAGCCAATCAAAATGTAGAATTCTCACAGACAGCGTACAAGTAAGTGGGTAAGCTCTTAAAATTCTAACTTTTTAAAAATTTTAGAGAGAGCAAAACAAAGATTGGGGCTCTCTCATGAGGAAAAGGCAAACCTGAAATAAAGATGAACATACTTTAAAAAAAATTAAAATTTTTTAAAAATGTTCTTAAAAGTTTTAACTTTTATTAAAATGGATACATTTCACACTGGACAAAATTAAAATTAGTTTTTCAGGCCTATAACCTTTGTCTAGCAGTCAATATGCTGTTAAAACCCCAGTTACACCTAATCCCTTTGGGTCTAACTTTTAGTGGGGAATTTAACAACGTCATTACTGCAGAAGAGCCAAAGTTCTCGTCAGTTTCTCTGATTTTAGTGCTTACACTGATTACCGGCTCTGTGGCGAGGTTGGTGGGAGTGGGGGGGGGGGGGGGTGGTGGGCATGGTGGGTGGGGACGCATAGCATGCATCTGCACATGCGCCAAATCCCGAAGTTGCAGTTAGTTTCAAAGGTGGAATGACGGCAAGCGCTGCCAGTTCGCCATCATCCAGACCGCAAATTCTGCCCAGCTTAAAAATCTCAATTCATACATTATCAAGAAATCAAGTGGATCAACAATATGTGGCAGATTTGTAACTGGTACTATGATAATGTTGGAAACTTTATGGCAATTAACAAAAGCTACAAAAAAGTGCCTTTCCCTCTCCATGGGATATGCTTCACCTCCACAACATTCTGATTATAAATCTTGCAGTTCTCCCTATCCAGGGTGTCACTGAAATTTACCAGCAAGTGACTTCAGCTTGGAATCATAAAAGTGAAACAGACAGACTTAATTTGAGTTCCAGACTTCTAGGAAATTCAACTAAAATATTTGTAAAATTTTGCTGAAGGAAGAGGAAATTGTTAAAATATGTGTATTATAATATGTCTGCAATTCAACACAGCTCGCTCCTTTGCTAGCTCTTGGGTGCCACCCACTGATTGATTTAGCATTAATTCTACAAACTTGAGATGCAACACAACCCCAGCCTGAGTCAGATAGCTGTGATCACATAAATATGCATTTAAATAACATTTGACCTATGATGATGATGACATTGCTGTTAATTCACTTCCTAGAAATAATTCTTACCATTTTCAGACAATTAAATATCCAGGTGGACATTTGCAAAATTCATTAAATTTTTTACTGTTCACCATAGAGATAATATGATTGCAGAATGTAGATCAGTGGGGAAGCATAGCATAGCAACTGAGTGATATTGAGGTACCAGCTGTGCTAGAGATAAATAAGACTTTTTAATGTTGACTTAAACTCTGCAGCTGAAGAGCTAATAGTCACATGCTAAAGAAAATAAAAATCAGGTTGTAGCCACTGAAGGAATAGTCACTTCACACATCAAGCTAAATGCTGTTCAGTCTGTGTTATGCACAAATGAGGCACAGTCAGCACTAACCTATGCTCCTCATATATGTTATAAACAGCTGTCATGACAGCCCTGAAGAATTACTTGAAGCTGAGTGATAGGGGTAATAAAACACAACTCCCCCAAAAATATTTCAAGCACAGTTTGACTCTGGTGTCTGAAGTAAGGTTTCCAAAATAATGACTTACAAATATTGAGCGGAATTGTTAAGGCAGCTGTTGTTTGAATACACTCATCACCGTTCATGCAGTTATAATAAGGCTACAATTTTAAATGATCCATCAGGCTAAAATCTGAAATTAGGGCAGGTAGGTAATTAAAGAAGAATAGCACAAAAATACCTTCAGTGCAAAGTATTTTCTTCTTTTATGTCTGTGTTTAAAGTTTAAAAAAAATTCTATTCAGCATCTTCAAAATGTTCCAACATCTTGTGCTCAGATGACATTAGTGATGAGCATGGTCACTGAATATCTGTAGTGATGGAATAGAGCCAGTCATTCTATTTCTTTATGGGTGCAGATTGAGAGCTAACAATTATTCCTTAAACCAGTACCAGCTAAGTACACAGTGCAGTAATCAAAATCACAATTTCTCCTCCTAACAGAAGGATTTATAAAGCATTTGGTTAGAATAAAAGGTACAAAGGCTCTGCACAGAAAGTGCTCCCCCCTACAGTACCATTCTCCTTCAAAGCACAAAAGTGCTTTAATTATCTCAAGATCCCCCATTTCAGCATAACATCTGCTGAATCATGCAGGGCAGCCATTAATACAAGATTCAGGAAGAGTCATTTTTACACTAATTTTAGGTAAATAGTTATGTTATGTTTTTCTGTTGATAACTAAGAATTTGGAATTTACCTTTGGGATGTTTTTGCTGTTTTATGTCGTCTATTTAAAATTTTAGAATTTGTTATTGCATACTTAACTCATTATCAGAAGTTAGAGATTGCAGTCAGCCATTCGCAACATACAGTTAATTTACTCATATATTAATAGGGATTAACATGCATATTACTGAAGTCTAGTGATCTTATTGACTGAAAAAGCAAATATTAATGTGTGATAACACCTACGTTGTTGAATGGATTTGGATGCCACACTTCGGTAGTTACAGCACTATCTACTTACTAAGGGTCCCAGCAGATGTTATGCCTCATGTTTTAATTAGCACTGTTTCCTGTTTCAATATAAAACATGCTGGAATATGTTATTCTAACCATGATAATTTTGATATTTAAAAATAGAAATAGTTAAATATGTAAAACTTTTACATCTGGTAATTATCAGAAATGAACCTTAACAAAAAGGCTTCAATTAATTTATTATAGCCAGTTAAAAGGCATCTTTTTAAAAATAAGAAAGCATTTTAAATAGTTATATAACAGATTAAAGCTGTTAATAATAAAATACTACAGCCTGCATTAGGTATTAAAATTTTTGACTATAAAATTATGCAAATCTTTTAGGTTATGATGTTTGAAAATGTAAAATTGATTCTCCATAAAGAGTGTCTGCTACAATTGTTGCCCTAGTTTGAATGAATGTTTCCAAATGTGCTTTGATAGATGAAATCTGATTTTATATATTCAAAGGGTCATAAATGTCCAAGTTACTGCTGCAAAAGAAACCTTCCCAAGTGTGCCTTATTTACTTGGCAGTTTTTAAGGGGAATTTAGCTCAAGGTCTCGATACAGATAAGTTTAAAGACTGCCTATTGTTCTTGATCAGTCTTCTGGTGTCTGTCCAACTGTGCAATACTGCTGGGACAGAACATTCACACAGACCTTTCAGTGTTTGAAGACTATGGCACTACAAGGTTGATTTCTTTTTCACATGTAACAAATAATGGTGAATAGAAATTTGTTATTAAGTACATCTCCTGTATTATTGATTGCTGACGACTGTGAAGGAAGTTCTTACAACAGGAAATTGTTTATAATCATAGTAGCACATTTAAGGAGGAATTTAATTTGGGCTCTTCCTAACTTTCAAAAAACAAACTTGATTTCATGTAACTTCCATCACCGATGTTCATTCTTATAGAGTCAATGGGCTAAAAATTCAGTTGGTTGCGCCTCCCGTTAGCGCCTTAAGAGGGCGCTAATGGGGCGCAAAGCCAGGCGCGCCGAAGTTTGCGCCGCTCGCGAACTTAACTAGACATTTTGCGGCGGCGCTAAACTTAATCGCCGCGATCTCCTGCGCACGCAGATTCTGACGTCATACGAGGGTGCAACGCCCTTGTGGCGCCCCAGAGCAGAAATTGAGTGGCGCCCCCATCCTTACCGCCTGGCGCATCCAACGACCGGAAGACTGGAACGCTATCAATCGCTGTGGGGCTGGGGGGGGCGCTATTTAAAGGGGGCCTCTTCCTGTCTTTCTCTGTGGTTGACATTTTTGCACCACTCGTTCTGAGAGAGAGAGCGATTCGGAGAGAGAGAAAGAGAGACTTCTGCATTGAGTCAACGCTGTGTGAGGTAGTTTTGGCTACTGATCATAACTTCGCTGGTACTTTGGTTTTTGGCCTTCATAACTTTGCTTGCTAAGAGACTATGGGGGCTGCACTGATTGGGGGCGTCGTCCTGCGCCAGCTGAATCGGAGGACACAGAGACGCAGAGAGAGAGTGGCAATGATGGCCAGACGGAGGAGGGCCAACAGGCGTCTGTACAGGAGAGCTTACCCTCCCAGGGTATATCGTGACCAGCTCTCCTACATTCATATGTCTGATGAGCAGTGTTTGCGAAGGCTGCGCTTCAGCAAGGAGGTGGTCACTGAGCTCTGCCACCTGCTGCAGCCAGATCTGCAGCCTCAACTGAGGTCCAGGACGTCTCTGTCGGTGGCAGTGAAGATCACAGTGGCTCTGAACTTTTATGCTACTGGCTCATTTCAATCTGCTGCTGGGGACCTCGCCAATATCTCCCAGTTCGCGGTGCATTGCTGCATCCGTCACGTCACAAATGCCCTCTTTAAAAGGAGACGAGAGTACATCTCTTTCCCCATGACCCCAGACAAGCAGCATGAACGCGCTCTGGGCTTTGCGAGGATAGCGGGCTTCCCCATGGTGCAGGGCGCCATTGACTGCACGCATGTGGCTTTGCGTGCTCCGCATGAGAATGCCGAGGATTTCCGGAACAGAAAGGGGTTCCATTCCTTGAATGTTCAGTTGGTCTGTGACCACAGACAGCTGATACTCGCTGTCAATGCCCACTATCCTGGCAGCTGCCACGATGCTTTCATCCTGCGCCAGACTACTGTGGCAGAACTTTTCGAGGCACCGCATCAGCCAGCTGGTTGGCTTCTCGGGGACAAGGGGTATCCACTGAGCACCTGGCTGATGACACCGCTCCATACGCCCAACACCCCTGCTGAGCTGCGGTACAACGAGAGCCATCAAGCTACCAGGAACATCGTTGAGCACACAATCGGCGTGCTGAAGCAACGGTTCCGCTGTCTGGACCATTCTGGAGGAGCCCTGCAGTACTCGCCTGAGCGAGTTTCCAACTTTGTAGTTGTGTGCTGCATGCTGCATAACATGGCAATCGTCAGGACCCAGCCAATGCCACCAGGCCTTGGAGCACCACCAGAGGAGGAGGAGGAAGAGGAGGAAGAGGAGGAGGAGGATGATCATCAGCAGCACCAAGGCGTGAGGGCGGCCCACAATGGTGAAACTGCAAGGGCCGTCCGTCAACGGCTGATAGCAAGCCGCTTCTAGGCCCCTGCTGTGGAAATGGCTTCTGCCATTGAGAACAACATCAATGAACCCAACACGCAAACCCTAAGCCGGCCAAGGCACCAATGATTCCAAACACCAAACATGTATATTTTGAATACAGAAACTTATTTATTTTACAAACTCTGTGTGTGTCATTTCTTCATGACAAACTAATAGAAATAAACACAAAAAAACAGTCATTAACATAACTGGTTCTCACAACCTGGAGATAATGTCCAAAACACTAAACAAAAGTTTGACCACGAACCTCGGCCTTTAATAAAAAAATGACCAACATTTTGTCACACCTCCTACTTTTTGCCCTTCGAGGGTGATCTCCTTCCCTTGCGCACTTCCCCCCTTCTTACCCTACTGCTCCTCCGTAATGGGACCTCAGTGGCTGCAGCAAGGCTGGTGGAAGGCTGCTGATTGTCAGACCCTGACACTGCAGAAGCCCTTGAAGGACGGCCTCGACCAGTTCTGGGCCTGGAGGGCCCGGCTGCAGACTGCACCAACTCTGCATGGGCGGCAGCAGTCTGTCCTACAGGCGGTGGCAAGTGCAGTGGAGAAGTGACAGTGTTGGCAGCAGGAATGCTGTCATCTTGAGAGAGGACAGCAACTCCCTGCTCGACCGACACACTGGCACTCCCACGGGGCAGCACTTCAGCATCCGGAACAATCTGCTGGAGCACAGATTGCTGGCCTGCTGCGGCGCGGTGAGAGCCCCGGGGAAATGTGAACGAACCATCGAGGATGGCAGCAGTCAGTGCTCGCGTGGCCTCAATCTGAGTCTGCATGAGAACAGTCAGAGATGGGATCACGGCAGCCAGTGACTGAATTGCAGCACTAAGCTTTAGTGTGGCATCCGCCTGTGCTACAGCGAAGTGCTCCACACTCCTTGCCAGTGATTCAATGCATTCGGGCACCCTTCCCACTGCACCCATGAGCTCAGTGTGCATGTCCACTGCCTGGGTGTTCATTTTAGCGATCAGCCGCTCCTCCTCTGCGTCCAGTGCAGTAGGACTCGCTGGCATACTCTCACTCCGGGGAGAAGGCCCCCGTTCTTCCCTACCCCCATGGCGTTGCTGCAGCCCGCTGGGTCCTGGAGCTTCACCCTCATCAGACCCTTCCCCCCTGCTCCCCTCCAGGGAAGGCGTGTTCTCAGTGTGGGCATGGGCTTCCTCGGGAGAGGGTGGCACTGATGCTCCGCCTTCATCTTCCTCCTCGGCTGCAGCTTCACTTCCACTGGCAGCTTGAAGGCCCGTCTCCTCAGCTGGTGAATCACCATCTGAAAGCAGGGAGGTACAAGAGTGGCTTTAGCGTGAGGACAGGGTGGCAGTAAGGGAGGAATAAGTGCAGCGATTTAGTAAGTTGGATTGAAAGTGTCAAAGGCTGGTGTTGTGAG
This sequence comes from Squalus acanthias, assembly GCA_030390025.1. Classification (NCBI taxonomy): domain Eukaryota; kingdom Metazoa; phylum Chordata; class Chondrichthyes; order Squaliformes; family Squalidae; genus Squalus; species Squalus acanthias. The sequence continues at coordinate 84,456,373 of CM059432.1, forward strand.
GGACAAGTGGAAGGACAGAGGACAAAAAGGTGATGACCTTACCATTGCTGTCCAGAACGGGGTCGGCGTCTCCAGTGGCGACGGGACCGATCACCCGGCTTGCCACAATCCTGTGGATGCGCTCCTCAAGATCGCTGAGGGGTTGCAGCTGAGGCCGCCCTCCACCCGTCCATTGCTGCTGTCTCCTATTATGAGACAGCTTGGCCTGCAAGAAAAAGGACGGCGTCTGAGTAAATATACAGCCATGGTCTTGCCTGATGTGCCTCCCATAGGTGAATAGCCCTTACTGTATGCAGCCGTGGTCTTGCCTGATGTGCCTCCCATAGGTGAATAGCCCTTACTGTATGCAAAGTGTGGAATGTGTGTGTGTGTTTCATGAAAGGGCCATAGGTGTTGGATGAGTGTTGTTAATTGGGGTTTTAAGACCCTCTGGCCATAGAGTGAGGTTGAGATGGAGGGATGGAGAGGTATTGAAAAAAAGCCACTCACCCTGACGACCCGAGTGAGGTCGTTGAACTTTTTTCGGCATTGTACATGGGTCCTGGGCACCAAGCTCCTGCAGGAGACGCTCTGAGCCACCTCCCTCCACACTCTTCTGTACTCGCGCGGCAAAGGCCTCCTGCCACTCTCAGGGAAGAGTATAGATTTTCTGCGCTCCACCGCGCCAACCAGAGCATCCAAGGCCCGCTCGCTGAAGCGCTGAGCTCGTTCTCTCACCCTCTCCATAGTCCTTGGCTTGAAAATGTAATCACAGGTCTCTCCAGGTCGAGATTCAAGGCTCCAATGAACAGGGTGTGGCTGGAGAGCAAGATCGACCCTCCCCTTTAAGAACTGGCCGGCGCCAGTGTGTCTGTGTTCCATCGCTAACTGACATCACCTGCGCTGCGCCCGCGCTCTGAGTTAGCGCCTCACTCCTCGGCCTTTGCGCCTTAAGACAGGTGTGCAGCGCCTGATTTAGCGCTCCAATCACCTCCCGGGACATTAAAAGTCAAGTTTGCAGTCAGTGGCGATAATTAGCGCCAGGCGCTAATCTTTGCGCCCGGCCGATAATTGCGCCCCAAATGGGGTGATACTGAATTTTTCCCCCATTGAGTCATAGAGTCATACAGCACAGAAGGAGGCCATTCAGCCCATCGAGTCCGTGCTGGCTCTCTGTAGAGCAATCCAGTCAGTCTCATTCCCCTGCTCTATCCCCATAGCCCTGCAAGTTTATTTCCCTCAAGTGCCTATCCAGTCTCCCCTTGAAAACATTGAGGCCCAGAAATTGCAGTGTGAGGGTTCGTGCGAGGGTAAGCCCTTCCCGCGATGTCTCACTGCGCGTTGGCTTTTTCAGTCCCAGCTCGCTGGAACTTCATGTTCCAGCCATCAGCTGCGAGTGCATCGTGATCCCACAGTGCGGAGTTAGTTCGAGTGCACTGTGGGATCACGTGACTGAGTTACAGCCAATGGCAGCACACCAAGCTCTCATTCATAGAATTCACAGCGGCCATTGAACTGCTGTGAAAACTAGGAATACAACAAGCCCCCAAAAGAAGAGCTAAACCTCCATTAAATTAAAAAAAAACCCCATCACATAATTAAAATAAGTGTAATTAAATAAATTAACCTTTTTAAACAAAAAATAAATTTTTGAAAAAATTTTAAATCTTTTAAAATGTTATAAAAATAAACTTACCTGTCTTTAAAGTCGCTACTAAAGATTTACCTGTAAAAAAAAATTCTAAATACTACTTAATTATGTACTTACCTGGTTAAAAGTGTCTCCTGCGCTTCCTTTTTTCTTTTCCAGATTCTTCAATACTTACCTGCGTGCGCAAGCGATGAAGTGCACTGCGTGCGCGCAGCCTGTAGCGCGCACGCGGTGCACTGAGGACCCGCCCCCTTTTCGAAAGATCAATTGCCGGTTTTCAGTGCATGCGCAGTGCATGCTGAAAACCGGCAATTGAAGTCTGGCTGCGTGAGTGTACACTGTGCGTACTCTCGCGCAGCCGGATCAATTTCTGGGCCTGAGTGTCTCCGCTTCCACCACTTCCATCAGCAACGAATTTCAGGTCCTCACCACTCGCTGCGTAAAAATGTTTTTCCTCACATCCCCCCTGTATCTCTTGCTCAAAACCTTAAATCTGTGTCCCCTAGTCCTTGTACCATCAACTAGTAGGAACAGCCTTTCCCCGTCTAGCTTATCCAAACCTGTCATAATCTTGTACACATCTATCAAATCACCCCTCAACCTCCTTTGCTCTAATGAAAACAAATCCAGCTTCTCCAACCTGTCCTTGTAGCTAAGATCCCCCATCCCCAGAACAATTCTGGTAAATCTCTTCTGCACCCTCTCAAGGGCCTTCACATCCTTCCTAAACTGTGGTGACCAGAACTGGACGCAATACTCCAGTTGTGGCCTAACCAACGCTTTATAAAGGTTCAGCATAACTTCTCTACTTTTGTACTCAATACCTCTATTTATGAAGCCTAAGATCCATATGCTTTGCTAACCACTCTCTCAATATGTCCTGCCACCTTCAGGGATCTATGCACATTAACTCCCAGGTCCCTCTGTCTCTGCACACTCTTTAAAACTGTGCCATTAAGTGTATATTGCCTCTCCCTGTTCCTTCTGCCAAAATGCATCACCTCACACTCCTCTGTATTAAATTCCATCCGCCACTTGTCTGCCGGTTCTGCTAGCCTTTCTATGTCCTGTTGCAGTCGATCGGTATCATCATCACTGTTTGCCACAGCCCCAAGTTTGGTGTCATCGACAAATTTAGAAATTCTACTCTGTATTCCAATATCCAGGTCATTTATATATATCAAAAAAACCAGTGGCCCCAGCACTGTCTACCATCCTCCAGTCTGAAAAACAGCCATTTACCACAACTCACTGTTTTCTGACCTTAAGCCAATTCCTCATCCAAGCTGCCACTGACCCACCTATTCCATGAGCCTCAATTTTGTTAACCAGCCTTCTATGTGGTACTTTATCAAACGCCTTCCGATAATCCATGTAGACAACATTCATTGCATTCCCTTCATCAATCCTCTCTGTTACTTCATCAAAAAATTCAATTAGATTAGTCAAACACGATCTGCCTTTTACAAATCCATGTTGGCTCTCCTTAATTAGCTTAAACCTTTCCAAGTGCCCGTTAATTTTTTCCTTGATTATTGTTTCTAAAACTTTACCCACGATTGATGTTAAACTGACCGACCTGTAGTTATTACGATTCTCCTTACACCCTTTCTTGAACAATGGTGTCACATTTGCCACTTTCCAATCCTCAGGCACCTCCCCCGCATCTAGGGAAGATTGGAAAATTATGGCAAGCCCTTCCGCTATCTCCTCCCCCAATTCCCTTAGCAACCTAGGATGCAAGCCATCTGGACCAGGCGACTTATCCACTCTAAGCATACCCAGCCTTTCTAGTACATCCTGTTTATCAATTTTCACCCCTTCCGTTGCTTCTACCTTTTCCACTTCTACCAATATTTTGTTAGTATCCACCTCCTTAGTAAAACCGATACAAAGTACTCATTGAGTATTCTAGCCTTACCCTGTGCCTCTAAGCATATATCACCTTCTTTGCCTCTAATAGGCCCCACCCCTCCTCTTACTACCCGCTTACTGTTTACATGCCGGTGGAAGATTTTTGGGTTCCCTTTTATGTTAACCGCTATTCTACTCTCATATTCTCTCTTTGCCAATCTTATTTTCACATTCAGTTCCCCTCTCAACTTATTGTATTTGGTCTGGTTCTCCCTTGAAGAATTCACCTGGCATGCATTATACACCCTCTTTTTTTGTTTCATCATCTTCTCTATCTCCCTCGTCATCCAAGGAGCCCTTGCTTTGGTTCCCTTACCCTTCCCTCTTGTTGGAATGTACCTAGCCTGTATTTGGAACATCTCCTCCTTGAAGATCATCCATTGTTTCATTACAGTTTTTCCTATCAGTCTTTGGTTCCATTTTACCCTGGCTAGATCCTGTCACATCCCATTGAAGTTAGCCATATTCCAGTTTAGAAGTTCCACTCTAGATTGTTCCTTGCTCCTCTCCATTGCTAATCTAAATCTTATGATACGATGATCGCTCGTACCCAAGTGTTCTCCCACAGACACTTGGTCGACCTGGCCCACCTCATTCCCCAGCACCAGATCCAGCAATGCCTCCTTCCTAGTTGGGCCAAGAACATATTGGTCAAGGAAATTCTCCTGAACACATTTCAGAAATTCCTTCCCCTCCTTTCCCTTTACCCTAGCATTATCCCAATCGATATGTATAACTGGATAAAAATGTAAAAATAAGAATAGTAAATGACCACATTTACAATTAGGAGTGAGTTGCATTTTGGTGAAATACTCTTCTGATGGACAAATTCATCCACCTGGCGGAAATGTCACACTTCTTAACTCAGATTGAACAGGCTTTTGGAGCAGTGGTAGCATTCTCGCCTCTGGGCCCTAAGATGCAGAGTTCAAACCCCACTCCAAACAGTCCCGGCGAGTGGAGTTGGAGTTCCGGCTTTGAATTCTGGGTTGACATCCAGCAGGATACACTTGTCCGGTGGGTGTGGGTGCCCCCCCCCCCCACCCCCACCCCTCATCGTGCAGGTTGTGGGAGTCCATAAAACTCTCCCGTCGTATAGAACCAACCACCCTCTCGGCTGGTATAAAGATGGTTACAGTCAAGGAAGAAGTGTTAATGTGGCCAGTCAGACTGTTAATCAGCCTGTGAATTCTTCCACTACTTCACACTGTTCCCAAAGGGAACAGTGAGAAGACACAAAAAGACTCAGATTGAACAGCACTAGCAAAATGAATCCTTTGTTAGTCCTTTAAAATTGACTAATCACACCAATACAAATAATTCTAATCCACAATTTACTTTGCTGGTGCCATCAAGACCTGGAAAAATTGTAGGCATAAAAGAGTGAGAAAACTTACAAACTCAATTAAACATGTGGAGCTGCTTATTTTTCTGAGTGAGATACAACAAAAGAGGTCAATTTTAAGTGCACAATAGGTGAGTCTCACTGAGTGAGACTTCATAGATCTAGATACTAGATCATGTAATATGTTCAGATGATAATGAGAAATCTACCCACTTCTTTGACCAAGCCTTTGGACACCACTTCTAATCGTTGCCTCGTTGACTTGGATTATGTTTTTCCTTACGTCTTTGTGAAATGCCTTGGGATGTTTTTCTACATTCAAAAGTGCTATATAAATGCAAATTGGTGTTATAATGACAATCTATAGCATAACTTTACAACTTCCAATTGTGCCCTGTGAATAGTCATTGCGATTCCAGAGGAAACTCAGCTAATTATGCCTTTTCATGTCCCATATGAAGGTCACTTGACGTAAAAGAACAATCCATTAGGTGTAGATTTCATGCCAGAACAAATTTGTAAATAAAATGTGTAAAGAAGAGGCAAATTTCCTTTCCAATATTAACTTCTCAGCAATCCTATCATTGCCTCTGTGACATTACTTGCCATAGCAAGCCACAGCACATGCCATGGTTTCGACAAAGGGGAGGCAACCTTTAGAGAACTTACAGTGTATACTGGGTCATTTAATTGAAACTCACATCCATATCCTGAATCCAAGCACTGGAGTCTCCTACAGGATAAACAGAGCAAAATGGAACTTCTGATCTAAACTAAACTTTTACACACCTACTGTCAGGTTACGTTTTTGTAGGAAATAGCAATGCGACCACTGCCAATTGCATTCAACATGAACATATATACATAATGAACCACCATGAGACTATGGAATCACAAGAGGCAGAGGGCAATTGTTTACCAATTGGGGGCATTAGCCCTCTTAAAGCAGAATGTAAAATTTTAATTGAAAAACATCGCAATGATATTCAGATCATCTGAGTTCCAGTTAGATACAAAAGCAAAATACTGCGGATGCTGGAAATCTGAAATAAAAACAGAAAATGTTGGAAATATTCAGCAGGTCAGGCAGCATCTGTAGAGAGAGAAACCAGTTAGATACGCTTTTACAATCACATAGAATTACATTTAAGATTTATTGCTAATAAATATGGTAAAGGTAATTATGCATAGTTACACCACAGAAACAGCCCATTCAGCCCAATCAGTCCATGCCACCTCCACGTTTACCCACCACACGAGCTAATAGTTCCAATCACATTTACCACTCTGTTCCCATATCCCTTAAATCCCCTTTCCTTCATCCACTTATCCAATCTGATCTTGAATGTTGACATAATTTCCACCTCAAACACTAACCCTGGAAGTGAATTCCACTGCCTCACAATTCTGTAAAGACATTTTTCCTGTCCTCTGCTATAAACCTGTTACATGTACAGGAAACTTTCGTTTATCCGGCACCCAAATATCCGGAATTCTCGCTTAACCGGCAAAAATCATCCTCCGAAAACTCCTCTCAAATAACCGGCAATGTTGCCGAGTCGCAGTCGAGTCTCCGCGAATGCCGAGTACTCCGAAAACTCCTCTCAAATAACCGGCAATGTTGCCGATCCCGAGTCCGAGTCCGAGTCCGCAAACGGCGATTTAGTCAGTAGGGGTACTTTTCAAAAGTGCCACTACTCGGCCTCCTGGCGCTGTCGGAAGTCCAAAACATTGCAGTAGCAGGTGTAGATTCTCCCGCGCTGCCTGGAGTCTCTTCTGATCGGCCATTTTGCTGGGTGTCTCCCACAATGCTGGTACTGTAGTCTCTTCTGATACACCATTTTGCTGTGTGTCTCCCACGCTGCTGGTACTGTAGTCTCTTCTGATACACCATTTTGCTGTGTGTCTCCCACGCTGCTGGTACTGTAGTCTCTTCTGATACACCATTTTGCTGTGTGTCTCCCACGCTGCTGGTACTGTAGTCTCTTCTGATACACCATTTTACTGTGTGTCTGCCACGCTGCTGGTAGTCTCTTCCTAGCCACCATTGTTCTGTGTGTCTTTCCATCTTCATCGGCAATTATCTCCTCCATCTTGCATTATGGAATTCCCAAAAGCTGGTCCAAGCAAAAGGAAGAGAGTGGTCTTAACTTTAAAACAGAAAATCGAGATATGCCAACGACTAGAAAGGGGAGAGAAGCGTATCAACATTATGAATGAATTCAAAATCGGTTCGTCAACAATCTACGACATCAAATCGCAGAAGGATAAGCTGCTCAAGTTTTATTCAAGCTCGGAGACATCTAAGAGTGTAGAGAAACGGCGTACGCTTCATAAGCCTAAGCTTGAAGAGCTGGATACCGTGCTTTATGAATGGTTTTCTCTTAAGCGTTCAGAGGGTGTTCCAATTTCCGGACCCATGCTAATCGAGAAAGCGAAGGATTTCTATGAAAGGATGGAGCTCACTGACAAGTGTGCTTTCTCCGATGGATGGCTAACGTGCTTCAAGTTACGGCACGGGATATGATGACTCGATATTTCCGGGGAGAAGAAATCAGCTGATTACGACGCCGCAGAAGAATACTGCAATTATTTCAATCGGATTGTGCAGCAACATGATTTGTCGCCAGCACAGATATACAATGCCGATGAAACTGGCTTGTTTTGGAGGTTTTTGCCAGAATTAACGCTTGCTGGGGCTAGTGAGGCTAATGCTTCAGGTTACAAGAAAAATAAAGATCGTGTAACCGTGCTAACATGTGCGAACGCTGCTGGATCACACCGGGTTAAGCTTCTTGTTATCAGGAAGTATAAAAATCCCCGTGCATTTAAAAATGTGAGGCACTTACCTGTTGAGTACAAAGCTCAAAAAGATGCTTGGATGGATAAGGAAATCTTCTCCGATTGGTTCCATCATATTTTTGTTCCATCTGTGAGGGAACATTTCCGCAAAATAGGGAAACCTGAAGATAGCAAATGCATTTTATTGCTTGATAATTGCAGAGCCCATCCGCATGAATCCCAGTTGGTTTCGGGAAATATTTTCACCATTTATTTGCCACCAAATGTAACTTCTCTCATCCAACCCATGGACCAGGGCGTTATCCAAAATCTGAAGTGTCATTACAAGAAAGACTTCCTACGTAAACTGATAAGCCAAGATGACAATATTCAAGAATTGCAGAAGGAATACAATATTAAAGATGCCATCTATAATGTTGCATGTTCCTGGAAATTGGTGAAAGGTCACACTCTGAGGCAAGCCTGGCGCAAATTGTGGCCTTCTGTAATGTTTGCTGAAGGTTCTTCTTCAGAGGAGGAATTTCATGGGTTCAGTGTTCGTCCCAAGAAGAGTACAATAATGGAAATGGCTGGAATGGTGAAAAATGCAGGCCCAGCAAACCCTCTACGTCACCTCAGTGAAAGTGATATCGAGCAGTGGGTTGATGCAGATAGAGAAGTTGGTGTTGTGCATATGCTAAGTGATGATGAAATAATTGAGAATGTTTTGAATCCAAAGAAAGAAAAGGAAAGTGAGATGGAAAGTGAAGAGGATGAGATTTCTGAAGAAGAGAAGATTTCTTGGGCTAAAGCTGCAGAAGGATTTTCTACAATCCTCAAATTTGCTGAAAGGCAGAATTGCTACTCTGCACAAGAAGTTATGCAACTCCATATTCTGCATTCCACCTTTCTACAGAAAAGGCAAGAGTCCACTAAGCAAACCGATATCCGCAACATGTTTAAGAAAGCTTCTAAAAGAGTCGCAGCAGCGGAAATGCCTGAAGAATCTGTGGCATCGGTGGAACTGCGTGATCCTGATGACCCAGTTGGCACGGATATTTCTGATGAACCAGATGACTCGGAATAAGTGTACAGTCAACTACAGTACTGTAGACAGTCGTTTTGAAGTTTTGTTTTACTGTTAAGTAATTAAAGAGTTATGGATTATCCTCAACTGGCAGTACTGTACTTAATCAAGCATCTTCCACTATCCATTTAACACAACATTCTGTAGGTGAGTACCCAAATACTGTATACTGCACATTTCTTGATTTATTTATTTTTCTTTGTTAAAAATAGCCTCGGTAGATATAACTCTCCGTTATCCGGTACTTTCGATAAACCGGCACCACGCCGGTCCCGTCGGTGTCGGTTAATAAAGAGTTTCCTGTAGTAAAATACGGAACTAAAAAGTTTCATAGTTAATAGTGTTTTGAGAAGAAAGCCACTCATGACTTTTCAACAAATATTATTGTTTAAATTGTGATCGCAATGCCTTTTTTTATTTTTGCCTGAAGGCAATGACCTACTCGCAAGAACTTGACACTTGAATCAGCTCTGAAGCTCAAGCTATTCAACTGTATCCTGGATTTGTAGGTAAAATTTGTCTTGCTGCAGTCTGTTATGTTACTGCAGACATTCTCACAGGACATCAGCCGATAATGTGTTGTGTCTGACTTTCAATGTACGGGCGCCAGCATTTAGCTCAAAAACGCTTCAACAAAAATTCAACGTTAACCACAACAGTGTCTCACATTTTTAAACCTGTGTGCACAAGAATCATGTAGTGGTTTTACAGAGTTTCTGACAATGTAACGTGGAACTTTAGTCTTGAAATTAAATTTCTTAATTGGTACAAAAATCAGAGAAATATTGGTAGAAAACTTTAAACATTTCTAACTCGAAACAAGTGTAAAACAGGGCAGGATACAATTTTTTTATGCTGGTACTAAAAATACTTGACTTAAGAAGGACAAGGACATGGTGTGCACGTGACACATCAAGTGCAAGTAACAGACATCACGACATCAGAGTTGCATAAGCCCCACCTCAGCAGCACTAACCGACCACCTTGGTGCTGGTTTAATGCCACCATTTTTCAAAGAAAATCAATTGAAGTTGGCACCATTGAGGCAAAGGCTTGAATTACCGTTGCACCATTCACAACGTGTTATTCCGTAAGTTATAAAACTCAAATTTTAGCTGAGTAGAGGGTCCTTAACCTACTGTTGAGATGTGTAGCCATTGCTTCCCAAAGAATGCCAGAATTAAAACAGTGGCTGTGTTGCATAAGTGAACTTTTAAGTATAAGTAAAGTAAAATTTATGTACACAAGCAACAGCTTAATATTGCTCTGTGCCACACAGTGCAATCGTATCTTTGCACTTTTGCACATGTGTTCATTGTTAGAAAATATTGGTGCTGATCCTCATTCTAATAGCAAGTACAGAATTAAATCAATGGGATAGAATTTCTGTGAGGGTTCTCTGACTTCCCACTGTAACTGTGGCATCAGTGCCCACGAAACTGTCAGATTGTCGTAAAAACCCAACTGGTTTATTAACATCCTTTAGAGAAGGAAGCCTGCCGTTCTTACCCAGTCTGGCCCATATGTGACTCCAGTCCCACACCAACGTGGTTGACTCTTAACTGCCCTGTGAAGTGGCCTAGCAAGCCATTCTGTTGTATCAAACCACTACAAACATGGGGTGCAGCGGTTCAGGAAGACCACCCCTTCAGGGCAATTAGGGATGGAAAATAAATGGTGGCTTTGCCAGCGCTGCCCACATCCTGTAATGAATTAAAAAAAACCCTGGAGCAACACTATAAATGGCCATTTACACCGTTTCTCCGGGGTTTCCACCGATCTTCCACTAAAGTTAAGGCGGGAAATCAGGAGAATCCCCATAGAAATTGCTGGCGAATATATTGTAGCTTTAATTTGTGTTGTTATAATTTCATGAAATACCTTTCTGTGATCATCTCAAGACACAGACATTGACAGCCCTGTTGTTAGGAAAATGTTTTTATTTGTTGATAAATATCCAATATGACAATGTTATTCACAGTCCAATGAAGGCCAGAATATTCACATTGTAGAGCGTGCGGGTTTGGGAGCGGGTAGGTAGTTAAAAGCACTGAAATTGACAGCGCACCGGGAACTCGCCATCATCCACTGACTTCCGTATTTAACTATGGCACGTTTCGAAGTGCGCTATGGACCCGCTCGGGAGAGGCGGGCGACTTTATTGAGGTAGTTAACTGCTCGTTGAGAGACCCTTAAGAGGCTTTTTAACATAAGGTTTCACTTTAACTGGTTGCACACAGGATTGCCCCTCAGGAAGCTTGCCTATGAAGGCAATGCAGGAGCTCAGTGGTCATTGTGCTACTTCATTAAGTGACAGCTGAAAAAAGCACATAAATACACACACCTTACACCTGTTTCCTCTGCCCATTTTGTGCAGAGACTTTGCTTTCAGGAGTTTGCAGGTGATTTCTGCAACCTCGGAAGCCACTCTCACCACATTGCAAGTCACTCTCACTACATTGGAGAATTGTGCCTCTGATCTCCACTTTACCTGCCATCTATCAGATCAGCATGGATCAGATTCGGACCAAGATGAGCCCCAGCACCAACAACAGCAGCCACAACACCAGCAGCAGCAACAACATCAGCAGCCTTCTCCTCAACAACCTGATGCTCCACAGGAGAGAGGGGGTCAGCACAGGGGTGCATTGCGCCGGAGGCGATAACTCCAACACAGGGTATACAGGCAGAGGATGAGCTTTCTGGGGATGACGGAACAGCAGTGCTTCAGGAGGCTCAGGCTATTGTGCCAGGGCATGGCAGACATTTGTAACTTGCTGGAACAAGACCTGCTGCCCAGAGGACCTGGTGGACACTCCTTACCAGTGGCTGTCAAAGTCACTACCGCCCTCAACTTCTTCGCCTCAGGCTCCTTCCAGGGATCTGCAGCAGACATTTGAAGGATCTCGCAGTCAGCCGCCCACAAATGCATCACCCAGGTCACCGATGCCATGTTTCACAAGTCATCCAATTATGTAAACTTTGCCACTGATGAAGCCAGTGTTACTGAGCGGGCGCTTGGCTTTGTGGCTCTGGCTGAATTCCCACAGGTGCAGGGCGTCATCGACTGCACACATGTGGCCATGAAGGCACCCCATCATCACCCAGGAGTGTTTGTGAACCGCAAGGGATTCCACTCCCTCAATGTGCAGCTCGTCTGCAACCAAAAAAAAGATAATCATGAACATGTGTGCCAGATTCCCAGGGAGCTGTCATGACTCTTTCACGCTGCGCCAGTCCACCCTCCCTCAGCTCTTTGCACCTCCGAACAGGCTTACCGGCTGGCTGCTTGGAGACAAGGGCTATCCACTGAAGACGTGGCTCATGACATCCTTGAGGAGGCGAAGCAATGAGGATGAGGAGCACTATAATGAAAGCCACCTGTTGACCTGATGTGTCATACAGCAAGCAATTGGCATGCTGAAGATGCACTTCAAATGCCTTGACAGATCTGGAGGAGCCCTTCAGTATGCACCAGCCAGGGTCTCCAGACTCATTGTAGTATGCTGCACGCTGCACAACAGAGTGCAGCAGTGAGGATTGGAGCTCCAGGAGGAGCAAGGCGCAGAGTGCATAGCCTCTTCAGAGGAGGAGGAGGAACAGGTGGAACACGAGGAGGAGGAACCTGAGGTGGAGATGGCACCAGCAATGGTGCACATTGCTGCCCGGGAGGCCCAGAATAGCCTCATAATGGCCCAATTTACTTAAGTTGCACCAGTGCACTCATCTGGCTTCCAGATGCTGTACCAACTCCCCCCCCCACCCCCCCACCAACACCACAAAGCAATCCTAAAATGACCAAATCATTTCTGTAAAACAAACCCCCATTACTCAAGGTTAAGTAACGTCTCACCATTCACTCCAAGTGACAAGGCCACTTCCCAGGTAGCAGGCAAAAATGGACAAGAGGGGAAAGTAGTGCAAAGAAATAAATTTATGTGGGTCATAAATAGAACTGAAGCTTAACACTAACATTTTGGGAAATACCCATGTGCGTACCCTTGTGCTTCTACGATTGTGTCTTTTTGCTTTTCCGAGTGCTTCTACGAGGTGCAACCCATGTGGCTTCAGCAGAGGTAGAGGCAGGCTGCTCACTTCGCTGCTGCGACTGCTTCGACACTTTTGGCGGATGTCCTCTGGGTTTTGAAACCTGTGAGGGCCCCGCCAAAGACTGCTCCTCCTGCAATTGTGCAGGGGCAGACTCGGCCATCGGGATCCGAGGTAGCATGTGGGGCTCTGACTGAGGGGGAGGCAATGGGGGAGAAGTGTGAGCACTTTGAGCAGAGCCCCCACTTCCATGTCCCCTCTCACCATCATCCCTCTAATGGGCCACCCGCACTTCCCTGCTAGCAAGAAGCTGGAGAGCACCTTGCTGCACAACAGTGGGGCGACGAATGGCCAAGTCTACATTGGTATCCCTCCTCGAGATGAGTTCAATAAGAGTCTGCAATCTGTTGTTCACAGCAAGCATGTTCTCGTTCAATTGGTGCATTAGCTGCTCCTTGCAGGTGGCCATCCTTTCCATGGAACAGCACATCATCGCCATTGACTCCTCCGTTCTCTGTACAATCGCGCACATTGCGGCTGAAAAAGCAGCCAGAGCCTCATGCATTTGTTGCTGCTCCTCCAAGATCACCCTCTTTGTCGACGGCCCCTGAGGTTCAGCATCTGCATCCAGCTAAGCAGAGCTTCGAGCGTCCTGCGCCCTCTGGCGAGGAGTCTCCACTGCTGTCCCTGTCAACATCATCTGCTCTTGCTCACTTGTAATGTGTGAGACTCCAGGTGACAACACTACTCTTGCAGGTGCCCGTATCTGCACTGGTGATGGGTGTGTATGGGTCTGGTGACGGTGTACCATCAGAGAATGAAGCTTCCTCTGAGGAGTCGTCTTCCTCCTCTGGCTGGACAGTAGGGAGGGACACTTGATGGACCTGTGGGAGAGTAAAGACATGAATTATACCTCTTATGATCAGAATGTGTAACGTTACCATTATGCACATGATGGTATTTCACTGGCTGCTGACATCAGTCACCATGAGTGGCTGTTGTATGCCATGTGAGATATTTAATTCTGTCACCAGGTTGCTGGGAGGTCCCCCGCTCTCCGTCTCCCACCACCAGCAGCTCTGCCACTCCACTTATTTCGAGAGCATCCTCCTCTGCTGGCATCAAATTGTTATAGATTGGAGGGCTACCTCCTGGTCTTTCTCTCTCTTTCCTGTTCTGCACTCTCTTCTCCTGCAGGGAGGGACAGAAGAGAACTTTGAGTGAGAGTGATAGAATGAGTGTATGTATGGGCTACATCTGTAAAGGATGACAATGAGGGAGTGGCATGACATTGCCAAATAGCCTCCTTCTGTGGCATTACTTTGTAGGATTGCATTAGGCTGAGGTTGAGTGTCAGTGGTGGTTAGTCAGATGGGGATGTGAGTAGGTGCATAGACAGTGAGGGACAGGTGCACCTTCCAGGTAGGTTGGTGTGAGGAGTGACATGCAGGCTTCATTTAGGGGGAAGGTGTCATCACCCCTCAGCCAGGTTTCCATCAAGGCCATGATGTCGATGCAATCATCCATGGATGGCTAGGGTCTTGTTCACAAGTGAACGGACATTCTGGAGAGAGATGCGGAGAGGGGAGGTGATAGCTGATCCGCTGCCAGAGTCCACAGGGTCAGCACTGCAAGGGGTGAGTTGGACGGGGAGGAGATTGGCAAGATTAACCCCCAGCGGGCATGCTGGGTAGGAAGGTCAGCAAGAGAGTAGAAAGGGGCAGTTGGGGTTGCTGCTCTTAAGGAGGCAGTGACGAGTGCCTCGATGGGCCCTTCGGAGGATGCCAAGAGAGGCACAGAGGGAAGCTGTAGGCTTATCTAAGAGGGAGTCCAGCCTGGGACGGCGGCAGGAGAGTAGGAAGGTTGAAGAGTAATGAAGGGTTGGAGTAGGGATTTGGAAGGACAGAGTACCCGAGAGGGGAGAAATGAAAGGAGGCATGATGACAGGAGAGAGCAATCAATGAGGAGTAGAGAGTAAAGAAAAGGGGGGGGAGAAAAAAGTGGAAATAGAAGTGGTGGGCTCGGGTCCGGAGCAGCATGGAGCATCAACAAACTGTTGTCCAAGTTCGGCGACAGGTGTAGCGGGCAAGTAAAATCCAGAAGCTATTTGAAGGGTAGAGTATTGGAGGATGGAGGTATTTCCATGGGAATGAAGATCCAGGAGATGTGCAGAGTTGGTTGCGGGGCAGAAAGATGATGGCGAAGTTGGAGGTCACCAAAAGATCCAGAAGCAACGGAGAAATGTACTTCGGCCCAGGCGAGTGAAACACTAGTCAGAAACCAACAAAGTTGAAAAAACAGTAGAACGAGTCAGCCAATCACAGGCTCAGCAGAGAACAGCAGTGGTGGGGAAAGGACTGTAGCTGTCCAAAGTTACTTTAAAATTTAAGCATCAGAGCAGCAGATAGAGACATAGCAGAGGAGTCTTACGGTGTAGTCCAGTGCAGAAGTGCAGTCTTGATGTCCAGAGAAGTCCAGGAATTTGGAAGCCAATTTGAGAAGAGAATTCAGGAGCTCAGTGAGAGAACCAGAGAGCAGGCATTGGGGGTTGGAGATGGGCAATGGCGGTTTAAAATAGCAGTTAATCTTGTAGTTAACTTGTAGTTAGGACTAAAATGCGCCCACTAATAGAGCCAGGGGAACTTAAACAGTGGAAGCGAGGAGATTTGGGAGAGAAAGAGTAAAGAATGGCAGAAGGCTCCCATGGATAGAGGTGTACAATGAAGAGCTCTGTAGGGAGCTGCCAGCCAGGAGCCATCTTGAATCCTTAGAATCCAACCACTTCGATGTGGTGCATCTGCGTAGTTTGAACAGAGGTAGAGGCAGGCTGCTCAGATCCCTGCCCTGACTGCTGAGATGCTTTTGGCCTACGACCTCTGAGTTTTGGAGCCGCTGAGGACCCCGCCAAAGACTGCTCTGCATGCATCTGTGCGGGGCAGACTTGGCCATCGGGAGATGAGGCAGCATGTCAGTTACTGGCTGAGGGTGAGAAGTGGGAGTGCTTTGCATGGAGTTGGCACTTCCATGTCCCCTTTCACCACCATCCCTCTCCTGGGCCAGCGCCACATCACTCCTATCACTCTGCTGCAGACCAGCTTGGTGAAGATCATTTTAAGGCCACTGATTTAGTATCTGTCATCCTGTTTAAGGCAGCAGACATCTCCTGCACGGCCATGGTCATGGCCTGCATGGACTCATTTGAGAGCCGTGCTTGAAGCTCCATGGAGGTGACCACTCTCTCCATGGCAGATATTTTTGCAATTCCCTGCATCACCAATCCACTAACGATGGAGTTGGACTCCTCCATCCTCTCCGCTATTGTGGAGAGTGTGTGTGGCATGACTGTCAGTACCTGGCTAAGTTGCTGATGCACCTCTAGCATTCTCCTTCTCAAGGATAGTTCTGGGGTTCAGAATCTGTGTCCAGCTGAGCAGAGCTTGGAGAAGATTGCACCCCCTGTTCGAACTCTCCACAGCTATCCCTGCCACCAGTGTCTGCTTGTGCTCACTTGTGAGGTGCAAATCACCAGGTGAAAACCCAACTAATTCTCTTAGTGGACTCACCAAAGTGTGAGTATTTGTGCTGGAGCATGGCTGTACGTCCTGTGATTGTGCACCCTCAGTAGGAATGAGGTCCTCTGAGGAATCGTTCTCATGGATGTCCTGCGACATATGCTGTACGCATGAAGGCCCTGCAAGACAAAAGAAAGGGATATGATTTAGTCGTGGCAAAGTCACAATCTTGACAATCACCCTACTCCATCTTCTCATAGTTCAATTATTAATGAAATAAAATCAGCACAGTGCGTCAGAGATACTTGTAATTCTATCACCATTCTATGTGAGTTCCCTGTCTCTCCATCTCTGACTGAAAGGAATGCAGATGTGTCTCTCATCTCCAGGACCTCCTCTTCTGCAGCTGTTAGCTGGACTAATTGTGGTGGGCCACCTCCAGTCCTCGCCCTCTCTCTTGCTTTTTGCGTTCTCTTCTCCTACAAGGGGCTAAAAAGCAGACTTGTGAGTGAATGAAGATCATGTATACTCCCGATGGATGCAATGCATTCGGTGAGGATTACAATGAGATAGATGCATCCCATTGCATAAGGATTGGGGTGAGTGGCAACTGTGGATGGATAAATGGGGAGATGATGACGTGCATAGAAATTGAAGTCTGGGTGCTGCTGAATGTTGAGTGGGTGTGAGAAGTGATGTGATGGAGAACGTTTAGCAAGACAGAGTGAAAGGGGGTGGGGGCTTAAACCACAGGATGTAGTTGAATCAGCAAATGTACTCAATTTTCCTGACCTGCTTAGGTCATTAAACCACCACCGACATTGCATCCAAGACCTGGGCACAACCCTCCTGCTGCTCACCTCCTCAGTTACCTCCAACAATGCCTTTTTGGTGAGAGCCACACGTTTCTTCCTCCCATTGCTGGGGAAAAGTATGTCACTCCTGCTCCTGACTGCACCCAGCAGTAATTCCAGCAATGTGTCTTTGAATCTGGGTCTTGCCCTTGCACTATGTGCACAATCCATCGTGAACAGCTCCAATTTCCATTTGTGCATTGTCCCTTTAATAACAGCTGAGATCGCATCATGTGGTGCGCATCATGGCCCCTGCGCAGCTTGGAGATGCGAAACCCGGAAATCAAAATTAATTGATTCAATTGCGTTGCGATCGCAGATTCCGACCCGCTGAGTTAACTTCCAGGTTTCGCCCACACAATTCCACCACCCCCCCCCACTCGGAAGCCACTTTCAGATTAATACCAGGGCCCCTGTTTCCCTCATTGCGTCATTATCAGCTTGCACTCTAAGCAAATTAGTGGGCAAACATTTTTTGAGTTGAAGAGGGTAGGGACAAAATCTGGCCCAATGTTGCATCTGGGGGCATTGTGATAAAATATTGAATAGCTGCTCATAACTGGTTCCATCCCCCAAATGCCAATGATTCCCCATTAACATATCTAGTTCAGAATGACAACCTTGTGGTCCAGCTTCCAACAGTACAGAGTAAATCAGTCTTAGGAGAGCATTTGCACTACATCAGTGAGAAATTTATTTTTACAGTTGTAGTGTACATGCAACCTAAATCTGAAGTCAGCTTGAGCCTAGACTTCTACATGGTAGAATTCGCTGACTTCGCTTTCAAACCAATGGAAAATGAGTTGCACCCAACAATGGTCTGGAGAGGTATTTAAACGAGGCTTTCCTAGAACATAATATAAGAACATAAGAAATAGGAGCAGGAGCAGGCCATTCGGCCCCTCGAGCCTGCTCCGCCATTTAATGAGATCATGGCTGATCCGATTTTGGCCTCAACTCCACTTTCCTGCCTGCTCCCCATAACCCTTGACTCCCCTGTTGCTCAAAAATCTGTCTATCTCAGCCTTGAATATATTCAATGACTCAGCTTCCACAGCTCTCTGGGATAAAGAGTTCCAAAGATTCATGACCCTCTGAGAGAAGAAATCCCTCCTCATCTCCATCTTAAATGGGCGACCCCTTATGACCCCTCGTTCTAGATTCCCCCACGAGGGGAAACATCCTCTCAGCATCTACCCTGTCCAACCCCCTCAGAATTTTATATATTTCAATAACTCCAATGAGTATGGGCCCAACCTGCTCAACCTTTCCTCATAAGACAACCCTTCCATCCCAGGAATCAACCCAGTGAACCTTCTCTGAACTGCCTCCAATGCAAGTATATCCCTTCTTAAATAAGGGGACCAAAACTGTACGCAGTACTCTAGGTGTGATCTCACCAGCACCCTGTACAGGTGTAGCAAGACTTCCCTACTTTTATACTCTATCCCCCTTGAAATGAAGGCCATTTGCCTTCCTAATTACTTGCTGCACTTGCATGTTAACTTTTTGTGTTTCATGTACGAGGACACCCAAATCCCTCTGTACCGCCGCATTCTGTAGTCTTTCTCCATTTAAATAATATTTTTCTTTTCTATTCTTCCTACCAAAGTGGATAACTTCACATTTTCCCACATTATACTCCATCTGCCAAATTCTTGCCCACTCACTTAACCTGTCTGTATCCCTTTGCAGACTCTTTGGGGGGAAAATTTGGTTGCTTTGCGCCTCCCGTTAGCGCCCTAAGAGGGCGCTAACAGGGCGCAAAGCAAATAACACCCGGGCGCCGCCAACGCCACCTGCGAAATTCAGTGGGAGGTTAGCTGCGGCAGTAACCGTTAGCGCCCCGTGGTGCTGCGACATGTAGCGCTGCGATATTCCCTCGCAGCGCCCCAAGAGGGAGGCGGGGCGCTTCCAGTAGTGCCCCGCTTCCCTCTTGGGGTGCTACCACTCAATTTTGGCCACGGGGGTGCTAATTTTTCCGGGGCGCTACTTTTAGCGCCCCGGCAAAGTTAGCGCCCCAAAGGGGGCGCGACTCAATTTTTCCCCCTTTATGTCCTCCTTACAACTTGCTTTCCCACCTATCTTTGTATCATCAGTAAATTTGGCAACAGTACACTCGGTCCCTTCATCCAAGTCATTAATATAGATTGAAAATAGTTGAGGCCCCAGCACTGATCCCTGTGACACCCCACTAGTTACAGATCCTGAAAATGACCCATTTATCCCAACTCTCTGTTTTCTGTTAGTTAGCCAATCCTCTATCCATGCTAATATGTTACCCCTAACACCATGAGCTCTTATCTTATGCAGTAACCTTTTATGTAGCACCTTGTCGAATGCCTTTTGGAAATCCAAGTACACTACATCAACTGGTTCCCCTTTATCCATCCAGCTCGTTACCTCCTCAAAGAACTCTAATAAATTTGTCAAACACGATTTCCCTTTCATAAAACCATGCTGACTCATTTTCCAAATGCCCTGCTACTACTTCCTTAATAACGGATTCGAGCATTTTGCCAATGACAGATGTTAGGCTAACTGGCCTATAGTTTCCTGCTTTCTGTCTCCCTCCTTTTTCCTGGGTCCACTTATTTACATATCCATTGCAGTAGTGATTGGCATAAAAGCCATGTAAAATGGGAGTAATGTGCTGGAAAGCATGGAAATTAGAGTGCAGCCTTGAAAAAGCCAGTCCCAGCTGAAGTTCGCAGCACAAGACTGTGGGAGTGAGCTTGACCGGATAGGGTAAATATCCACATGGTGCGTTGCGCCACTTTCACACCAATGGAAAAAGTTTTGCGTCTGCCGGTGGTCTGAAAAGGTATTTAAGCAAGAGTTTCCTGGGTCAGCTTATTTGTGTATCCATTGCAGTAGTGACTGACATAAATCCCGTGTAAAACAGGTGTATTCTGAATAGAAATTGGAATGCAGCCTTTAAAAAGACAGGCGGGGATTTTACTAACCTGGGCGGGTCTGTGGCGGGCGACGTCGGTGGCGGGTCCCGACCCTGCTGCTGGCTCCATCCCGCTCTGTGAAATGAATTTCCCTTGATCGGGCTTGTTCAGCTCGTCCAGCGCTTTTCCCGGCCAATTAGAGGAAGTGGATGACGCATCATCAGCCAGTTTCCTTAAAGGGACCACGGCCAAATTTATTTTGACAGTTGTGCTGTCAGTGTTCTACAGCATTGAGGTACAGCAAACACTGGCAATCACTGCACAGAGGTGCACAGCTGCACCCAGGCTCTCCCATGATTCCCTCCATATGCTTATGGAGGGAGTCACAGCATGCAGGGAGGTCCTCGTCCCTTCCCATGGGCAGAAGACACCTCACCAGGAATCAACACAGCCTGGTTATACATTGCAGAGGAGGGCACAAGCAGGGATGTGGTCAGGAGGACCTGGGTGCAGTACTGCAAACGTTTCAATGATCTCAGTAGATCACAAAACATTAGTACAAAGCCACACTCAACCTCATCCTGCTGTGACTCTCATCACGTCCCCATCAATCTGCCTTTCCTACCCTACCCTACCCCTGCACATCCTTACTCACACCAACTTATCTTGGACCTCCACCCATCTCTCTCTATCTATATTATCACATCCCCATCTCATTAGCCACCCCTCACACTCACCCTTATCCTAGTGCAATCATACCAACTAACAACACACAAGGGTGTTTTATCCAATGTTCATGTAAAGTTTCTGTTAATGTGGTGTCAAACATTGAAACCTTTATTTTCAACACTGTGTTCTTGGACAGATTTGTGTGCACCTTTGGAAGTGGCTTAGTGAGTTGCAGTGAATGGTGAGACATAACAGTACCCCCCGCAATGGTGATGAGTGTGAAAGGAATGGCTTGGGCATTGTAGGGATGCTTTTTGGTGTTGGTGTGGGGTGGTGCCAACCTAGCGCATCATGTGGCAACCAGGGTGTACAGCGTCAAGTGAAGTAAACCTGGCCATGGTGAGGCCATCCCTGGCCTCCCGGGCAGCAATGTGGTCGAGTGCTGATGCCCTCTGTCCTGTGCAGCCTCAGTTGATTGCGGAGAAGGTTGGTGGTGTTGTTGTTGGTGCTGCTGGTGTTGGGGTTGATCGTGGTGGAATTCTGAGGACCAAGGTGAGAGAGTATAAAGGGCACCGATGCTGATGGAATAGATGGCTGGTGAAGTAGATATGACAGAAGCGATCTGTCAATGGTGAGAGAGGTAATGAGGTCAGACTGGATGGAGACTTGTGTAAAGACTTGCAGCATCCTGAATCTGTAGTGGAAATGCAGTGAGGAAGAGCTTGCGGCCGAGGGAAGATATCTTTGTAAGGTGGGAGCTTTTGCTTTACATTTGAAGCTGTCAACTCATCAGCTGATTCAATGTCCACTGACCTCCCACCTCAGCTTGACAGACATGGTCCACGACCAGCGTGGACCCTGTGGGCAAGCTGTCAAATGCAAAAGTTAAGCTGAAAATCATTCTTAAGTGGCTCTAAACAAGCCACTAATTACCTGAATTGGGTCCCCCGCCGTTGCGTGTCGGGTCTGCTCAGCGCTGACAGACCCGACATCGGAGAAAAGCGCGTGGCGGCGGGTTGACAGTAGGGTCCTGACCCGCTGGGGAACAAAAACACTTTCCCACCCGACCTACCACCGATCGCGCCAGCTGACCCCCCCCCCGCAAAATCCCAGCCACAGTGTTAGCTGAACACTGCAGCAACAGACTGGGCGACAAGTAGGTAAGGAAGGAGCAGTGCTTGGCTCACTCACCTGACTCACAGCTAACTTCACGGCATGTCTCAGCAATCTTTTTCTGATATTTCGCTAGAATATCTACTACAGGAGCAACTAGCACACACAGCCAAATAAGGCAGGCCATGGCACACAAGTGCAGAAGAAGAAGCTGTATTTCCATAGACTCTGATCTTTGCTGTCCTTGCTGAGTTCAAAGATCTGCATGGCTCACCCCAAGTGGCCATATTATTCCCTTTGATTATCTGTGAAATGGCTTATTTGTTATCAGAACAAAAACACAAATCAATAGACAAATATTTAGCCACGTGTATATTTTAACAAAATACTATTTCTTTCATTTCAATTAAGCACCACTCTGTGACACTTAGACTGAGGAACAACTAGTATAAACTTAAATTTACTGTGGGCTCAACAGAGGCTCTTTTTAATTCTGTACTTTTAGTGACAGGTGACCTCAGTATTCACAGCAACAAAAGACCACCTTGGAGTTATCAGCACTAATTCTCTTTGATGTCTGAATAATTGACAGGTTATTTGATACTTTATCAGATAAGACCGTTCTGTCTGAGAAAGGACAGCATATGACTGTCCATCAAATGATGTGAGCCATTTACAGCTACCACAGTCTAGCGACTTACTTGTTGGCATATTTAATGAAGGCTACTACAATGCCTAGCAATTTTGAGTTAAAGATAAAAGCCTTGAAATCCAATCGCGCCTATAATCAGGTGTGCAATGGGCAGGATGCCTGTTACAATTAACTCAGGCAGCATGCAATATTTGTGCTGCCCGATCATTTTAATCACACAGGCGTGCCACTACTCATTGGTTGCACCCCTGTAGTGGGGGCAGATATTGGGCGTTTATGATGCCACTTCAAGGCAGGCAGCACCTCATAATGGGTAAATGCATTCTGGCTGCAGACACCCAAGGAAACGCTTTTGGAAGTAAAGATATGGCTGAAGCAAGCGCTGAGAGAGCACCAAGGTTTATGGATGCTTCCTTGGAGGCCCTGGTGCAGGCAGTGGACAGGCGGAGAAATGTTCTCTTCCTCCAGACATCAATTCTGTTGACAGTGGGAAGAGATTGCAGAGTAAGTGAATGCCTGAAGCCTAGCACCCAGGACATTGCTGCAATGCCAGAAGAAGTACAATGATCTCACTAGAGTTCTTACTCTTGCTATTGGCTCGCACCTCTACCATTTATAGGCTCACTAATCATTAGACTCACTATTACTCACAAGACTGTCCTCCCTCACTACCCTTCTCTCCTACAATCATACACAGATGCTGACTGAGGGGCCAGGCTACCAAAGAAGGCTGCAAGGTATCTATGAGGAAATTCTAGTTGCACTGGGCAGCCTGCCAGAGAGCTTGACTGCTGCCATGTACTCTCAGATGGCTGCTTTCTTGGCTCTGGGGATCAATGTCAACAGAGGCCTCCAAACCATCACAGCAGTCTTGCACTCTGTATTCTCACAGAGCCTTCGGAGTGCTGAGAATGGCCACGGCTCAATAGGAGAGCCATATCTGCTCCCCCAACAGCCACTACACCAGTACCCTTGTTAGTGCCACACAGCCAGCCAGGCCAGACTGTGTGTATTGGGGATGAGCGGGCTGATTTAGGTGAAGCACTCCATGATGAGCTGGTCTCTGAGAGCTCTGGGAGGGAGGGCTCCTGCTGGTTGCTGCCTCTTATCCTCCATGGATCGTGTTGTAAGCCTGCTCTGCAGCTGTGCGTGGGTTCCTGACAGGAGTCATGAGCCATTTCCGGAGGGGATAGCCTTTGACACTCAGTAGCCAGCCTGTAACTTGGCAGGTGGTTGAAATAAAGGCAGCACAGAGGACTGGCACAGGATGAAAGAGTCATGACTGCTGTTAGGGTAGCAGGCACAAGCCTGCATGAAGCGTTGCCTGTGGTTGCAAACCAGCTGTACATTGAGGAAGTGGAATCCCTTTCAATTGATAAAGATGCCACACTGGTAATAGCGAGCACGCAAGGCTATGTGTGTGCAGTCTATGGCACTTACTCCTTGGGGAAGCCTGCCATGCAGGCGAAACCTAGTGCACGCTCGTCCTGCTCCTCCCTAGCTCAGTCAAAGCTCTTGATTTGCTCATGGTTGGTGACCACTAGAAGCTCAGGCCTGATAGGACCCAGCTGTAGACTGCAGAATTTCAGCATCTGCCCAGTGCCTTTCTGGCACTCCTAGTACTTCTAATGGTCTGCGGGAGAGCAGACTGTAGGACTGATCCAACTGAAGTCCCTATCCATTCAGTCTCCCAGTCTGTCCAAGGCAGAGGAGATGGTTGAGCCCAAAGCAAGCATCGAGAGATATTGGGCCGAAAATTGATCCCGGGACGCGAGAGTACGCACTGCATACTCTCGCGTATTCCCACTCCAATTGCCGGTTTTCTGCATGCCCTGCGCATGCGCTGAAAACCGGCAATTGCTCTTCCGAAAAGGGGGCGGGGCCTGGGTGCATCGCGTGCGCGCTACAGGCTGCGCGCACGCTGTGCACTTCATGCTTTGGACGCGCAGGTAAGTAGGGAAGATTTTGGAAATGTAAAAAGGAGGAGTAAGACCCGCTTTTAAGAAGGTAAGTAGTGAATTAAGTATTTTTTTGAATTTTTTTTTACAGGTATATCTTTTTTATAGACTTTAAAGACAGGTAAGTTTATTTTTATAACTTTTTAAAAGATTTTAAATTTTTTCAAAAATTTAATTTTTTATTTAAAATGGTTAATTTAATTAACTATACTTATTTTATTAATGTGATGGTTTTTTTTTAATTTAATTGAGGTTTAGCTGTTATTTTGGGGGGTGTAAGATTCATAAGTCTCACAGCCATGTTGTGAGACTTATGAATGGAAGATGGTGTGCTGCCATTGGCTCTAACTGAGTCACGTGATCCCACAGCTCGCACGAATTCACTACGCCGCTGGGATACGCAAGCCCAGCACAGCTGATGTCTGGAACATCAAGTTCTCTACATTCTGGAAGCTGCCTTGAAGGCAGTCCAATGCATTCAGCAATTGCTGGTGCACAGAAATAATCTTTCTTTTAAAGACTAAGGGGGAAAAATTCAGTTGGTTGCACCTCCCGTTAGCGCCTTAAGAGGGCGCTAATGGGGCGCAAAGCATCTAGCGCCCAGGCGCGGCGATGTTTGCGCCGCTCGCGAAATTAACTAGACATTTTGCGGCGGCGCTAAACACTACCGCCACGATCTCCTGCGCCGGCAGATCGTGACGTCAGTCGAGTGCGCAACGCCCTGGTATCGTCCCGGAGCAGATATTGAGTGGCGCCCCCTGCCTTACCGCCTGACGCTAGCAACGACAGGTTGAGGGGAGCGTTTTGCAGTCATGAAGGGACTGGGGGAGCGCTATTTAAAGACGACTGCTTCCTGCCTTTTATTGTTGGTGCCATTTTTGAACCATGCATTCTGAGAGAGAGAGAGAGACTTCTGGAGAGATTCAACGCTGTGTGAAGGAGTTTTGGGTACTGAGCAGCACTTTGCAGGTTCATTTTGATTTGCCCTTCCTTGTATCGATTTAGAAGAGACTGTGGGGGCTGCACTCTAAGCTCTTTCCCTGGTACTCTCCATTGTTCTTTCCAGCAGATTTGATGTGCAGGTCTCTCCAGGCCAGGATTCAAGGCTGCAATGAGCAGGATGTGGATGGAAAGCAAGTTCAACCATCCCCTTTAAGAACTGGCCGGTTCCATTGTGTGTGTGTTCCATTGCTGACTGACATCACATGAGCTTCGCCAGCGCTCTGAGGTAGCGCCTCGCTCCTCGGCCTTTGCGCCTTAAGACAGGTGTGAAGCGCCTGATTTAGCGCTCCAATCACCTCCAGGGGTGATAAAAGTCAAGTTTGCAGTCGGTGGCGATAATTAGTGCCAGGCGCTAATCTTTGCGCCCAGCCGATAATTGCACCCCAAATGGGGCGATACTGAATTTCTCCCCCTAAGTCCCCAAAGTCTTTTTGATGGTTATGTATTCTATTAGCATCTCTACTGCTGCATCGGAGAACCTTGTTGTGATACTGCTGGAACTTGTTTTTGCTGCTGCACAATCTGGCTGATCTCTGTCCACCACAAGAAAATGCACCACTCCTTTAAGCTGAATTTGGGAGCGGAGACTTAAAACAGGCATTAGGCTCCTGATTAGAAGTTTCAAAGGGCATAACACATGTTTCAGATGTGCGCCCTGGACACTTGGAAGGTACCACTGACCAAAATTCATCCTTCACACACTCATTTAGCGGCCAGAAATTGGGTGTGACGCCAACCAACTTCTTCCCTTTTTTCAGCAAAGTATATGTAATTCCTTTAGAGGTGAGGACTGACTGAATTCAGAATGAAATAAGACATTTTAAGTGACACCTTGAAGAGGTTGTTAGAAACATAGAAACATAGAAGATAGGAGCAGGAGTAGGCCATTTGGCCCCTCGAGCCTGCTCCGCCATTCAATGAGATAATGGATGATCATCCAAATTTAGTACCCTGTCCCTGCCTTTTCCCCATATCCCTTGATCCCTTTAGCCTTAAGAAATATATCTAACTCCTTCTTGAATATATTTAATGAATTGGCCTCCACTGCCTTCTGTGGTAGAGAATTCCACAGGTTCACCACTCTCTGGGTGAAGAAATTCCTCCTCATCTCTGTCCTAAATGGCTTAACCCTTATCTTTAGACTGTGACCCCTGGTTCTGGACTCCCCGACCATCGGGAACATCCTTCCTGCATTTAGTCTGTCCAGTCCTGTTAGAATTTTATAAGTTTCAATGAGATCTCCTCTCATTCTTCTAAACTCCAGCGAGTATAAGCCCAATCGACCCAATCTCTCTTCATACGTCATTCCTGCCATCCCAGGTATCAGCCTTGTGAATCTTCGCTGCACTCCCTCCATGGCAAGAACATCCTTCCTCAGATAAGGCGACCAAAACTGCACACAATACTCAAGATGTGGTCTCACCAAGGCCCTGTACAACTGCAGCAAGACATCCTTGCTCCTGTATTCGAACCCTCTCGCTACGAAGGCCAACATACCATTTGCCTTCTTAACCGCCTGCTGCACCTGCATGCTTACCTTCAGCGACTGGTGCACAAGGACACCCAGGTCTCGTTGCACTTCCCCTGCTCCCAATCTATTGCCATTCAGATAATAATCTGCCTTCCCGTTTTTGACACCAAAGTGGATAACCTCGCATTTATCCACATTATAATGCATCTGCCGTGATTCTGCCCAATCACCCAACCTGTCCAAATCATACTGGAGTTTTTCGGCATCCTCCTCACAGC
Source organism: Squalus acanthias (assembly GCA_030390025.1). Taxonomy (NCBI): domain Eukaryota; kingdom Metazoa; phylum Chordata; class Chondrichthyes; order Squaliformes; family Squalidae; genus Squalus; species Squalus acanthias. The sequence goes on from CM059432.1 coordinate 84,483,583, forward strand.
ACACACACCCACCCAGCTTTGTGTCATCTGCAAACTTGGAGATATTACATCTAGTTCCCTCGTCTAGATCATTAATATATATTGTGAATAGCTGGGGTCCTAGGACCGATCCCTGCGGTAACCCACTAGTCACTGCCTGCCACTTGGAAAAAGACCCGTTTATTCCAACTCTTTGCCTTCTGTCTGCCAACCAGTTCTCTATCCAAGTCAATACCTTGCCCCCAATCCCATGTGCCTTAACTTTACACGCTAATCTCTTATGCGGGACCTTATCGAAAGCCTTCTGAAAGTCCAAATACACCACATCCACTGGTTCTCCCTTATCTATTTTACCAGTTACATCTTCAAAAAAATTCCAGTAGATTAGTCAAGCATGATTTACCTTTTGTAAATCCATGTTGACTTTGTCCGATCCTGTCACTGTTTTCCAAGTGCTCTGCTATTACATCTTTTATAATGGACTCCAGCATTTTCCCCACTACCGATGACTATAATTCCCCGTTTTCTCTCTACCACCTTTTTTGAATAGTGGGGTAACATTAGCTACCCTCCAATCCATGGGTACTGTTCCAGAGTCTATCGAATGTTGGTAGATGACCAGCAATGCATCTATTATTTCTAGGGCCACTTTCTTAAGTACCCTAGGATGTAGATTATCAGGCCCTGGGGATTTATCGGCCTTCAATCCCGTCAATTTCGCTAACACCATTTCCCTACAAATACTGATTTCTTTCAGTTCCTCCCTCTCATTAGACCCTATGTTCCCCGACATCTCTGGGAGGTTATTTATGTCCTCCTTTGTGAAGACAGAACCAAAGTATATATTTAATTGGTCTACCATTTCTTTGTTCCCCATTATAAATTCCCCTGATTCTGACTGCAAGGGACCTACGTTTGACTTCACCAATCTTTTTCTCTTCACATATCTATAAAAGCTTTTACAGTCAGTTTTTATGTTCCCTGCAAGTTTACTCTCATACTCTATTTCCCCCTCTTAATTAATCCCTTTGTCCTCCTTTGCTGAATCCTATACTGCTCCCAATCCTCAGGTTTACTGCTTTTTCTGGCCAATTTATATGTCCTCTCCTTGGATCTTATGCTATTCCTAATTTCCCTTGTTAGCCACGGTTGAGTCACCTTTCTTGTTTTATTTTTATGCCAAACTGGGATGAATCAAAAGGTATATTGCAGCATCTGTAATCTCAAATGAGGGTAAAAACCTTGATCCAGGTAACACACTGGTAAAAAATAAAACAAGTTGAATATAAAGTGGAAAAAACAGGACGAGATTAAAAGGGTGTCGCTAAAATAGTTCATGTTTAAAATGGATGTGAGATCTGTATGCAATCTGCCATCCATTTTGAACACTAAACTGGCAGATTTCAAAACTCTGAAGCAATCTGAAGTCACCTGATACCAACTGAATGACAATTTTAATCAGTTCAATATAAGCATTTTATAGAAATAGGATTTTGTTAAATTTTACATTTGTAGTTTATTTTCAGTTTAAGCCTTGCAAGAAGAAACAAATAACCAGTAGTAAATTTGATGAGCGGAAGGACAAGCCAGCGACAAGAGGGTGTCATTTTTTTTGTTACTTTTATGAAACATCAGGAAAATGGATGTCAGATGAAATAAAATTGGCACACAGTCTGGCATTTCTTTTGAATAGTAAGTGAACATTTTTTGAACATTAAATCCAGAGTGCAGCAATAACAGAAACTTACATTCCAATATCAGAGCAATACCACTGCCATACAAAGACAAAAAATGCAAGGATCATTGAGGGTTACAAATAAGTATCTGTAATTTCAGTGATGGCAACTTGCAGTGAGAATAGAATACTCTGTTGGAGTTTGTAAACCCTTTGAGGATGAGGCCTCCATTAAATTCCAAACACAAAATCAACTAAATTGGAAATAAACACAGAAAATGCTGGAAATACTCAGCAGGTCAGGCAGTACCTGTAGAGAGAGAAACAGAGTGAACGTTTCAGGTTGATAACCCTTCGTCAGAGCTGGAAAAAGCTGGAGATGTAACAGATTTTAAGCAAGTGTAGGGGCAGGAAAGGGGGGAGGGGAGGAAAGAACAAAAGGGAAGGTCTGTGGTAGGATGGAAGGTAGGAGAGATTAAGAGACATTAAGAGAGAATAAGAGATGGTGCAAGGCAAAAGGAGATGGTAATGGGACAAGTTAAGAAACAAAAGATGGCTCTAGATGAAGTGTAAATGGCACTGGCAGAATGAAAGACAGCTGCCATGTGGGAGAGAGAAAAAAATAAATGGAAAAAAAAAGGATAGGGGCAGAGGTTATGGTCTGAAATTGTTGAACTCTATGTTGAGTCCAGAAGGATGTAAAGTGCCTAATCGAAAGATGAGATGCTGTTCCTCGAGCTTACGTTGAGCTTCATTGGAACAGTGTAAGAGGCCGAGGATGGTGAGGTCTGAGTGGGAGTGGAGCGGAGAATTAAAGTGACAGGCGACCGGAAGCTCGGGGTCACCCTTACGGACTGAATGGAGGTGTTCCACAAAGCGGTCACCCAATCTGCGTTTGGTCTCCCCAATGTAGAGGAGACCGCATCGTGAGCAGCGAATACAGTATACTAAATTGCAAGAAGTACAAGTAAATCGCTGTTTCACCTGGAAGGAGTGTTTGGGGCCCTGGACAGTGGGATGGGTGGAGGTAAAAGGGCATGTGTTCCATCTCCTGCGCTTGCACGGGAAGGTGCCGGGCGAAGGGGAAGGGGTGTTGGGGGTGATAGAGGAGTGGACCAGGGTGTTGCGGAGGGAGCGGTCCCTTCAGAATGCTGAAAGGGGAGGTGAGGGGAAGATGTGTTTGGTGGTGGGATCACGCTGGAGGTGGCAGAAATGGCAGAGGATGATCCGTTGAATGTGGAGGCTGGTCGGGTGAAAGGTGAGGACAAGGGGATCCCTATCGTGGTTCCGGGAGGGAGGAGCAGGGGTGAGAGCAGAAGTGCGGGAAATAGAACAGACACGGTCAAGGGCCATGTCAACCACAGTAGAGGGGAATCCTCGGTTGAGGAAAAAGGAAGACATGCCGGAAGCACTGGTATGGAAGGTGGCATCGTCAGAGCAGATGCGACGGAGATGAAGAAACTGGGAGAATGGAATAGAGTCCTTACAGGAAGCGGGGTAGGAGGAAGTGTAGTCCAGGTAGCTGTGGGAGTCAGTGGGCTTGTAGTGAATGTTAGTCAATAGCCTATCCCCAGAGATGGAGACAGAGAAGTCGAGGAAGGGAAGGGAAGAGTCGGAGATGGACCATGTGAAGGTGAGGGAAGGGTGGAAATTAGAAGCAAAGTGAATGAAATTTTCTAGTTCAGGTTCTTTCCTCCCCTCCCCCCTTTCCCTGCCCCTACACTTGCTTAAAATCTGTTACATCTCCAGCTTTTTCCAGTTCTGACAAAGGGTCATCGACCTGAAACGTTAACTCTGTTTCTCTCTCCACAGGTGCTGCCTGACCTGCTGAGTATTTCCAGCATTTTCTGTTTTTATTTCAGATTTCCAGCATCAGCAGTATTTTGCTTTTGTATTAACTAAATTGGGTTAGTTCAGGTTAATTCCCCAAATATCTGAAATGGCATACTCAATATTCTTTGAGGTAAAAATTGGTTATGGCCCATCTTTCTCGCATAACTGACAGCATGCGCAAAGCACACCTCAACTGGGAGGCCCAATGGTCACCTGAAATTGGTCCTTGCCTCATTTCAACAAATTGGGTGAGCTGCCAGTGCCTGCCGCACCTCCAGAAGGAGCTCCTCCCATTGTCAGCATTCCAAGTCCGGGGGATGGCTAACAGGAGGGGTGTGCGATCGTGGCTCAGCAGCCTGCTCCTCCTGGCTCCACAGGAATGTTTTATGGCCGTAATATGGGTGCAACAGGATTCCTTTGAATTGGCACCTATCTTCCAAAAAAATTCCCTGTACAAAGACTCAAAATGCTGCCACTCTCCCACTCCTCTTTGTCAAGGCAGTGGCCAAGGTGAACCGGTGCCATCTGTTGGTAGAGCCGCAGACACAAAACCTAAGGATCTGAAATTATATATTGGATAAAACATCAAAAATTCATCTCTGCTCTTTAAGTAAAGACCCTCATCCATTTAAATTAACGGAGAGAAAAATTTGGATGCACTACAGCATAATTTCAAGGCGGAAGTGTTTTATTTTTAAAATACAACAAAACATTAAGAACATAAAAAATAGGAGCAGGAGTAGGCCATACAGCCCCCCGAGCCTGCTCCGCCATTCAATAAGATCATGGATGATCTTCGAACTCAACTCCACTTTCCCGCCCGATTCCCATATCCTTTGATTCCCCTAGAGTCCAAAAATCTATCGATCTCAGCCTTGAATATACTCAACGACTGAGCATCCACAGCCCTCTGGGGTAGAGAATTCCAAAGATTCACAACCCTCTGAGTGATGAAATTCCTCCTCATCTCAGTCTTAAATGGCTGACCCCTTATCCTGAGACTATGCACCCTAGTTCTAGACACTCCAGCTAGGGGAACGAATCTGTCACCATCTACCCTGTCAAGCCAGCTCAGAATCTTATAAGTTTCAATCAGATCACCTCTCATTCTTCTAAACTCCACAGAGTATAGGCCATTCTACTCCATCTCCCATCATAGGACAACCCTCTCATCCCAGGAATCAATCTATTGAACCTTCTTTGCAGCTGTGAGGAGGGATGATATGTTCGAAGGATCATCAAATGAGGCCATATGGGTTGAACTGAAGAACAAAAAAGGGGCAATCACACTGCTGGGAGTGTACTATAGACCCCCAAATAGTCAGAGCAAGATAGAAGAGCTAATATCTAGGCAAATTTCTGAGAAGTGCAAAAACAATAGGGTAGTAATAGTAGGGGATTTCAACTACCCTAATATTAACTGGGATAGAATCAGTGTAAAAGGTATAGAGGGTACAGATTTCTTAAAATGCATTCAGGAGAACTTTTTAGCCAGTACGTAGCAAGCCCAACAAGAGAGGGGTGGTTCTGGACTTAGCTTTAGGGAATGAAGCTGGGCAGGTGGAAGGGGTATCTGTGGGAGAGCATTTTGGTGGTAGTGATCATAATTCAGTTAGATTTAGCACAGTTATGGAAAAGGACAAAGGTAGACAAGGTGGAAAGGTTCTCAATTGGGGAAAGCCCAATTTTACTAAGCTGAGATGTGATTTAGCAAAAGTGGACTGGAAACAGCTACTTGAAGGTAAATCAGTGTCAGAGGCATTCAAGGAGGAGATAGTGAGAGAAAATGCTAGAAATACTCAGCAGGCCAGGCAGCATCTGTGGAGATAGAAACAGAGCTAACGTTTCAGGTCGATGAGTATTTCCAGCATTTTCTCTTTTTATTTCAGATTTCCAGCATCCGCAGTGTTATGCTTTTGTAGAAGATATTGAGAATTCAGAGCAAATATGTTCCCACAAAGAAACAGGGTGGGACTCCCAAATCTAGAGCCCCCTGGATGTCAAAGGGCATACAGGGTAGGATAAGGTAATAAAGGGAAGCTTATGTCAGATACTGAGAGCTAAATACTGCAGAAAGCCTAGAGGAGTATAGAAAGTGCAGGGGTGAAATTAAAAAGGAAATTAGGAAAGCAAAGAAAGGGCTTGAAAAAATATTGGCAAGTAAAATCAAGGAAAACCCATGGATGTTTTATAAATACATAAAGAGCAAGAAGATAACTAAAGAAAGAGTAAGGCCTATTCGAGACCAAAAAAGTAACCTGTGTCTGGAGGCGGATGATATGGGTATGGTTCTTAATGAATACTTTGGGTCTGTCTTCACAGAAGAGAGGGACGATGCAGACATTGCAGTTAAGGAGGAGGAGTGTAAAATATTAGATGAGATAAACATAGTGAGAGAGGAAATATTAAAGGTTTAGTATCTTTGAAGGTAGATAAGTCGCCCAGCCCAGATAAAATGTATCCCAGGCTGTTAAGAGAAGCAAGAAAGTAAATAGCGGAGGCTCTGACCATCATTTTCCAATCCTCTCTGGCTACAGGTGTGGTGCCCATGTACAGGAGGACTGCTAAGTTTGTACCGTTGTTTAAAAAGGGAGAAAGGTATAGACTGAGTCATTACAGGCCAGTCAGCCTAACCTCGGTGGTGGGCAAATTATAAGAAAACATTCTGAGGGACAGTATTAATCAGCATTTAGAAAAGCACGGATTATTCAAGGACAGTCAACATGGATTTGTTAAGGGAAGGTCGTGTCTGACTAACTTGATTGAAATTTTTTGAGGAGGTAACAAGGAGGGTTGATAAGGGTAGCACATTTGATATAGTCTACATGGATTTTAGCAAGGCTTTTGATAAGGTCCCACATGGCAGACTGGTCAGAAAAGTAAAAGTCCATGGGATCCAAGAGAAAATGGCAAGTTGGATCCAAAATTGGCTCAGTGGCAGGAAGCAAAGGGTAATGGTTGACGGCCGTTTTTGTGACTGGAAGGCTATTTCCAGTGGGGTTCCGCAGGGCTCAATACTAGGTCCCTTGCTTTTTGTGGTATTTATCAATGATTTAGACTTCAATGTAGGGGACATGATTAAGAAGTTTGCAGATGATACAAAAATTGGTTGTGTGGTTGATAGTGAGGAAGAAAGCTGTAGGCTGCAGGAAGACGTCAATGGACTAGTCAAGTGGGCAGAAAAGTGGCAAATGGTATTCAATCCGGAGAAGTGTGAGGTAATGCATTTGGAGAGGGCTAACAAGGCATGGGAATATACAATAAATGGTAGGAGACTGAGAAGTGTAGAGGAACAGAGGGACCTTGGTGTGCATGTCCACAGATCCCCAAAGGTACTAGGACAGGGATATAAGTTGGTTAAGAAGGCATACGGGTTACTTTCTGTTATTAGCCGAGGCATAGAATATAAGTGCAGTGAGCTTATGCTTGAACTGTTTAAAACACTAGTTATGCCACAGCTAGAGTACTGTGTACAGTTCTGGTCACCACATTACAGGAAAGATGTGATTGCACTAGAGAGGGTACAGAGGAGATTTACGAGGATGTTGCCAGGACTGGAGAATTTTAGCTATGAGGAAAGATTGGATAAGCTGGGTTATTTTCATTGGAACAGAGGATGCTGAGGGGAGATTTAATTGAGGTGTATAAAATTATGAGGGGCCTAGATAGAGTGAATAGTAAGGCCTTATTTCCCCTAGCAGAGAGGTCAACAACCGGGGGCATAGATTTAAAGTAATTGGTCGAAGGATTAGAAGGGAGTTGAGGAGAACTTTTGTCACCCAGAGGGTGGTGGGGGTCTGGAACTCACTGCCTGAAAGGGTGGTAGAGGCAGAAATCCTCACTGCATTTAAAAAGTACTTGGATATGCATTTGAACTGCCATAACCTACAGAGCTACAGAGCAAGAGCTGGAAAGTGGAATTAGGCTGGATAGCTCTTTTCCGGCTGGCACAGACACGATGGGCTGAATGCCTCCTTCTGGGCTGTAAATTTCTATGACTCTATGGGGTAAAAATTCAGTTGGTTGCGCCTCCCGTTAGCGCCTTAAGAGGGCGCTAATGGGGCGCAAAGCCGCTAATGCCCGGGCGCAGCGATGTTTGCGCCGCTCGGGAACTTAACTTGACATTGTGCGGCGGTGCTTAAACTTACCGCTGCGACCACCTGCGCGCGCAGATTGTGACGTCATTCCATGGTGCAACGCCCTTGTGGCGCCCCGGAGCGGAAATTGAGTGGCGCCCCCTGCCTTACCGCCTGGCGCATCCAACGACCAGAAGACTGGAACGCTATCAATCGCTGTGGGGCTGGGGGGGGGCGCTATTTAAAGGGGGCCTCTTCCTGTCTTTTATTGTTGGTGGCATTTTTGAACTACGCATTCTGAGAGAGAGAGGGAGAGACTTCTGGACAGATTCAACGTTGTGTGAAGGAGTTTTGGGTACTGAGCAGCACTTTGCAGGTTCATTTTGATTTGCCATTCCTTGTATCGATTTAGCAGAGACTGTGGGAGCTGCACTCTGAGCTCTTTGCCTGGTACGCTCCATTGTTCTTTCCAGCAGATTTGATGTGCAAGTCTCTCCAGGCCGAGATTCAAGGCTGCAATGAACAGGATGTGGATGGAAAGCAAGATTAACCATCCCCTTTAAGAACTGGCCCGTGCCATTGTGTGTGTGTTCCATTGCTGACTGACATTACATGAGCTTCGCCAGCGCTCTGAGTTAGCGCCTCACTCCTTGGCCTTTGCGCCTTAAGACAGGTGTGCAGCGCCTGCTTTAGCGCTCCACTCACCTCCCGGGGCGGTAAAAGTGAAGTTTCCAGTCAGTGGCGATAATTAGCGCCAGGCGCTAATATTTGCGTCCAGACGATATTAGCGCCCCAAATGGGGCGCGACCTAATTTCTACCCAAATTTCTATCCAAAAATGTGTGGGTTAGGTTGATTTGGCTATGATAAATTGACCCTTAGTGTTAGGGGGGATTAAATATGTGGGGTTATGGGGATAGGATGGGATATGTTAGGGGGAATTAAAAATGTGGGGTTACGGGGGTAGGGTGGGATATGTGTACTGTGGGGATTAAAGCAGGGACAGGGTACTGGATTTGGATGATCAGCCATGATCGTATTGAATGGCGGAGCAGGCTCGACGGGCCGAATGGCCTACTCCTGCTCCTAGATTCTATGTTTCTATGTTTACCCCTATGATTCTATGATAAGGAGACCAAAACTGTGCACAGTACTCCAGGTGTGGTCTCACCAAAGCCCTGTACAATAGTAGCAAGACTTTCTTACTCTTGTACTCCAACCCCTGTTCAATAAAGGCCAACATGCCTTCCTAATTGCTTGCTGTACCTGAATGCTGAATTTCTGTGTTTCTTGTACGAGGACACATAAATCTCCCTGAACACCAACATTTAATAGTCTCCCACCATTTAAAAAATATACTGTTTTTCTATTCTTCCTACCAAAGTGAATAACCTCATATTTCCCCACATTATACCCCATCTGCCACCTATTGCCCACTCACTTAACCTGTCTATATCCCTTTGCAAGACTCTTTAGGGGAGAAATTCAGTATCGCCCCATTTGGGGCGCAATTATCGGCCGGGCGCAAAGATTAGCGCCTGCCGCTAATTATCGCCACCGACTGCAAACTTGACTTTTATTGCCCCTGGAGGTGATTGCAGCACTATATCAGGCGCTTCACACCTGTCTTAAGGCGCAAAGGCCGAGGAGCGAGGCGCTACCTCAGAGCGCTGGCGAAGCTCATGTAATGTCAGTCAACAATGGAACACACACACAATGGCACGGGCCAGTTCTTAAAGGGGATGGTTAATCTTGCTTTCCGTCCACATCCTGCTCATTACAGCCTTGAATCTCGGCCTGGAGAGACTTGCACATCAAATGTGCTGGAAAGAACAATGGAGAGTACCAGGCAAAGAGCTCAGAGTGCAGCCCCCACAGTCTCTGCTAAATCGATACAAGGAATGGCAAATCAAAATGAACCTGCAAAGTGCTGCTCAGTACCCAAAACTCCTTCACACAACGTTGAATCTCTCCAGAAGTCTCTCCCTCTCTCTCTCAGAATGCGTAGTTCAAAAATGGCACCAACAATAAAAGGCAGGAAGCGGTCACCTTTAAATAGCGCTCCCCCTTTCCCTTCATGACTGCAGAACGCTCCCCTCAACCTGTCGTTGCTAGCGTCAGGCGGTAAGGCAGGGGGCGCCACTCAATATCCGCTCCGGGGCGATACCAGGGCATTGCGCACTCGAGTGACGTCATGATCTGCTGGCGCAGGAGATCGTGGCGGTAGTGTTTAGCGCCGCCGCAAAATGTCTAGTTAATTTCGCGAGCGGCGCAAACTTCGCCGCGCCTGGGCGCTAGATGCTTTGCGCCCCATTAGCGCCCTCTTAAGGCGCTAACGGGAGGCGCAACCAACTGAATTTTTCCCCCTTTGTATCTCCTCACAGCTTACTTTCCCACCTAACTTTGTATCATCAGCAAACTTGAATACATTACACTCGGTCCCTTCATCTAAGTCATTAATATAGATGGTAAATAGCTGAGGCCCAAACACTGATCCTGGAGGCACCCCACTAGTTACAGCCTGCCAACCTGAAATTGACCCATTTTTCCTTACTCTCTGTTTTCTGTCCATTAACCAATCCTCTATCCATACTAATATATTACCCCCAACCCCATGAGCTCTTATCTTGTGTAACAAACTTTTATGTGGCATCTTATCGAATGCCTTTTGAAAATCCTTGTCAAACACGATTTCCCTTTCATAAAATCATGTTGACTCTGCCTAGTCTTATTATGATTTTCTAAGTGCCCTGTTACCACTTCCTTAATAATAGATTCCAGCATTTTCCCGACGACTGATGTCAGCTTAACTGGTCTGTAGTTCCCTGTTTTTTCTCTCGCTCCTTTCTTGAATAGTGGTGTTACATTTGCTACCTTCCAATCCACTGGGACCGTTCTAGAATCTAGGGAATTTTGGAAGATCACAACCAATACATCCACTATCTCTGCAGCCACCTCTTTTAGAACCCTCGGATGTAGGCCATCAGGTCCAGGGGATTTGTCTTTTTCTCTACTGATGTTAACTACTTTAAGTTCCTCACTCTCATTAGCTATTGTGTCTCCACTATTTTTGGTATGCTTTTTGTGTCTTCTGCTATGAAGACAAATACAAAATATTTGTTTAAAGTCTTTGCCATTTCCTTATTCCCCATTATAATTTCTCCTGTCTCATCCTCTAGGGAACCAACATTTGCTTTTGCTATTCTCTTCCATTTTACGTACTTGTAGAAGCTCTTACGATTACATAGGATTACATAGGATATACGGCACAGAAACAGGCCATTTGGCCCAACCATTCCGTACCGGTGTTTATGCTCCACTCGAGCCTCCTCCTGTCGTTCTTCATCTAAATCTATCAGTATAACCTTCTATTTCCTTCGCCATCATATGCTTGTCTAGCCTCCCCTTAAATGCATCTATACTTTTTGCTTCAACCACTCCACATTCTCACCACTCTTTGGGTAAAGAAGTTTCTTCTGAAATCCCTATTGGATTTCTTGGTGACTATCTTATATTGATGGCCTCTAGTTATGCTCTTCCCCACAAGTGGAAACATTCTCTCTGTATCCACTCTATTAAACCTTTCATAATTTTAAAGACCTCTAGTAGGTCACCCCTCAGCCTTCTTTTTTCAAGAGAAAAGAGACCCAGCCTATTCATCCTTTCCTGATATGTATACCCTCGCATTTCTGGTATCATCCTTGTAAAGCTTCTCTGCACCCTCTCCAGTGCCTCTATATCCTTTTTATAATACGGCGACCAGAACTGTACGCAGTACTCTAAGTGTGGTCTAACCAAGGTTCGATACAGGTTTAGCATAACTTCCCTACTTTTCAATTCTATACCTCTCGAAATAAACCCTAGTGCTTGGTTTGCTTTTTTTATGGCCTTGCTAACCTGTGTCGCAACTTTTAGTGATTTGTGTATTTGTACTCTGAGATCCCTTTGTTCCCTATCCCATTTAGACTCGCACCCTCCAAGTATTAAGTGACCTCCCTATTCTTTCTACCAAAATGTAATACCTCACATTTATCTGTGTTGAACTTCATTTGCCAATCTGTGTTTATATTTCTTGTTAATTTACTCTCATATTCTATTTTCTTCCTTTTTATCAGTTTTTTGGTTATCCTTTGCTGGTTTGTAAAACTCTCCCAATCGTCATGCTAACTACTAATCCTTGCAACATTATAAGCCTCTTCTTTAAATCTAATACCATCCTTAACTTATTTGTTAGCCATGGATGGATCACTTTTCCCATGGAGTTTTTATTTCTCAATGGAATGTGTATTTGTTGACAATTTTGAAATATTTCTTTATATGTTTGCCACTGCTTATTTATCATCATACCTTTTAATCTATTTTCCCAATCTACCTTAACCAATGTGCCTATATTACCTATGTAATTGGCTTTATTTAACATTAAGACTCTAGTTTTGTACTTAAGTATGTTACTCTCAAACTTAATGTGAAATTCTGTCATAATGGGCCAAAAATTCGGCACTTGCCGGGTGAGTACGCGTTGTGTACTCACCCGTAAGGCCTCCTGAAGTGCCGGTTTCCTGCATGCACTGCGCATGCGCGGGAAACCGGAACTTCCGGTCTCGTGAAGGGAGGGGTTGAGAGGTGAACCATGTGCGTGGGAGAGGCTGCGCGCATGCAGCGAACTTAGGTTTTTTTTCAGGTTTCTCCGGGAAGGTAAGTATGGAAGAAGCTGCACATTTAAAAAGGAGGTGCAAGACCCGTTTTTAACAAGGTAAGTGGTTAATTAATTACAATTTAAATTTTTTTTCAACAGGTTTACCTTTTTTAGATACTTTAAAGAAAAGGTAAGTTTATTTTTAGCACTGTTAAAAAGTATTTTAACTTTTTGAAAAATTTAAATTTTTGTTTAAAGTAGTTAATTTATTTAACTTATAGTTATTTTAAAAATGTGATGTTTTTAAAAAAAATTATTTGAAGTTTAGGTGTTGTTTTGGGGCCGATTTCAATTCATAGATTTGACAGGTCTTCCTGTCAAATCTATGAATGAAAGATGGTCTGCTGCCATTGGCTCTCCATAGCCCACCTGATCCCAAGGGACGCATCGCACTAACTACGCCCCTGGGATACACAAGCACTGCGCGCCGGCAGCTGCAGGAGGCCCAGGAGCTGAAGTCCCCGTGGGCCCAGAGGTCAACGGCAGGCGCAGTAGGTAGGTGCGCGCGGGATCCTTTCACCCGCGGGAAGCCAGGGAGCCTAATTTCTGGGCCATTATGATCACTCTGCCCCAGAGAATCCTTTACTATGAGATTACTAATTAACCCTGTATCATTACACAATACAAGATCTAAAGTAGCCTGTAGCCTGTCTTGAATGCATTCCATGAACTTGTCCTCCAGATTACCTTTGTCAATTTTATTTGTCTAGTCTGTATGCAGATTAAAGTCCCCCACGATTATTGCATTACCTTTGTTACAAGCTCCTATTAATTCTTGATTAATACTCTGTCCAATGGTGTAGCTACTGTTAGGGGGCCTATAAACTACTCCTACCAATGTTTTCCGCCCGTTGTTATTCCTTATCTCCACCCATACTGATTCTACTTCCTGATCTTCTGAGCCAAGATCCTTTCTCACTACTGTCCTTATGTCATCCTTTATTATCAGTGCAACCTTCCCCCGCCCCCCACTTTCCCATTCTGCCTGTCTTTTCTAAGCGTCATGCACCCTGGAATATTAGTAACCAACCTTTCTCACCTTGCAACCACGTCTCTGTAATGCCTTTTAGATCAAACCCATTTATCTCTATTTGTACCACTAGTTCATTTATCTTGTTACGAATGCTTTGTGCATTTAGATAGAGTCTTTCATTTTATTTTACCATTATTCCCTGCTTTCACCTTATTCGCTGATGCACTATTACCATTAAACTCTCTGTCCCTTCTGTCACACTCTGCTTATCTTTACCCAAACCGTTACACTGCTCTATTGCTTTGACTTTTCTCTTTAGAGTTCTAAATGTCCCCTCACCAGGCCCCTCACCTCCTTTTCGAGTTTAAAGCCCTATCTACAGCCCTACTTATTCGATTTACCGCCCGGTTTAAGTGTGGCTCATCCCAACGGAACAGCTCCCTCTTTCCCCAGTACTGGTGCCAGTGCCCCATGAATTGAAACCCCCGTCTCCCACAGCACTCTTCTGAGCCACGCTTTTAACTCTCTGATCTGCTTGACCCTATGCCAATTTGCACGTGGCTCAGGTGGTAATCCAAAGATTATTACCCTTGAGCTTCTACTTATTAATTTAGATTCTAGCTCCCTAGATTCGTGGATAGCACTCTATTGCGAGGCTGCTATTTCTGCAGGGTTAGTGGAAGCATCAGACATGGTTCCGGTTGATGTCTTTAAGGGAAATTTTGCCCCTTAAAACAATTTAAACATTTATCAGAAGATGAAGTAGCCATAATTTGTGGCTAATGGTGGGCTGAGTGGTTCATTTGCTCGTGTGTGGGAACAAAGCTGTTCTGTGCTTTCTGCTGTTTACATATGTCTGTTCTGCAGCCACTGGGGAAGGAACAAAATGATGGATCACAACTTCAAAAAAATTGTATATAGCAGTTGTTTTTAACTCTATTGTAACAACTACCGTGCAATATAAATGTGGTGGTTCTCACATCAATAGGACCTTGAAGTATAATTGCAGAACTGTTTCTTCAAGCAATTCTGTAACATAGATACTGCATTCGTTTGTTTTTCTTATTTCCTGAGCTGAGTCACCCTTATTATTCTGTGTTCTAGCTTTAACATCTCATTTCCAGCAGGCTGAAAGGTGGGGTTTTGCAACCATTACCCTTCGATTAGCAGCCTATTTCCTTTAATCTTTTAGATAATCCTCTTAATCTCCACTTTTATTTCCTATCTTTTGATCTCAGATACAGGATATATAGATATATTATTAAAAAGTCTGCTTTGTTTCAGACTAATGATGGATATAAATTTGTGTTTTTGAGGTGGTGTTGGAAGTTTCTCATTTCAAAGTGACGTCAGTGAGCCTCCTTCTCACATAGATTCTTCACCAGCTGACTTCCAATTTTCCTTCAAATGTACTGGTAATAATGATGACTGGGCAAAACTCTCAATGAGTAACAACAGCCAAAGATTTTCCTTACATTGTATGTAAACTTTGATCAGCTTCCTAGGCCCTGGTATCAAAACTGTAATAATATGCTTATTACAAAGAGAATTAAAATTTGACGCTAATTAAAATTAATTAAAGTGCAACAGGACAATAATTTGACAATATGCCACTTGGTATTTTAAATATTTCTTTGTAGTGTTACTTGTGGGAATGTTTCTGATTTCTAATTTATGTTTTTCTTCTCTTTTTATTTCTGTCTTGTGTACCTTTCATTCCTTTAACAACAAATACAGTATTAATTTTGCATGATCATGGATTGATGCCATGGATAAGACTCAGGTAGATCATGGAAGAGACTGTGATGAGGATAATTGGAGGTAAAATGAGCAGTATAAGAGTGACATGAACTTGTCAGCGAGACGCACAATGTGTTGAGGTTTTAAAGTAGTCTAGTTCACACGCTAAGTAAAAGGATGTGCTGCATTTATTAAGCAAGACTTAGTTGAATAAGTTTACTTCCAAACAATTTTAACAGATGGCAGTTTCCATTTACAGATCAAATCTATTATGATTTACATTCTAAAATTAAGGTTCCTGTGAGGATGCTGTAAGTTACAACTATTATTTTATTGGCAAATATTGGCGTAGATCTTGACTTTGTGCAATAGTGTAAAGCGGGTGATAGGGAGTTGGCAGCCCGTTTTACATTTGTCCCATTTTTTATTTCCATTGACTTCCCGTTTTACATTTCGCACAAAGACAAGATCTACCCCATTGTGGTTTTATCCTCTCTCAATTTTCCCTCCAGTTTTTGTCCCTTACCTCTCATCACCTGAAAGCAAGAAGTCATACTGGGGTAAAGTTCCTCTGGTGAACGCAAGCCAATGTTCACAATATATGAGTCTGTACAGTGACTGTCAGTAAATAGAATGGCCATGGAGGTTTTCATAGTCGAGCAAGATCCTGTCATCATCTAGAGGCTTAATTTCCTCTGGTGGTTAACTTTCTTGTGAAAAATTCCTTTGTGTACTATTTTAACCCAGTCTTTAATCTGTTTACTTTAAACAAGCTAACAATTGCATTAAAATACTTGACAAAAATAATTTTATTCAAAAGCATGAAAAGTACACTACAAGAGGAAATTAAACACCTTGATGGACATACATACAGATTTCCAGAGCAGATTAGTAGATTGTCCATCTCCATAACTTAAGACACTGAGACCAATGCCCTGATATTTACTTGGATCTTTCCCACAACTTTCCCACAACTCCATCTTTCCCACAACATGGAGTTGTGGGAAAGATGGGCATGGATTTAGGAAGCAACAACACGTTTAACAACTTTGGAGAGGTGTGGTAGGTTGCAGGTAGGCAGTAATTCGGTAATTTGCAAGGACAGAGGAGTCAGGTGTGAGTTTTTTGAGGAGGAGCTAATGATGGTGGTTTTGAAAAAAATGGGGATAATACCTGAGGAGAGGGAACCACTTACAATGTCAGCTAGCATAGGGACGAAGAAGGGAAGTTGGGTGGCCAGCAGTTTGCTCAGTGTGAGGGCAATGGAGCAGATGGTGTGGGTCTCATGGACAAGATGAGCTTAGCGAGGACATGTGGGAGATAGGAGAGAAATTAGAGAGAGGGCTCAGGGAGGGGGAGAGCCATAAGGAGGTTCGGCTCGCTTGGCAAGAGGAAGGGGGAAGCAGCTGAGGCAGCTGAACAGATGGTCTCAATCTTTGTCACAAAGAAGTCCATGAATTCCTTGCATTTGTTGCTGGAGGTATGGGTGGTAGCATGGGGGAATAGGGGTTTGAGAAGATAGTTGGTGTGGAGAGAAGAAACTGGGGGTTATCTGTTCTCTCTAGGATGATCCTGGAATAGTGAATGGTTTTGAAAGAGGCCCAGTAGTGTTTGATGTGGTCCAGACAGATCTGGTGATGGATGACTAAACAGACTATATAGATACACATATGTCTGCACCCCTTGGACTTGAGCAAATGACTTGTTCTGTTCTGGCATTATTAGTTGAAAAATGAATGTGGACCAGGGCACTGGGAGAATGCTCTGCTCTTCTTCCAATAGTTCCATGGAATCTTTTACATCCACCTGACTAGGCAGGCAAGGCCGTTTAGTGTTTCATCTGAAAAATGTCAATCCAACAACGCAGCAGTTTCTCAGTATTGCACTGAAATGTCAACTTAGATTTTTGGGGTAGGGGTAACACTGGCAAGGCAGTATTTATTGCCCATCCCTAATTATGTTGCGTGTATTAAGAGTCAATCACGTAGTGTGAGATTAGAGTCAATCATATATAGTGGGCCTGGAGTCATATGTGGCTTTCTTCAATAGTACTTCATTGGCTGCAAAGTGCTAATGGGACGCCCTGCAGTCATGAAAGGCGTTATATAAATTCAAGTCTTTCTTTTTTTATTCAAGACAGACCAGCTAGGGGTGGCAGGTTTCCTTCCCTGAAAGGCATTAGCGAACCTGTTAGTAATTTTCTGGTGCTAACCCACAAATTACCAGATTTATTGAATTCACTTTCACAACTTGATCATGGTGGGATTTGAACTCACAAGCTCTGGGTTGCTAGTCAAGTGCCATAACCTAAATTATGTGGAGTAGGGCTTCAGCCCATAATCTTCTGACTCAATAGTGAGAGGGCTACCACTGAGCCAAACTAACACTTGGAGGTCTGTAGGAGGGAAGGCTATATAAAAAAGTCCTGTATTTAAACATGGCACATAAACAAGACCAATATGTCCTGTTGTACAAATGCTGAAGAAGGAAAGCTGCCAGTTTAACTATTTTCCTGAGACAGAAAAGCAAACCCTCTAACCCAATGGTTCAGTCTGTTGCTTGACTTTTGTAGGTAAGCTTCAGTTTGTTCACTGTCTCTGGAATGTATTATAACTTATATTAATTTTTTTCAGAATATTGGACTGGAAATTCCTGGGATTCTGCTCTGCTGGCGGAAGTGTGACGGAGCCCTCGCCCAACGCCAGTGACCATGCCCCAAATCTGAGGATGAGATCTTTTGCAGAGCCTGGATGGTCCACTGGTGCATACCAGGGTGCATCAGCAGCGGCTGCCCCAGACTGAGCTGATCTGCCTTTATAAGGTGGAACAGTGCCCTTCCAAGGCTCAAATAGGCAGAAGAAAAATGTATTTTTCAATCTTTAGCTCACATTGGAGTCACCTGATGCTAAAGGTTATCGTTCTCCTCCAGGATCAGTTACCTTATTCTACTAAAAGTTAGGGGCCTTCAAAAGACTTGAAAGGGATTCACGTCAGGTCATAACTGTTAGGAGTTCCGCTGAATCCTTTCAAGGGCATAAAGACAAGCATTTCCTGGGGAAGCCTGTGAATTCCTTTAGACATGCCCTCTTGACATGAGATGTGGACAGAAGATCTGCCTATGGCCCCCTTGAGCAGAATATAAAGTTCCAGTCTAAACAGGCCAAAATGCCATTAGAGCTCATATTCCGGGTATAAATGAGAATTACGCCCTGTTCAACCCAGGAATTTTGAGGCCATTTTATTTGTTTTTACACTGATATGTAGGAAGCATGGAAAAGATCTTAAAGGAGGCTATTCAATATCTGCAACTATTAGTTTGCTGAGAAATCCCTATTATTTGAGTTTTTTGATCTTTATAGTGTAATCAACTGGATAAAATCACTTCAGTGTCACATGAAACCTGTTTTAATTACATTTGGCTGACTCCTGTGCCTAATCTTCCTTTGTGCTAGGTATGACTCCAGCCAGTGGAGAGTTTTCCCTCTGATCCCCATTGACTTCAGTTTTACTAGGGCTTCTTGATGCCACACTCTGTCAAATGCTGCCCTAATGTCAAGGGCAGTCACTCTCACCTCACCTCTGGAATTCAATTCTTTTGTCCATGTTTGGACCAAGGCTGTAATGAGATCTGGAGCCGAGTGATCCTGACAGAACCCAAACCGGGCAATGGTGAGCAGTTTATTGGTGAGAGTAAGTGGCGCTTGATAGCACTGTCGATGACACCTTCCATCACTTCGCTGATGATTGAGAGTAGGCTGATGGGGCTGTAATTGGCCAGATTGGATTTGTCCTGTATTTTGTGGACAGGACATACCTGGGCAGTTTTCCACATTGTCGGGTAGATGCCAGTATTGTAGCTGTATTGGAACAACTTGGCTAGAGGCGCGGCTAGTTCTGGAGCACAAGTCTTCAGCACTAGAGCCAGGATGTTGTCAGGGCCCATAGCCTTCGCTGTATCCAGTGCACTCAGCCATTTCTTGATATCACGTGGAGTGCATCGAACTGGCTGTGGAATTTTGAGAATCCTACCAGTCAGTGAAGGTTCTGAACACTGCTAATGCCTCCTTTCTACAGGCAAAGTGATGAAAATGTTGCCCCTTGTAAACACCGGAGTAGAATTTCCACAGTGCTTTCCCAATCTCTCACTATAACTTTGTCGAAGATTGGCAAAACTCCAGAGAAACTACATAAATGGCAGTTTTTTGCCCATTTTCATAATTTTCTGGGGGGTTTCTGTCAAGCTTCTGCCAAAATTACAGCGGATGATAGGGAGGACCACCTTCGGAACTTCCAGGTGTAGCTATTGCTTGTTTGATGCATGTGTGCACTGCAGACTGGCTGACCGACAGATGACGCCTACAGTGGCTTAAAAGGATCCAGTAACATAAAAGCTTATTGCAGTAGTAATCTTTATTGCTGCAGGAAGAGTGGTCTCGGCTCTAGATGTTGTCTACAGTTCAGCCTGCAACACATGGCAAAGACAGCTCTCATCTAATGCATCTAGATATGTTTATAGAGTCTGTACATGCAGATTCTGGAATAGTGATAGGTGTGGACATTGTGAGCTGGATTTTGTCAGCCCCGAGGAGGCGGGTATGGAGGCGGGACTGACGGTAAAGTTGCAGGATTTGGGGGCGGCTGGCAAACCCGTCCCCAACCCGCCTCCGTGCCCTTTTGTCCTGCCCCGGGTCCCATCTCCTCAAGGCGGGAAAGGGATTAAATCCTATTAACTGCCTGTTAACAGGTAGTTAACAGGCAGAAAAAAGGATTATCCCTATTTTTAGCTCCGAAGTGCAGGCTTCCCAACCTCGGAGAACCCCGCCAGGGTGCAGGAGACAAGAAGGAGGTCGGAGGGGGTCAGAGGGGGTCTGAAAGTGAGATGTAGAGGTGAGTGATGGGTGCAAGTGTGGAGTGGTAAGTATGTAAGGTGAGTGTTAAGTGTTATAAAATGTTCACTTACCTTTGTTTCTGCCTACAGCCTTCAGCCGCTGTGGATCCGGAGTCCCAAAATCTTCATTGTAGATTTCACAGACTGGCTGTTGGATCCTCCGAACCAACAGCCAGGTGATTTCTGCAAAGTTGAAAGGTTTGATGAGTCCTGAACATAAGGTCTCATCAAACTACACAGAATGTTAGTGTTTGACAGCTTCACAGAGCTGTCAAATGCTGACATTTCTTCTTTCAAGAAATCTTGATGGATGGCACATCAGACGTTGACCTGCTCTGTCAGTGACTTCCACCTAATTGGCCTGTTGAGCCCGCTGGGCGGGCTTAACAAGGTCAATCAGGGGAAAATCCCACTGGTTGGCCAGAAGCTGATGGAGGCGGGATTGAAAGCTGGCAAGCAGCAGTCCCGCCTCCAAAAGCTTCCCATTGAGAAAATCCAGCCCAAAGTCTCACATGTCATTGAAACATTATTTACTGGAAATACTCAGCAGGTCAGGCAGCATCTGTGGAGAGAGAAACAGAGTTGTGGGGGGTGATTTTGCTAATGGGGACGTGATGGAGGCGGGACTGCTGCTTGTCAGGTTTTAGTCCCGCCTCCATTGACGTCCGGTCAGCCCACCCTATTTTCCCTTGTTTGACCTTGTTAAGCCCGCCCAGCGGGCTTAGCAGGCTAATTAAGGGAAAGCCAGTTACTGGTGACGTCAGCGAGTGATGCTTCATCTGTCAAGAGCTTTTGACAGATGAAATGTCAGCATTTGATGGCTCTGTGAAGCTGTCAAACACTGACAATCTGTCTTCTAAGTTGAGTAGTGGGACACAGGCTTACTTAGAGATCTGTCCTGAGCTGAAAGCAGAAGGCTGGTGCATTTGAGAATGCAGCGGCCATTCTGCTTTCTCTGCTGGTGAGATGAGGGACTCCCGAGGCCTGAAGGGTTGAAGCCTGGAGGAAGAAGCAAAGGTAAATAAAGCTTTTAAAAGACTTAAGACTCACCTCACACACTTACCTCTGGACACATGCACCCATCACTCACCTGCACACCGGACATCTCGGCCCCTCTGACCCCCACAGACCCACGGCTCGCCTCGTTGACCCTGGCGAGGTTCGGAGCCGTCGGGAAGCCCACACTTTAGGTGGCAAAATAGGGATTATCCAAAAAACTGCCCGTTAACTACCCGCCTCCTGGGAAGATGGCACGGAGGCGGGTTGGGGGTGGGATGGGTACCCGCTCCCAGATTCTGCCATTTTCCCAGCAGTCCTGCCTCCATACCCACCTCCCCAGGGCTGGCAAAATCATGTTTCAGGTTGATGACCCAGGGTCATCGATCTGAAACGTTGGCCGGAATTTTGCCAGCGCTCAGAGGGCGGGTTTGGAGGCAGGTGAGCTGCCAAAATAGCAAAGATTGACAGCGACTAGGAAACCCGCTGTCAACCCACCTCCACGCGAGTCTCCCAGGTGTTGGGTCTGTCAGTGGAGAGCTGACCCGACACCAAGCAGCGGGGGAGACAATTGAGCTTGTTAAATGCTTTGTTAAGAGCCAATTTAATGGTATTTTGAGGCATCCTTCCAATTTTACGTTCTCCCCCACGGGTTACCTGCTGCTCGGGGAACACGCCAGGTCACCCTGGCGTGAGTTGTGTCTGCTCTGATGTATCTGATAAGCTGACAGCTGCAGAAATGGTGTAAAGGATGCCATGTTGCAGATGTTCAGTTTTAGAGCGCAGAAACTTTTGGTTACTTCATTTGTAATACATACAGAGATTTCTTTAGCTTGCAAGTGTTTAGAGGCAACTATATGTCCAGTGCCACCTCATTGGAACAACCTCTCTCACCATTGACAGATCGCTTCTGTCATCTTACCTGCAGCTGCCATCTATTGCAGCAACATTGGTGCCCTTGAAAAATCAGACCTTGGTCCTCTGAATCCTTCCATGATGAGCCCCAACACCAACATCACCAGGCACATCAACATCACCAACCTTCTCCGCCATCTCCTGATGCTGCAGAGGACACAGGGCATCAGCCCCTGACAGCACTGCTGCCTGGGAGGCCAGCGATGGCATCACGATGGCCAGATTTACTTCACTTGACGCTGTTAACCCTGGCTGCCACATGATGCGCCAGTTTGACACAATTCCACACCAGCACCGTGAAGCATCCCTTTAATGTCCAAGCCATTCCATGCAGACACATCACTATAGTGGGGGGTGGGGCGCAGGGGAGGGAGTTATATCTCAACATTCACTGGAACTCAGTAAGACACTTCTCAAGGTGCGCACAGATCTGTCCATGAAGGGGCAGTGTTGGATAAATAGATTTCACTGTATGGCAACACATTACCAGAAACTTCACATGGACATTGGCTAAACCTTTCAAGTGTCTACCCTTGTGTGTTGTTAGTTGGTATGCTTGCAGTAGGATGAGGGTGAGTGTGAGGGGTGGCTAGTGAGATGGGGAAGTGATAAAGTAGATAGAGAGGGTTGGGTGGAGGTGCAAGGTAAGTTGGTGTGAGTAAGGATGTGCAGGAGAAGGGTATGGAAGGCAGAGTGATGGGGATGTGTTGAGTGGCACAGCAGGGTGAGTTTGAGTGTGGCTTTGCAGTAACGTTTTGTGATCCACTGAGATCATTGAAAGGTTGGCGCCACTGCAGCCAGTGACCCCTGATGACATCCCTGCTTTTGCCCTCCTGTGTAATGTGCAACCAGGCTGCGTTGGTGTCCTGGGGAGGTCTCTTCCACCCTTGGAAGGGAAGAGAACCTCCCTGCGTGCTGTGACTCGCTCCATAAGCATATGGAGGGAGTCATTGGAGAGCCAGGGTGCAAGCGTCCACCTTTGTGCAGTGCTTGTCAGTGTTTGCAGCACCTCAATGCTGTCAAACACTGACAGCACAACTGTCAAACTCAATGTGGCCTTGGTCCCTTTAAGGAAACCGGCTGATGACGCGTCATCAAATGACGTCATCAGACCCGCTTCCTGTTAATTGGCTGGGAAACCCGCAGGGTGGGCTTAACAAGGCCAATCAAGGGAAAATCCCTTTGACAGAGCGGCTGCAGCCAGGATCATGACTGGAATCCAGAAATCAGCTCTCCCGCCATTATCCCGGCACCGCTGAGAAAATCGCGGCCGTTAACTCTGTTTCACTCTCCACAGATGCTGCCTGACCTGCTGAGTATTTCCAGCATTTTCTGTTTTTATTTCAGATTTCCAGCATCCGCAGTATTTTGCTTTTGAACCATTATTTGTTCTTCCTTCATGAATTCAACCTCTTTATCTAGTTCGTCAGCACTATCAGTATCCTCAAAGGAATTCCTATCTTTCTTGGTGCAAGTTGAATTGTATCAGCAAGCAACAATACTGGAAAGAAAGCAATGTCACACTCCCAGGCAACAAAAACTAATACAAGCAAAATATAACCAAAATATCAATGTTAAATGGAAAAAAAAACAGAAGTTTGCAATTAAGTTTTGTAATAGTGACCTCACTTTAAGAATCCAACTTGAACAATCCAAGGCAACGGATTAGTTATGTACCCATTGTATATGAGCAATCTCAGTGCAGGGATGGAACTGGCTAAAAACATCTGAAATCATGAGGGATCTAGTTACATAATTCGCGTGCCTTTACTGATACTTCCACTTGCCAGCAGCGCAGTCTCTGGAAATGACACCAAAATATTTACTGCAAAATTGACACGTTGTGCGTTGGATGCCCATCCCATTCTGTGTCTGTAGCACAGCTTCACAAAATCTACCCTTATACATTTAGATTTTAGCAAAGCTTTTGAACTAGTACCTCAAAAGCGATTGGTCCATAAGATCAAAAGGCATGGATTGGATGATCAGAAATTGGCTCAATTAGAGGAAGCAAAAGATATTTGTACATGGAATTGCATGAGAGAGGAAGAAGGTGTTTATTGGGGTGCCTCAGGGATCTATGCTTACAATCTTTATCGTTTACATTGCATATAAATAATTTGGAATTGGAGACAAAAACAAAGCTGTCTAATTTTGCTAATAATGTAACACCGGAGGCCTGGGAGCTACAACTAAAGAAGGGAAAAACAAAATTTAGATAGAGGACTGAGCTGACAGTTATGGATTAATCTGGTAAAATGCAAGGTGATGAGATTAGAGAAGGGAAATAAGGAGTGAGAATATAAAATAAATGTTAGTGAAGTACATCACACATCATAAGAGTGGGATATGAAGGTACTGGTAGAACACTCATTGAAACTATTAGTACAGTGTGTGATACCAATTAAAGGAGGAAAACAGAATCTTAGAAGGAATAGCCGGAGGGATGGAATGCAAGTCCCAGGGCGTAATATATCACATGTGCACCTGATGTGTATGAGACTATGTGATAACTATGACATCATTGTTACATTACTGTAAGAATAGCCCTCAGCTAAACATCTGAAGCCATTTTCTACAACCCAAGGGTTTATGAACAAAGGTTATCAGGCAGCATCTGCCACATTAGACCCCTTGTGACCCCACCTCATTGTCTTTGTTGTATTTTGCTATCGTCTTTGATGTAATGTCTTCCTGACTGACCTGGTTGGACACCATCCACACCTTTGATTGCCGTGATTGTCTCTCTGCCGAGGTGTGATAAAGGGCAGTTAGAAAGATTAACTGTAGTCGTCTGGCATTGTTCTCTGCACAGGCATTGTGCTTTGTCTATATATGCTGTGCCCATTTGTATTTCTTCACTTCACCTGACGAAGGAGCAGCGCTCCGAAAGCTTGTGATTTCAAATAAAGCTGTTGGACTATAACCTGGTGTTGTGCGACTTCTCACTTTTGTCAAAAGTATGAAGGGGAATTCCCTTCTTTCATTGGCTCGCCTGGCCCACGTGATCCCAGGGACGCTTGCGAACCGCATGCGCCCCTGGGATCCTGGGCCCTGCGCATTTTGACTGTGGAGAGACCCAGGATCGGAAGTGTCCGGACCTCGGGAGCCCTCAGGTAAGGGCGTAGATTTTTCCCGATAGGAGGCATCCGCACGCAGGAAGCCTCCGATCGGAAATTACGGGCCAATATCTTCAGTGCACGGAGAAAGCTGTTCAGTGACATTAGTGTTGCTTAAAATCTCTGTTACCAAGGCTCAATTACCAACACAAAGAGCAAAAGAGATTGATGGTATCTATGTCTATTTCCCTTATGAAAAAAGAATTGTTGCAGATTGCTCATGTGTTGGGTATAATATGTGCATTCATCTGCAATATAACATCCCAATACCAAACTCTTAAGTGGTCCAATCATGAATTGCCAAATAATGTGGCTGAAGCCCTTCTCAGTATCATTGGGAAGGAAATGTTTTTCATGTCAGCAATGGGTGGCACGATGCATGTTAGTTAAATACTTCCTCACATTGTTTTGCAGATCAAGTCTTCAACCATGTTGTATTGTCTTCCCTTAATAAACTATGCTTAATCTAAGTGTATACATTTCATAATATAGCCTTAAGTCTTATGACTAATACTTTGCCCAGAATTTTGAGATAAACTTGACTGGTTTGATAGGTTTAGGATATAGATGGCTCAGTTCAGATTTCCAGAAAAACAAACGGTTTCTGTTTGTCACAAAATGCAAAGTAGCACCTGCTGAATAATTTGGCATTGACTGCGCTATGTGTTAATGTGTAGTCTCTAGCTTCTCAGATTGGGTTGTTTGGATTTGGATTAGAGTTCAATAGCCTAGGATCAATTAATTGACCTGAAAATCCAAATCATGACCAGTTTGTTCACTACAAGCTCTGTTTAAGAATTAAAGGATCCTCAAATGTGAAAAAAATAAAACTAATAATGGTGTATTTTCCTCTTTAGGTACCTGCTGGATGCCCACCAGATACAGTGTATTGGAGGTACGCTGCATCTGTAGAAGGAGTGGTTTGTGCAATTTTCCTGTTCTGGGACATATGCATGGCCCAGGCACATTAACAGCACAGGTCCGTTTCTTGGCAAGGTTAGGGATCCGGGGTAGCAACAAGACTTTAGGAGGATTGAATATATAAATTGAAAATGGGGACTGAATTACATCTGAATGTCTTGGGTCAGTGGTAGCACTCTTGCCTCTGAGTCAGAAAGTCATGGGTTCAATTTCCATTCTAGGATTTAAGTACATTATGCTTTTGGTCATCTGCCCTAATTTCTCCTTATGTGGCTCGGTGTCAGATTTTTTGTCTTATAACACTCCTGTGAGGCGCTTTGGGACGTTTTACTATGTTAATGGTGCTATATAAATACAAGTTGTTGTTGTACATAACCTCAGCTGACACTCCATTGCAGTACTGAGGGAGTGCTGCACTGTCGGAGGTGCCATCTTTTAGATGAGATATTAAACCGACGCCCCATCTGCTCTCTCAGGTGGATATAAAAGATCCCATGGCACTATTCGAAGAAGAGCAGGGGAGTTCTCCTGGTGTCTTGTCCATCATTTATCCCTCAACCAACACCACTAAAACAGTTTAATTGGTTATTTATCTCACTGTTGCTTGTTGGATCTTGCTGTGTGCAAATTGGCTGCCACATTTTCCTACATTACAACAGTGACTGCAGTTTAAAAGTAATTCCTTGGCTATGAAACACTTTGGTATAGCTGAAGTCATGAAAAGCGCTATATAAGTGCAAGTTCTTTCTAAAGGTGTTATATAAATCAACTTGTTATGGCTGTGCATGATCTGCTGTGAAAGAGCTATAAGGTCGTGTGAAGATATAGCATGGCAATAAATGTGCAACAGGTTACCTGGCAATATTTTGGGGAATATACCTGATGAATGGAACCTTTGGCTAAGCTTACCTTGGTAGCTTCCTTAAAGTGGGCATTTTCTTCCATATATTCTTCCAAATCTTGCAGGTAGTCCACACAGTGCTGTGCCTGGCTCTCACCTCCTGCCAGACATGCATTCAAATATTCACAGCCTGTTTGAAAACTGCAACAATCTTTCTCCATTTGCAACCATTTACTTTAAGTAGATGCATCAATTTGAAGTTCCCCCATGATTGCTTGTCAACAGCGCACCCGCCCCCTGCCCACCATAAGCTCCCAATACCAGGCTCAATATGGGCAGAAACTTGCCACCTTTATTAAATGGAGGCTGACCCTGGAATTTCTGGCTGAATCAGCATGTATCCGATCAGGCAAATACTAAATCATGCTTTAGACAGAGCCCCCTCCCTACCCTCCCTCACAAAGTCCTAAATAGGTAGCTTCCCTTGCATCCATTCAAAATCAAAATATTTTTGTGTGCATTCTGGGGCTTCAATGAGGCCACGGTATGTAATGTATACAAGTACGCTAGCATACAAAATGGAGCTGGTCAGAACATTTCTGGCAGGAGGAATCGAGCACAATACATTCCTAAATGTTGGTCTCCTAATTTTATCATCTCCGGTCCCATTCTGCAGCTGTATAAGCAATGCAGATGATCTGAAAATCTACCTCACTGTGTCTAGTAGTTTCAAATATGTTACACAGAATTCATTGAAAACTTACCTCATAATGGTAACTTTCTGGCATGGAACTGTGGCTGCTTTCAGTCATTTCTAACACAGTCAAAGAGTGAAGTTTAAAATCTATGTAATATAATACTGAAGTTGTGCTAGGAACAACAAGAATAATATGCGCGTCCTATGCTTGTCAGCTGATAGACCCTGGCAGTGCAAAAGGATAGAACTGCAGATTAGGAAACAATGTGAAGATCATGGAGATAAAATCAAGATACCTTGGAAATGGTTCAAAGAAAACTAAAGACATAATTTGTATTAAATAAATCAAGAGAGAAGAAATTATAATGGGAAAGTAAATGAAGGAACAAATTATAAAATGAAAGAGAGATTGAGAAATGAAAAATAGTGAAACAGAAACAGAGATAGAGAAGGTAGGACAACAGAGCAAATTAAAACAAAAGTAGAAATAAGAAAGGCCATCCCAGTGATGCAGTGCATTAGTGCAACAATGCACTGAGACATGAATGAAAATGAGCATCAAAATTAATTCAGATTTTGGCTTTAAATGTCCTCAATCCCGCTCAGCTGCCATAACTGTGGAGGATCAGGAATCGTGCACTCTCAGGTGTAGCAGAGCCAGAGTTCCCCATTTACATAAAATAGACAGGTCCCTGTGAAAGTACAGGCAGATCTTTGGTGCCTGCTAGTGGGAAAGGCAGAAAATGTTGTGTTTGGCAGCCACACAGCATTGAAGCTGGTGGGACAGCTTAAAAGAGCAAGATCTCTAGAAATTTGCTCTTTTTATAAGAGGGTCAATTTTATGGTGACAGCCTCTAATCTTCTGGAGTGTTTCAGGCCAGAGTTATTGGGGATGATTTTAGTCTTGCTACCATTTCATTTACATCTATAAATGAGGTAGTAATGAGGCAAAACTTGCAGAAAACAAAATAAAAAGGCTGACTTACCACAGGAGGGCCGCTCATACCAAGTTAGACAGCTAGCACTCCGAATGGAAACAGGCGGGGGCAGCATTAATATAAGCAAATAGGGCTCAGTTGACGTTGTCAAAGCTCCCAATGACATTTTTGTCTCAGCCAGCACTGCCACTGCTACATCCATAACTCACATGGATTAACAAACCATGGGAGGTACAGGCTGAGCGGTGGCCATTTACAGGGGTATTTAAACGGAAAGGTGGAAGCAGGTCTGGCACTTATTTTTTCTTCAGTCTCTTGAGTGTCTTACGCTTTAAAAGATACCATAATTTTCTGCTCTGGTTGCTATTAAAATTTCCTTGCCACTGAAATCTGTAGCTCCATTTCACTCCTGATGTTTCCACCCCTCCCCTTTAAGGTGCCCTCTCACTAGACATAAGAACATAAGAACATGCGTTCACCCTGCCCACCACCTGCCTTATTTGTGACAGAGATGAAAATCACCCCATTATCTGGACCTCCCCCTCCCCTGTGGGCCCCACTTATTGGTCTGGGCACTGATGTTGGCTAGTTATGACCCATTTCCCGAGCTCTGCAGGACTTCCACCCCAGGTACTTCGCTGGTTCTGAGGAAATTTGGGGCAAAATTTTCCCCTTTATTTTTGGGAGGTCATCTGCTGTGCTTCTCCATTGGCAAAATTGGAATTAGATGCCTGCACTCCATAAGCCAAAATGGAAGTGGTTCTTACCCAAACAGCTGACATGTGCAATGATATGAGAGCATACTGCTAGTTTAAGTTGCAAATGCAAATATATAACCTCTAGCTAGCTCCCTATTCGAGTACCAGAGGTATCACCAGCAAGAGGCCATTTAAACTACACCCCACTAGATTATTAAGGACTCAACAACAGACAGCCACCATGAAGCTGTCCACTCCTGCTTGAGAAGCAGGAATAACAATTTAAAAAAAAGTAAAAGTATATTTTTATTGGTTATTTTCTTTTCTTCAGCCTCTAGGCTCCAAATGTCCCCATAACTTAACTACCTGACAGGATGGTCTGAGGGTCAATTCACAAGCCTCACCCACGTTGGCCTTAAAGTGCCAGCTAAAGAGTGTGAAAAAGTGGCTTTCCAATTTTCCCACTCCTTTCTGAGAAGCCCTCCACTCCAAATACACTTCAGATTAGAAATTCAAAATACAGGCAATTCTAGGTGGGGATCTGCCTCTGACACTCTGAGGTATAACAGCCTGACATTCAAATGCATTATACTACTTTACTATCAGCGGGGGAAATAATATTTATTAAAGGAAAGGATTGGACCTGTGGTCCACTGCAAATCCTGATGGCATTTGAATGGCCAAACTCGGTTCTTTTGAATAAACGACAATTTTTTAAAACACTATTTTTATTGTGGTTCCAACAACAAACAAAAAGTCTTTGCCTGTCATAGCAGCAGAACAACTAACACCAGATGCAGGAAAACTGAGACGCATATGCAGTGTGTTGATGTGCCAGTGAGTGCTGCCATGCAAAACTGGGCAGGTTAATTGAACCACACTTATCAAAATTGGGCTAATTTTTTATTTGGAAATTAACTGAAACTGGTGCAATTAAGATCATTTTATCCAAAATTCAACTTAGTGTTATTCTTGTCACAGAATGGTAGGACATGAGTTTGCTCCTCTCATATATTAAGTTTCTGATCTCCACTGAACCACTGAGGCTGGCACTCAGCGGGGAGGCAAAGAAAATCCGTGGATATTAACCTGGGATACTTCCCTATATTTTTTAGCAGACAGTTACTATCAGCAGAGGTGTGAAATTATTCACCTGCCTGTCCCCTCAGCTAGAGAATGGTGCACAGTCTGCGAGGGACCACAAGAATGGGAGAAAATAACTTAAAAAAAATATTTACAAATGGCACTTTGCTAAAGAGAAAAATAAAGGGTAGAAGTGTCAAATCAATGGAGGAAAGAAGACAAGTAATTAAGCAAGTGAGATGGTATAAAAGTGACAAAGGAAGAACCAACAGTTCGAAAGTAGAAAGAAAGAATAAAAATATTTTAAATAATTTTTAAACAATAGGCAGTAGAGCAGGGAAAATAGAATTCTCCCTCGCTCACAAATACTGCTATAGGCCACTCCAGTATAGCTGTGAAACAAATAACAGCTTCAAGGCACCAGATTCATTAGTTTCAGCAGATCACTATCGAAGCATTTTAGTGTAAAATGTCGCAGATAACAATGCAAAGGTATAACATAAAACAACACAAAGTGATGCACTTGTACTGAACCAGCACTCATTGGCCCAGAATTTGCAGTCAGCGGCGAAGCAAAGGCATTCGCCGCTGGCCCTGAAGAAAGCTTCCCACAGACATCTTGCGATCTCTGTGGCGAGAAGTTTGCCTTTTCCGACGCAGAATTGATTTCAGCACAGTGTAGTGGGAATCCCTAATGTGATGCTGCTGTGATGTCAGCAAGCTATCTAAGCAGCCAATCACATTGCAGAATTCTCACAGACGAGGAACCAGGAAATGAGAAGCTGCTTTTATCCCGACTTCTTAAAAATGTTACAGAGAGCAAAACAAAGATTGGGGCCCTCACATGGGGATAAGGTAGAACCTGAAATTTCATGAACAAACTTTTTAAGTTGAAAATTGGAACTTTTATCATAATGAAGAAATTTGACACTCCATGAAATTAAAATTAGTTTTTCAGGGCCAGAAGGGTTGTTTTGCAGTTAAAACACTGTTAAAACCCCAGTTACACCTAATCCAACAAGGTTTAACATTTAATGGGGTATTTGCAGAGATAATGGCCCAGAAATTCGCACAGTGTACTCACCCGTAAGGCCAACGAAAGTGCCGGTTTCGCGCATGCACTGCGCATGCGCTGGAAACCGGAACTTCCGTTCCCTTGAAGGAAGGGGTTCACAGGTCAAACGTGTGCGCCGGAGAGGCAGCGCGTAGAAAAGCCCAAGTTTTCATCCGTTTCACTGTTTACACTGATTGCCGGCTGTAGCGGGTGGTGTCACAGCGCAGCCAGTGTCGGAGCAGTGAATGACTGACCATAACTTCAGGATTTCCGCGTTTAGATGCGCACGCGCTAAATCCTGAAGTTGTGGTCAGTTTCAAAGGGGTAATAATGCTGAACGCTGTTAGTTCGCCATTATTACCCACCGCAAATTCCATTGGTCTAGATTTGCCAATCCAGTGAGAAACACGCTTTGTGGCCACCAATTCACCTGAGTCCTGACCCCACCCGATCTGTCGGGGTCAGGCTTATGTAAATTTTGTGGTGAACTCCCAGTGGTACTTTAGCTGCCACCGAGTTGGCTGCCTTGGGTCGAGGGAGAAGAAAATTGCTGCGGCACCAGCTTCAGTTTTGTGTGACCAGCATCACACTTTGCATCATTTGCAATAGGCTTGATGGCCCTTTAATATTTAAAGTCCCCCCTCTAATACCTTAGCAGTACTCGACACCAGGAATACAATGGTGTTCTTGTCAGTCATTATTTCCCATATTCAACATCCGATTTTGCCTCATGGTTGAAAATCCAAGAAGTGGCGGCAGAGGTCAGAAGTAATTCCTCCAACAGAAAGAGGCTGGAAACTGACAGTAATTCATCAGTAACCTGACCCAATTGTACCAATCTGAACAAGTTCATGTTTAATAAGAAAATATTTGGCAATGAGAATAACAAGTACTGCAGGGTAGAAATTCTTTGACATTCTCTTTAAATATTGTTCAGTTTAAGCACAGTTTTCTTGCACAGTTTCCACTATCCTACTGATGCTTTTCATTTTTATTTCATGTTATGTCTCAAGCATAAAATCAACACACTTCAAGAACATCCCCTCTTTGAACTTTAAAGTTGGGGTTTGGTTTGAGGCAAGACATTCAGTGAAATTAATGCTTGCATTATAAACCATATCTACTCAGGATATAACCTAAATATATGTGATTCATAATAAAGTGATAAAATATCAGACACAGGTGTAAGATCATTAAACCTGGCAATGATAAACTTTATTCTATTTTAGTTTAGGAGTACAAGCCAGAACAACTTGCAAATCTGTTTGGATATCGCCGTATGGGCCTCTTGTCCTACTTTTATATGTGCAAAGATAGCTCCATTACCAAAATGAAGTCATTAGGGAGATCAATCAAAACATGGAAGAAATACATTAGGGCAAAACGTCAGCAAGTTTACAAGTTGTCAGATTCCAAATGTAATGAAAGAAAGCACCTTGGGCACAATCCCTGGTTGAAGGTTGTATACCAGTTCTCAGCTTGCAACATGACATTTCAAAAGCATCAAAAAAAACAATTGAACAGCAATGCTATCAGAGCTCCTGGAGCGGCTTCAGGCAAGTAACTGTATCTCTTTCATGAATGAAGCTCTTGTCATATCCATAGCATATCAGGAAGTCTTTAGAACTCTAAAAACCTAAACATTGTAAGATTTCCTTTTGACACTGGGAAATTATTAAATATTGTTTTTGAAAGAACATGACAGTGTTTTGTACTAAAAGAAACCCCACAAATAGTTCAGATGCTAAAAATCTGTTTAAGCATGTTGTGGAAGAATGTACTCTTCTAAAAGCTTAGGATGATAACAGATTAGTATATATTAACTCTGCCAAATTGTTGATTTTTAGAAGAAGGGAATTTGTTATAACAATTAAGGGCCAATTTTCCTGGGGGACCTGGGGTATTTAAATAGTCAGATGGAAACATCACAATGAATGATGAACAGAGCACAGATGAGCAGATTCTTGTGGAGTAGGAAGTACCTTGCCAGAGAATAAGGTTGCTTCCCTCCACTATTGGTAATGCCAGGGATCCAGATCTCTGTGGTCCTGCTTTTAACAGAAGGATGCTTTCAGAGCACAAGAGGTTATTGGAGTCACTGTGCCCCAGAACCTTCAGCACATGACAGCAAGGATTCCAAATGCCCTGTGTGGGGTGCTCAATCACAGTATGGAAAACATGCATTTAGTATTATAAGGAATAGCAACACCAGTGCCGTCTGCCGGGTAGACTCAAACAACAGAGGCCATTATGGATGCTCAGTATGCTGCCATACAGGCCTTGGGATGCAATCTAATCACTTCATTGGGAACAACAGCTGCTGAGCTTAGCAAATAAGGAGAGATTGTTACAGGCTTCATTGGTACAAAATTATTACAGGGCTTGATAGGATGGATGCTGGGAGAATGTCTCCCTTGGTTGGGGAGTCTAGAACCAGAGGTCACAGCCTCAAGATAAAGGGTAGGCCATTCAGGACTGAGATAAGAAGAAATTTCTTCACACAGAGGGTGGTGAATCTTTGGAATTCTCTACCCCAGAGGGCTGTGGAGGCTCAGTCATTGGGTATATTCAAAACAGAAGTTGATAGATTTCTGACTAGTAAGGGCATTAAGGGATATGGCGATAAGGCCGGTGAATGGAGTTGAGGCAGAAGATCAGCCATGATCTCATTGAATGGCAGAGCAGGCTCGAAGGGCCGATGGCCTACTCCTGTTCCTATTTCTCATGTTCTTATGTAATGGGGCCTGCACATCCACAGATGAACAGGCTTGGAGGCCCGTAAGAGGGGTCAGCTGTAACTGTCAAAGAGTGCTGTAGCTATCTCTCCCAGTGGGTGGGAGGCTTCAAATTCTCCCCCCATGTACCCTTTTTTAAGAACCTGTTGTAGCTCACTGCTTAATAGTATCCGTAGTAGTGATTGGCTGTCTTTTATACTTATTTGTCTGCAATGGAAAGGAAAATTGGGTGGGATGTATAACGGGTAGCTAATCGTCTACCTCCCATTTTGCACCCATCCGAAGTTGAATTTTACTGCCTCTGGCTTCTGTGTCTTCATGTGCTGGTAAAAATCAGCACTAACTGGGCCCTCTCCTTTCAACATCACTCTGACTTGAAAAGATTCTGTCCGCTGGTGGGAATTGCTGCCAGAACAAGAGTTTCTGCCTATAGTTCAAAATGACTATAATCAGTTAGGGAAATAACAGAGAACCCTCGTCATGTAATCCTTCTTGACTTCAAAAGGCTTTACTGCTAAACAAAGTTATTAAACAGTAAATGACAATAGAATAATAATCGTGGGAAGGGGAATGTGTGTTGGGGGTGATTGAGGAGTGGACTAGGATGTCGCGGAGGGAACGGTCCCTTCGGAATGCTGAAAAGGGAGGGGAGGTGAAGATGTGTTTGGTGGTGGCATCACACTGGGGGTGGCAGAAATGGCGGAGGACGATCCGTTGTATGCGGAGGCTGGTGGAGTGGAAACTGAGGACAAGGGGAACCCTATCGTGGGCCTTGGGAAACCCGGCAGCTGCAGCGAGGCGAGCAAAGCCTCGGGAGCACTCCTTGTGGGCCTGGAGGAGCAGCAGTGCTTCCTCCTGGCCCCCCAAGCTCCCTCCTCAGAATCCCCCCTCCCCATACAAACCCCCACCGAGATCAGACCTCCCCCCAGGATCGGGAGCCCCTCCCCTCCAGGGTCAGGGATCGGAACCCCCCCTTAGGATCGGACTCCCCTGGGGTCAGGGATAGGAGCCCCCTTGTTATTGGAACCCCCTGGGGTCGGGGATCGGGTCCCCTTAGCATCGGACTCCCCGCCCCGGGGTCAGGGATCTGACCTACCTGGTCCTGCGGCCTGCTCCGAAGTGCTCCCTGCCCGACTGGAAGCCAAGCCGGTCAATCAGGGTGACTTCCGGGTAGGCAACTTGTCAGGCCCAAGAGTCGCACGCTGTGGAGTTAAATCTCCACAGTGTGCGGGGAAACCCAGACTTCCGGGTTTACCGTGCGCTACCAGGACTCCAGCGCATCGGGAAGTAAAAATTCCTCCCAAAGAGACAGAAAAACGGTGGGATATCGTTAAATCAATACAGTTCAAGAGAAATGTCCTGCAGTCAGAGTTTAAGGAGCTAGGGAGGAAGTTAAAAAGCAGGCCCTCAAAGGTAATAATCTCTGGATTACTCTCAGTGCCATGCGTTAGTGAGCGTAGAAATAGGAGGATATGGCAGGTTAATGCGTGGCTAGAGACATGGCGCAGGAGGGAGGGCTTCAGATTCCTGGGACGTGGGACCAGTTCTGTAGCAGGAGAGACCTGTTCAAGATGGACGGTTGCACCTGAACAGAGGCTGGGACCAATATCCTCATGGGCAGGTTAACTAGTGCGGTGGGGGTGGGTTGAAACTATTTCGGCAGGGGGTTGGGTACCAGGATGTAATATTAAAAAGTAGAAACAAGGTGCACAGAGGACTGGGAGAGACAGAGTTAAAAATAATACAGAATTAGGTGGGATCATAGAAAATACAAAAAGGTCTAAGTTAGGTTTTGAGTGCATGTGTGCATGTCAGTAAGGCTGGTGAGCTGCAGGCGCAAATAGTCACATGGGAATATGATGTAGTGGCTCAAAAAAGGGGAGGATTGGATGCTTAATATTTCTACGTGCAAGCTATTCAGGAAAGATAGGGAGGGAAAAAAGGAGGGGTAGCAGTTTTGATTCAGGAAAATATTACAGTGCTGGAAAGAGAGAATGTCCTCGAGGGATCAAAGACAGAATCTATTTGGTTGGAGTTGAGAAACATTAAAGGAGTTGTTGCACTACTTGGTGTATTTTATAGGCCACCAAATAGTGGGAAGGAGATAGAGGAGCAGATTTACAAAGAACTTACTGAGAGGTGCAAGAACTATAGAGTAGTGATAAAGGGAGACTTTAACTACCCCAATATTGAATGGGACAATGATTGTGTTAAGGGCAGAGAAGGGGAGGAATCTCTGAAGTGTGTTCAGGAGAATTTTCTTAATCAGTATGCTTCCTGCCTTATGAGAAACGAGGCAATGCTGGATCTAGTCCTGGGGAATGAAGTGGGTCAAGTAGAGAATGTCACAGTGGGGGAGCATCTCGGGAATAGTGACATAGCATCATAGGTTTAGATTATTTATGGAGAAGGACAAGGAGCAATCTAGAATAAAAATACTTAACTGGAGGAGGGCTAATTTCAACAAATTGAGGAGGGATCTGGCCCGGGTAAACTGGGAAATGTAATGGAGCAACAGGTGGCCTTTAAGAGGAGATGGTTCGGGTACAGTCTAGGTACATTCCCACAAGGGGGAAAGGGAGGGCGACCAAAGCCAGAGCTCCCTGGATGACGAAGGAGTTAGAGAGTAGGATAAAGCAGAAAAATATCAGCTTGCTAATACAAGGGAGAATCAGGCTGAATATAAAACGTACAGAGGAGAAGTGAAAAAGGAAATAAGAGGGGCAAAGAGACAGTACAAGAATAGATTGGCAGCTAACATAAAGGAGAATCCAAAGGTCTTCTATAGGCATATTAACAGTAAAAGGTTTGTCAGAGGAGCAGTGGGGCTGACGTCAGCGAGTGACGTTTCATCTGTCAAGAGCTTTTGACAGATGAAATGTCAGCGTTTGACGGCTCTGTGAAGCTCTGTATACAGTAGAGTTCTCCAAGGTTCAGTACTAGGACCATTGATGTTTTTGATATACATTAATGACTTGGACTTGGGGTACAGGGCACAATTTGGAAATTTGAAGATAACACAAAACTTGGAAGTGTAATAGACTTCAAGAGGACATAGACAGGCTGGTGAAGTGGGCGGACACATAGCAGATGAAATTCAATGCAGAAAAATGTGAGGTAATACATTTTGGTAGGAAGAATGAGTGGAGACAATACATGCTAAATGCTTCAATTTTAAAGGGGGTGCAGGAAGAGAGAGTCTTGGGGGTGCTTGTGCACAAATCTTTGAAGGTGGCAGGACAGGTTAACAAAGCAGTTAATAAAGCATATGGGATCCTGTGCTTTATAAATAGAGACACAGAGTACAAAAGCCAGGAAGTTATGCTAAACATTTATAAAACACTAGTTCGGCCCCAGCTGGAGTATTGTGTCCAATTCTGGGCACCACACTTTAGGAAGGGCGTGAAGGCTTTGGCGAGGGTACAGAAGAGATTTACTAGAATGGTTCCAGGGATGAGGGAATATAGTTACGTGGATTGGAGAAGCTGGGGTTGTTCTCCTTAGAACAGAGAAG
This sequence comes from Squalus acanthias, assembly GCA_030390025.1. Taxonomy (NCBI): domain Eukaryota; kingdom Metazoa; phylum Chordata; class Chondrichthyes; order Squaliformes; family Squalidae; genus Squalus; species Squalus acanthias. The sequence goes on from CM059432.1 coordinate 84,520,953, forward strand.
GCTAAAAGGAGATTTGAAAGAGGTATTTAAAATCATGAAGGGTTTAGATAGAGTAAATAAAGAGAAACTGTTTCCAATGGCTGAAGGGTCGATAACCAGAGGGCACAGATTTAATGTGATTGATAAAAGAACCAGAGGCGACATGAGGAAAAACGTTTTTACGCAACGAGTGTTAAGGATTTGGAATGCACTGCCTGATAGGGTGGTGGATACAGATTCAATAGTAGCCTTCAAAAGTGAATTGCAAAAATACTTGAAGGAGAAAAAAGTTGCGGGAATATGGGAAAGAGTGGGGAGTGGGACTAACTGGATTGCTCTTCGAAAGAGCCAGCGCAGACTTGCTAGGCCAAATGGCCTCCTTCTGTGCTGTAATATTCTATGATTCTATGGGCTACAAATTCGGGTGTTTTACACCACACATTACCAGCAAAATGTTGCGAAAACACGACAGCTGCCACTCTTTCGTCAGCTGGTGGCAGGTCCTGCGGCATCCACCATTTTCCGAGGGCCAGCAGCGCTACCGATAAAAGTGATGGCCATGGAAATTTAAATTCGGGAGAGGGTGACGTCATTTGACATGCAACGCTGACTTAATGTCACCTTGGCAAACTTGGACCTGAGCGTTGAGTTCAGCGCTGGGTCCTAAGCTCGCCAGGAAAACCCAGCATTCAGCAAACTTACACAGGCGCTGTCAGCACCTCTTAAAGGGACACACACATCTTTCAGGTGAGTTTGCATTTAAGCTTTTGGACTGGATTTTTTTTATTTTATTGAAGTAGTGACTTGATGCAACACATGTTAAAAGTTTTTTAAGTGTACAGCGAGTGCTGCTGGACACTTGCAAGGCCTCGATGGTAAAGGAAGGCCTCTGAGAAGACGAAAATGCTGCAAATACTCAGCAGGTCAGGCAACGGAGTTCACGTCTCAGGTAGAGATGCTGCCTGACCTCCTGAGTATTTCCAGTATTTTCTGCTTTTATTTCAGATTTGCAACATCCATTCGCAGAAGAAAGAGGAAGACGCAGAAGAAGAAGACGCAGAAAAGGAAGAAGTCGAAGAGGAGGAAGCAGAAGGAAGGATGAAACCCAGACAGCCCCTTTCTGGCCGGGATATCCGGGATCGAATCATCCGCCTGCGGTACCACAACCCCAATTCCCCTTTCAACATTTGTCCCACAACCTACCTTCCCTCTGTTATTGACCATTACAGCGTCCTCTTGGCCACGATGCTGAAATAAAAGCCACCACAAAGCAAACTTTCCAATCCAACTTTATACATCTATCCATCCAGTATGAGATCAAGAAATCAACTCATCACCCTTATGCATTCCCTTAGTGGCTGTACTGTGTGTGCCTTTTCCCATCTGACTGATGTCACACAGTGCTACTCCAGTGGTTGCAGCATGGCTGGTGGAAGGCTGCTGACTTTCAGTGGGAGACACTGCAAATGGCCCTGCTGGTCGACCTTGTGGAGCTGGTGGCTGGGAGTGTCAAATCAAGTGATGGTGTTTCTTCTTCTTCTTCTTCTTCACTCTCCTCTCCTTCTTCTTGGTCAACCATTGGCTGGGCAGGCTGCATTTCTTGGGTGTGTGAAATGAGGAAGGCAGGAGGGTGGAGTTGTGATGGGGGGATGGTGGGAAAGCAAGAGGTGCATGTGAGAAGGAGGATAACATATGAGGATACCCGCATCTTATATCCTTTCAGCCCCGCCACTGGCCAAGGGCTCAGCCATGCCCCTGCCAAGAGTGGCCAGCACCGTCTCCTCCAAGGGGGTGAGGTGAAGCTAGGAATGGGAGGTGTGCCTTGTGATTGGTACAGAGTTTTGGTCGGTGAGTGATTGGGGGCGGGGAGCCATGCATTGAGGCTAGTGATGCAGTTGGTAGGAGACGGCTTTTAAAGATGCATTCACTGACCTTGACCAGTGGTCTGAGGTCATGAAGCTTCTTTGAGCACTGGAGCCAGGTGGTGGGGGTGACACTGCTGGCAGTGACAGCCTCGGTGATCTGGTCCCACATCGTTCTTTCTGGAGGGCCTCCTGGCCCCTGTGGGTAGAGGACCTCACTTGCAGTGTTGACCCCCTGCACAAAGCTGGAGTGCTGCGTGCGAGACCCTGGGTGCCCCTTCCCTGGCTTGCTGAGCCATTTGTGTTTGTGCTGAAGTGCGGAAGGGAATTCAGTTTTCAGAGCTGAAGACTCCCATTTGTGAATTTGTTTTCAAATAATATATTTTTTTTTAAAGGCAGTAGAGCTGTAAGGGCTGAAATATGCAGGTTTTTTTCATTTTTATTTTCACCAGTTCAGAAGGCATTGCCCTTTTAAGCTTACGATGATGCATTGCCCTTTTATTATCCCACAATGCGTAGCAAAATCATAGCCTCACTTCCAGAGGTTGTTGGAAGATGCAACGCTGCTTCTGGATGCCACATTCAGGACTGATGCCGGGACTAACATCACCAGGAGGGTGTTACACAGTCAGTTTAGCACTGGGCTAATAATCTTTAGTCCCCAGCGCAAATTTTTCACTCCAACCAGCACCACTATTTTCGGTGGCCGTTAACCTGCGGCCGCGGTGACCCCAGCAACTTTCATGTCACAATCGAATTTCTAGGCCTATGATTCTATTCCACTAAAAGCCAAAAACAAGCAAGCTAATTATGGGGAACCGTGGATAAATAAAGAACTAAAGGAAAAATTGTATCTAAAGAAAAAGACATACAAGAAATAATTAGATACTGAAGGAGAGGAGGTCAAAAGGGAATACAAAACTTTGGAGAGAAGTTAAAAAAAAACATCAGGAAGGCAAAGAGAAATTACAAAATTAAATTATCAAGGCATATAAAAAGAAATAATAAAGTGTTCTATAGACACATGAATAACAAAAGGAAGGGCCGATAACGAGAGGACACAGATTTAAGGTGATTGGCTAAAGAACCAGAGGCGACATGAGGAAAACCTTTTTTACGCAACGAGTGGTTAGGATTTGGAATGCACTGCCTGATAGGGTGGTGGAGGCAGACTCAATAGTAGCCATCAAAAGGAAATTAGATAAATACTTGAAGGAGAAAAAATTGCAAGGATATGGGGAAAGAGCCGGGGAGTGAGACTAACTGGATTTCTCTTCGAAGGAGCCAGCACAGACTCAATGGGCCAAATGGCCTCCTTCTGTGCTGTATTATTCTATGATCCTATGGGGGAAAAATTCAGTATCGCCCCATTTGGGGCGCAATTATCGGCCGGGCGCAAAGATTAGCGCCTGGCGCTAATTATCGCCTCCGACTGCAAACTTGGCTTTTATCGCCCCTGAAAGTGATTGGAGCGCTAAATCAGGCACTTCACACCTGTCTTAAGGCGCAAAGGCCGAGGAGTGAGGCGCTAACTCAGAGCGCTGGCGAAGCTCATGTGATGTCAGTCAGCAATGGAACACAGACACAATGGCACCGGCCAGTTCTTAAAGGGGAGGGTTGATCTTGCTCTCCATCCACATCCTGCTCATTGCAGCCTTGAATCTCGGCCTGGAGAGACCTGTACATCAAATTTGCTGGAAAGAACAATGGAGAGGACCAGAGAAAGAGCTCAGACTGCAGCCCCCACAGTCTCTTCTAAATCGATACAAGGAAGGGCAAATCAAAATGAACCTGCAAAGTGCTGCTCAGTACCCAATACTCCTTCACACAGCGTTGAATCTCACCAGAAGTCTCTCTCTCTTTCTCAGAATGCGTGGTGCAAAAATGTCACCAACAAAAAAAGGCAGGAAGCGTTCGCCTTTAAATAGCGCTCCCCCAGTCCCTTCCTGACTGCAAAACGCTCCCCTCAACCTGTCGTTGCTAGCGGCAGGCGGTAAGGCAGGGGGCGCCACTCAATATCTGCTCCGGGGCGCTACCGGGGCGTTGCGCACTCGACTGACGTCACGATCTGCCGGCGCAGGAGATCATGGCGGTAGTGTTTAGCGCTGCCGCAAAATGTCTAGTTAATTTCATGAGCGCCGCAAACATCGCCACGCATGGGTGCTAGTTGCTTTGCGCCCAATTAGTGCCCTCTTAAGGTGCTAACGGGAGGCGCAAACCAACTGAATTTTTCCCCCTATGATTCTATGATCAGGCCACTAAAGCATGAGCAATATAAACTCACAGGTAATGTCAGAGAAATGGCAAAAGTATTGAATAACTACTTTGCCTCGGTTTTTACTAAGAAAGATAATGGACAAGATTTTGCAGTCAGTGGTGAAGGAATGGCACTCGCCATTCATCTCACTGACAGCTGCCCACAAAGATTTGACCGGCTTTAGAGTGGAGACTTGCTGACATCGGGCGCTTGTTCCAGCATGGGGCCCTCTACAGGGGATCTGTGGTGTGTGTGAGTAGGTCAAGACACAGCGAGGCTCTTCAACCAATCAAATTGAAGAACCCCCACTGCGTCACGCAGAGTCCAAACCAAGAGGTATAAAGCAGGAAATATAAATTAGATTTAAATGATGTACAGAAAACAAAATAAAGATTAGGAAGTACAGATGGTATTAAGGGAGAGGGATAAAAGACACAGACAGAAAAAGTAAAAAAAATGAATTTTTAAATCACCAACACTAATTTTCTTCACACTTGTAAAGTTAAATTTTCAGGGCCAGAGAGGTTGTTCAGCAGTAATTATCACTTATCACGCCATTAAAAACTCACTTACTCCTGAATGCAACAGCCCTAACATTTTCGGCCATTTTTAGTGGGGGACTAGTGGGCAAGTACAGCAAGTTCACACCGTTGCAGTCATTTCAATGCCAAGTCTATCGGCGAGGACTGCAATAGCACACCCTATGCAGGAGCAGAGTATCTCTGACAGCAACTTTTGGATTTCCGCGATTAAGTGCACATGTGCGGACACCTGAAGTTGCTGTCTGACTTATCCCATAATAACGGTGAGCGCTGATAGACACTTGATATAAGTAAAGGATGAACTTAAAAAGAATATTAATACAGTTGGGATAGAAAAGGAGAAAATAAATGACAAACTAGCAAAACTAAAAAAGAATAAAACCCTAGGTCTGGATGGTATGCATCCATGCATAATCAAGGAAACTAGGAAGGAAATGGCAGAGTCACTAGGTTATATATACAAAAGTTCCACAGAAGAGGGGGTAATGTCAGAGGACTGGCAGACAGGTAATGTTGTTTCTATATACAGAAAGTGAAATAGAACAAAACCTGGGAACTATAGACCAGTCAACTTAACGTCAATGATAGGAAAGATACTGGAATCTATACTGAAAGAAGTGACAGAAGAGCATCTAGAGGCAGAAAATATAATAAAAAATAGTCAGCATAGATTCCGAAAGGCTTAACTAACCTGATAGAATTCTTTGAAGAGGTAATAGAAAGAGTAGACACGGGTAATGCAGTAGATGTCATATACTTGGATTTTCAAAAGACCTTCAATAAGGTACCACACAGTAGGCTCATGTCAAAGATTATGGCATGTGGAGTCAGGGTACAAAAAGCTGAATGGATGGCAAATTGGCTAAAAAATAGAGAGCAGAGAGTAGGGTTAAAGCTACCACAGGAAGTGATTGAGGCAAATATCTTAGATGCTACAGATTGGAGGAAGGTAGAAAGCAGTGTTCCACAAGGATCAGTGCTGGGACCACAGTTACTTACATTAATAATTTGGACTTAGGAACAAGTAACTCAATACCAAAATTTGCAGAGGATACAAAACTGGGGGTATAGCTAACACTGAGGAAGAATGCAACATAACACGAGAAGACATTAGAAAACTTGCAGACTGGGCAGTTAAGTGCCAAATGAACTTTAACATAGATAAATGCGAGGTGATTCACTTTGGTAGTAAAAATAGAAGCATCACCTACACCTTAGAAAATAAGAAACTAAATGGGGTGGAAGAGCAAAGGGATCTAGGGATACAGGTGAACAAATCATTAAAACCAGTATCACAGGTCAGCAAATCAATTAAAAATGCTAACAAAACACTGGGATTTATTTCTAAGGGTATAGAATTCAAAAGTAGTGAAGTTATGTTAAACTTGTATAGGACCTTGGTCAGGCTGCACTTAGAGTACTGTACACAGTCTGCTCTCCATACCATAAAAAAGGACATAGAAGCACTGGAGAAAGTGCAAAAAAGATTTATAAGAATAGCATCAGAACTGAGAGATTACAGCTATTGTGAAAGATTGGGGTATTCTTCTTTAGAAAAGAGAAGGCTTAGAGGAGACCTGATCGAAGTCTTTAAAATTATGAATGGGTTGGACAGGGTAGATGTGGAGAGAATGTTTTCACTTGTGGGAGAATCCAAAACCACAGGCCGTAAATACAAGATAGTTGCTAAAAAATCCAATAGGGAAATAAGGAACAATTACTTTACTCAGAGAGTGGTTAGAATCTGGAACTCGCTACACCAGGAAGTGATTGAGGCAAATAGCTTAGATGATTTCAAAAGGAAACTAGATGAGTATATGCTGAAAGGTTGAGATGAGGTAGATGGAACGGGAGGAGACTCGTGTGGAGTATAAACACCAGCACAGACTAGTTGGGCTGAATGCCTGTTTTTGTGCTGTATATTCGATGTAATTTTTTCTTGTCTTTTAATACTCCTGTGAAGCGCCTTGGGACGTTTTACTACGTTAAATGCGCTATATAAATACAAGTTGTTGTTGATGTAATTCTATGAATTGTAGCTGTAACATATGCCTCACTTCCTCCAGCAGAGCTCCTATGCCCCTATAAGAGAAACGAGATACTTTCTGCCCTGCTGCAATCTTTCCAGTCATGATTTTTGGTTACAAGCTTGATGTCTGTCTGCCCTTTTAAGCTGCAGGGCTTTAAATCCTGCAGCAACATGCAATTTTTTGCCCACCTATGGGTGAGCTCCAAATCACCAGAAGTTTCCATACCTGGAGAGTATCCACAGTATTAAAATCCACTTACGTCCACTTGGAAAATCTACACAACTATCTCTCTACCTAAACTGAGAACAGCAGTAAAATTAAAAAATCAAGATACAGCAAAAACAGTCTGAAAATGCTCATAGCAATCTTTAGGCAAGGCTCATTAAATCTACTTTCTTATATGTCTATGCCTGGCAATCCTGGATGACCACTTTCAATGGGCAATATGACTCAGTATTATATGTGCAGGAATGTTGAAAAGTTCCATTGTGGCAATTTAATTTCAATATCACAGGAGCTTTTCAGCATTCCTGTAGACATAATGGCCCGGAATTTGCAGTCCGGATGACGACGAACTGGCAGCGTTTGCCGTCATTCCGCCTTTGAAACTGACCGCAACTTCGGGATTTGGTGCAACACTGGCTGGGCTGTGCACCCGCCCTCCCAACCCCCACAAGGCCGGCAATCAGTGGAATCTCTCTCATCAGGGAAACTGACGAAAGCTTTGGCTCTTCCACAGTAATTACGCTGTTAAATTCCTCACTATAAGTTAGACCCAAAGGGATTAGGTGTAACTGGGGTTTTAATAGCGTTCTGACTGCTAAAGAAAGGTTATGGGCCTGAAAAACTAATTTTAATTTTGTGCAGCGTCAAGTTTAGCCATTTTAATAAAAATAATAATTTTTAAGAACATTTTAAAAATTATTTTTTTAAAAGTTTCTTCATCTTTATTTCAGGTTTGCCTTTCCCATGGGGGAGCCCCAATCTTTGTTTTACTTTGTTTGTCATTTATAAAATGTTAGAATTTTAACAGCTTACCCACTTCCTTGTTCGCTGTATGTGAGAATTCTGCGTTTTGATTGGTTGCTTAGACACCTTGTTGACATCACAGCAGCTCACACTATGGGATTCCCAATATACTCCATTGATTTGAATTACGCGTTGGAAAACCCAAACCTCTCAACACAAAGATCGCGAATGCCTTTGTTTCGCTGCTGACCGCAAATTCTGGGCCAATACTGAGTCAAATTGCCCATTAATTTTGCACGTTACACACATTTCTCTATAACCTGCATTCAGAAATGTGTGTAACATGCAAAATGAATGGGGATGCAGCATTACTGATCTCTGCCCCATTTTCCAAACAGTAAAACCCACTTTATGGGAAATTTTAACTCCAGGGAGGGAAGCTGGCTTGGAGAGCATGTGTGCCGCCTGTTAGCTTCAGTGGGAGGCCTGGCTGATTTTAAGCATGATGCGGAGATGCCGGTGTTGGACTGGGGTGGACAAAATTGAGAGGTCGCACAACACCAGGTTATAGTCCAACAGTTTTATTTGAAATCACAAGCTTTCGGAGCTATCGCTCCTTCCTTCACCTGAGGAAGGAGCGATAGCTCCGAAAGCTTGTGATTTCAAATAAAACTGTTGGACTATAACCTGGTGTTGTGCGACCTCTTGATTTTAAGCAGGCAGGCCTCATTTACATTCTGCCGGCCATCTGGCCACCTGAAATAAGCAAATAAAAGCAGCTGGCCGACTGCTGGCGGTTTTGTAAAAAAAAAAATTATTCATTTTATGGGATGTGGGCGTCGCTGGCAAGGCCAGCATTTATTGCCCATCCCTAATTGCCCTTGAGAAGCTGCTGGTGAGCTGCCTTCTTGAACCGCTGCAGTCCGTGTGGTGGAGGTACTCCCACAGTGCTGTTAGGGAGGGAGTTCCAGGATTTTGACCCAGCGACGATGAAGGATCACGATATACAGTAATCCCTCCCCAACCGTGGGTGATACGTCCCTAAAAACCCCCGTGGTTGGTAAAACCGCGGTTGGCAAATATAAGACCCTATGGGAAAAGTGGGGTTAGGGGGAACGCGGCCGCATTTACACTCGTCAGAGCCTATGTAAGTTGCTTGTTCTTTTAATAAACACAAATAAAATACACAATAATCTAACAAAAACAATAAATGTTCAAATAACACAATAAAAAAGATCAACTGGGCGGTTTCTTAAAGAATTCTGCGATGGATGGTTGACTCATTTTTTTCTGAATATCTTTCTGGACCTGCTTGTATGGTCTCATTAAATCCTCCAAACCTTGCTTGAATTTTAAACTACGCTCCAAGAATGGGTCAATCTCCATAAAGAGGTCAGAGAGATTAGTAGCAAGGAGCATTGCCTTGCTAAGGTTGGCACTTGTCATCTTCGACTTCTCCACCATATCCTCGTCTTCGTCGTCGTCCTCTGCCTCACTAGAATGCTGTATCAGCTCATCAAGGTCCTCCTCTGTCAACTCCTCGCCGTGCAACTCAAGGAGCTCCTTGATGTCATCAGGCTGTATGTCGGCTAGCCCCTCGCATCCAAAACATCACGCAACCTTCACAATGTGATCAACTTCATCGTCATTCACTGCCTCCTTCCAAAGTTTACCCCAGCAGGCGTTGATTGTCGTCGTCTTCAGTTCATCCATCGATTCTTTTATGTTGGTGATGCAGTCAGCGATGGTGTAATCCTTCCAACAAGTTTTCACCGTCAGTGTTGCGTCATCCTCCATAGCCTCCATCATACTGCGTCGTATGTAGTATGCCTTGAAGGTGGCTATCGCACCTTGGTTCATGGGTTGAAGGAGTGAAGTCGTGTTGGGAGGCAGGAAGACGACTTCAATATTAGGGTGGGCGAATTGGATTGCCGGCGGGTGGCCGGGGGCATTGTCGAGGATGAGTAGGACCTTGAAGGCCAGATTTTCTCTCGCAAGGTACCGCTCCACGTCATGCACAAAACAGTTATGAAACCAATCCATGAAGACTGCAGCAGTAACCCACGCCTTGCGGTTAGAACGCCAAAAGACAGGTAGATAGTTTTTGTTTTTGCCCTTCAGAGCGCGGGGATTAAGAGAGCAGTAGAGCAGCATCGGCTTCACTAAACAGTCTTCCTCGGCGTTGCACAAAGGAGAAGGGTCACCCTATCCTTAGCCACCTTGAATACCGAAGCATGCTTCTCAGCCTTCGTGATGAAAGTTCGGGAAGGCATCCGCTTCCAGAAGAGACCAGTCTCATCCGCATTAAATACCTGCTCCGGCAGGTAACCCTTCTCGGCGATCAACTTCTTCAGCTCCTCCGGGAACTTGGCAGCGGCCTCGTGATCGGCTGAGGCCGATTCCCCCACAACCTTGAGGTTAGTCAAGGCGAACCACTTCTTAAAATTTTCCAACCAGCCCTTACTCGCTTGAAACTTTGTAATCTACACTTTCCCCGGCAGCCACAGTAAGATGCTTGTAGATACTAAGGGCCTTCTTACGTACCCATGCGGAATTAACATTCGCTTGTTTCTGGTTCTGGTCTTCCAACCAGATATTAAGTGCCTTCTTCATTTTTTCAAGCTTATGGTCCCGTGGCATAAACGACACTTTAGCACTTTTTGAAGAGCCACCCGCAATACTAGCCCTTATCGACACCTCACTTTTTTTTATGGTTCTAATGGTGGACTCGTTAACCCCCATTAGTCGTCCAACCGACGCTGTACTTTCACCACGGGCAAGTCTATTAACGACATCTAATTTCCTATCTAAGGTTAGTACATTCCTTGCCCTTTTCGCTATTGATTCACCTTTACCACTGAGATTATGCTTAGGGGCCATGATTAAGGGCTAAACGTTCACACACACACAGTACAGGTACAGTATATCCACGAGTGGAGCGAGACCACGCTTGGTAGTAATTATGCTGAAAAGAGCGGCGCGGATGAATGCAGTTCATGTTTGGAAGCGCGACCCATGAAACTTGAAAATTAAAAACCGCGTATATGCAAAACTCACTGCCGCAGTTGCCAAAAATTGTCGCAGAGAGGAAACCGTGTTTACGTGAAATCCGCGTATGGCAAAACCGCGGTTTGGGCGGGATTCCTGTACTTCTAAGTCAGGATGGTGTGTGACTTGGAGGGGAACTTGGAGGTGGTGGTCTTCCCATGCGCCTGCTGCCCTTGTCCTTCTAGGTGGAAGAGGCCGCGGGTTTGGGAGGTGCTGATGAAGAAGCCGTGGCAAGTTGCTGCAGGGCATCTTGTAGATGGTACACACTGCAGCCACAGTGCGCCGGTGGTGGAGGGAGTGAATGTTTAAGGTGGTAGATGGGGTGCTAATCAAGCGGGCTGCTTTGTCCTGGATCGTGTCGAGATTCTTGAGTGTTGTTGGAGCTGCACTCATCCAGGCAAGTGGAGAGTATTCCATCACACTCATTACTTGTGCCTTGTAGATGGTGGAAACGCTTTGGGGAGTCAGGGGGTGAGACACTCGCCGCAGAATACCTAGCCTTTGACCTGCTCTTGTTGCCACAGTATTTATGTGACTGGCCCAGTTAAGTTTCTGGTCAATGGTGACCCCCAGGATGTTGATGGTGGGGGATTCGGCGAAGGTAATGCCGTTGAATGTCAAGGGGAGGTGGTTAGACTCTCGTTGTTGGAGATAGTCATTGCCTGGCACTTGTGTGGCGCGAATGTTACCTGCCACTTATCAGCCCAAGCCTGAACATCGTCCAGGTTTTGTTGCATGCGGGCATGAACTGCTTCATTATCTGAGGAATTGTGAATGACGCTGAACACTGTTCAGTCATCAGCGAACGTCCCCATTTCTGACCTTATGTTGGAGGGAAGGTCATTGATGAAGCAGCTGAAGATGGTTGGAACTAGGACACTGCCCTGAGGAACTCCTGCAGTGATGTCCTGGGGCTGTGATGATTGACTTTCAATCACCACAACCATCTTCCTTTGTGCTAGGTATGACTCCAGCCAGTGGAGCATTTTCCCCCCGATTCCCATTGACTTCAGTTTTACTAGGGCTCCTTGATGCCACACTCAGTCAAATGCTGCCTTGATGTCAAGGACAGTCACTGTCACCTCACCTCTGGAATTCAGCTCCTTTGTCCATGTTTGGACCAAGGCTGTAATGAGGTTGGGAGCCGAGTGGTCTCGGTGGAACCCGAACTGGCATCAGTTAGCAGGATTTTGGTAAGTAAGTGCCGCTTGATAGCACTGTCGATGACACCTTCCATCACTTTGCTGATGATTGAGAGTAGACTGATGGGGCGGTAATTGGCCGAGTTGGATTTGTCCTGCTTTTTGTGGACAGGACATACCTGGGCAGTTTTCCACATTGTCGGATAGATGCAAGTGCTGTAGCTGTACTGGAACAGCTTGGCTAGAGGCGGGCTAGTTCTGGAGCATAAGTCTTCAGCACAATAGCCAGGATGTTGTCAGGGCCCATAGCCTTTGCTGTATCCAGTGCGCTCAGCCGTTTCTTGATATCACGTGGAGTGAATCGAAATGGCTGAAGACTGGCTTCTGTGATGGTGGGGACCTCAGGAGTAGGCCAATATGAATCATCTACTCGGCACTTCTGGCTGAAGATGGTTGCAAACGCTTCAGCCTTGTCTTTTGCACTTACGTGCTGGGCTCCACCATCATTTAGGATGGGGATATTCATGGAGCCTCCTCCTCCCGTTAGTTGTTTAATGGTCCACCACCATTCACGACTGGATGTGGCAGGACTGCAGAGCTTTGATCTGATCCATTGATTGTGGGATCGCTTAGCCCTGTCTATAGCATGCTGCTTCTGCTTTTTAGCATGCATGTAGTCCTGTGTTGCAGCTTCCCCAGGTTGGCACCTCATTTTTAGGTACGCCTGGTGCTGCTCCTGGCATGCTCTTCTATACTCCTTATTGAACAGCAGGGGGCCCAGAGGCTGCCCACTGACAAACAGTTAAGTTGTGGTGTGTGGGGGCGGGGCGGCGGTGGAGGATTGCATCAGGATCTTGTTCCTCCTGGCTCCGCAAAGGAAAGTTTAACACTTACCTTATGGGCATTTCTGTTTGCAGACCAGGTTTTACTGGGGTCGATTTAACTTGGCCAAATTGGCGTTAACAAGACGCTAACAGCCTCAAAATGGGGTCAGTAGACTTACTGCCCTGTTAATGCCGATGCCCAGGGTGCTGCTATTTTTAAACTGGCCTACTACTGGGTGGTCAAAGTGTTTGCCTGTTTCAAGCAGTAGGTCCTTTTAATATGCTGTGCATGCTTCGCCCAGTTGTACCCGCAGTACAGCTGAAGAGGACCAACATATGTAAGTTTAAAATTACTTTTGTGGAGCCAAACAGAGAAGGAGTGCTGCTCCAGGCCCCACAAAAATAATCTGAGCCATTGCTGAGCCAGGCTCCCTCTGGGCAGGTACAGCAAGCAATTAGGAAGGCAAATGGCATGTTGGCCTTTATTGCAAGGGGGTTGGAGTATAGGAGTAAGGAAGTCTTGCTACAATTGTACAGGGCCTTGGTGAGGCCACACCTGGAGTACTGTGCACAGTTCTGGTCTCCTTATCTGAGGAAGGATATACTTGCTTTGGAGGCGGTGCAGCAAAGGTTCACTAGATTGATTCCTGGGATGAGAGGGCTGTCCTATGATGAGAGATTGTGTAGAATGGGCCTATACTCTCTGGAGGTTAGAAGAATGAGAGGTGATCTCATTGAAACATACAAGATTCTGAAAGGGATTGACAGGGTAGATGCTGAGAGGTTGTTTCCCCTGGCTGGAGTGTCTAGAACTAGGGGGCATAGTCTCAGGATAAGGGGTAGGCCATTTAAGACTGAGATGAGGAGGAATTTCTTCACTCAGAGGGTTGTGAATCTTTGGAATTCTCTGCCCCAGAGGGCTGTGGATGCTGAGTCTTTGAGTATATTCAAGGCTGAGATAGATAGATTTTTGGACTGTAGGGGAATGAAGGGAAATGGGATCGGGCAGGAAAGTGGAGTTGAGGTCGATGATCAGCCATGATCTTATTGAATGGTGGAGCAGGCTCGAGGGGCCGTATGGCCTACTCCTGCTCTTACTTCTTATGTTCTTATGTTCTTATGTTTCAGATCACAACCCCCTCCCCAGCCTTACCTTGCTGCCGGTCTGGCAGCCCCTGGACCGCCTGATATTGCTTGATTCCAGCGAGCTGCATCAGGACACCCGTTAGGAGCAGGCAACTCGCTGGTTGTATTTAAATGAGGCCTGGGCCTCAAAATGGCTCCGGCCGCTTCGCTCTGGGCATGAATGGGGTGGCTGCTGTGCTCCGCCAGTCAGCTGCCTGAAAGTTAAAATCTCCCCTGCGTGGGGTGATTAAAGTGCCATGTACGTCATAGGACCCAATTAACAGAAATATTTCAGGGTCGCGTCTGATTTCCGGTGGCTCCCTCGGCAACCCAAAAAACACTGGCGTTGAAACAGCCGCTCCATTGTAATCCCAGATCACTCAGTTTCTACTGGGTGGGGAGGAGTTAAAAGTCCATTTTTATCTTTAAATTGGACATTACTAATTAGAAAAAAATGCCCTTTTAAAACCATCAGTATGGCTGCTCCATAAACGGCCATAAAGGCTTGTAATTTAGAAACCTTAAAACTCATCAAACAGGTCTTCCTTTATCTGTACAATGTTCAAAGATGTCATCAGTAGTGTTGCTATAGAGGCAACAGGTAATTGTGAGGCAAGAATGAGGTTGTGCCTTTTTAAACTGTTTGGAGAATAAGCGAAGGCCAAGAACTTACAGAGCAGCATAACAAGAGCCTCAGGTTTGTATTGCAAACTTCAGACCAGGACAAAGAGAGGAATAATTCAATCGAGTTCCAGTGTCGCGCACCTCACTAAACATATACATGTGATGCCCTCTATTGGTCACACATAAAAAGACACATTTTAGAACTTTACAGAACTTATACAGTGGCTTTAGCAATACACCATAGCTGCAAATTACACCATTAGACTGTGTTGGGTACCATTGCACAGACTGCGGTGCCCGCACTAAAAGTTAATACACTAGGCGAAACATTTTATTTTCCGGTACTTTCATCATATGAATATGACTAGATGTACATGGCTGGCATGGAATGATTTCATGATTACACAATTCATGGACTCAATTAAAGATAACAGACTTGCGGCTTCCCTGTGTCACACAGTCAGGTTCACACATTACATAAATATTGCACTACATTGGGGGAGATACTCTATATGGTTCAAATATCTCTTTGGAATTCTACGATTGCATTAAATTTTGTAGGTTTTGTACAATGGAATGTTAGGAAGGTTTTCTTTTTCTCCTGAGACTAAGTATAAAATCAATATGTAGTCTAGAATAATCACATTAAAGAAACTGAAAGAGAGCCAGGGTAACAAACTTTTGGATGAAAAGTCATGGACGCTAAAACATCACTCACCCCCCAACAAAGGCTGACCTCGATTCTCCTGCCATTGCAAACCCTGTTTACACAGCAGCAACTAATTCGGTTTTCTGCAAATTAGCAGCTGTTCTGAGTTACTCATGGCTGTGTAACTGCTGCGTATTTGCCTACTGCTAATCTGTTGTGGAGCAAAACCTCCCACCTCCAGGGTGCAGATTTAATTTTGCTTTGCAGCAAGGTAATTCAATTTATGGCCATATAAAGATCTCCGGCGCCACAGAAACGAATGACATGATCCAAGATGCAATGGGTTTAGCTCCAACTGTTTCACTAAAAACTAAAAATGAGAAATATCCTGCTGATCCAATATTTTCTGTCTATTCCTACTATCCGAGAAGTCTCCCACCTACGGTAGTCAAGGATCCATGTCTGCCTGTCTGATTTCAAGCCTTGGATGAGCCACAACTTCCTCCAGCTCAACATCAGGAAGCCTGAAGCACTCGTTTTCGGCTCACACCATCAACTCCCTTCTCTGCCACTGACGTCATCACCCTCTCTGGCCACTCTTTCAGTCTGAACCAGACCGCTCACAATCTGAAGGGCCGATTCTAATTTGGGCGGAAAATCAGGGGCCGAAGCGGGCGGCGAATCATCCGCACCCCCCTCCACCCCAGAGTGTGAGGCCCAGGACATTTTAACTCCCGATTGACTCTCGCCCAAAGCCAGCAAGAATTACATCAATGATGGCGGGTGGAAGTCAAAATTGGTGGGGGCTCAGGATACCAACCGGAACCCACGGGTACGGTCCCAGGCAGATTAAGTAGGGGTTGGGGGAGTTGGTCGGCAAGTCTGCAATCGGGGGGTGGGTGGGGGGGTAAGCGCAGGGCAGGGGAGACCCAAAATATTCTTGTGGCGCTAGGAGGAGTATCCCTGTTCTTCCTGGCCCAAAAGGAACCTTAAAAAACAAATTTAAAAACTTATCTGATCATGGATCCTTTAGTTGGTGGGCCGGAGACCGTAGATGGCTCTGCGAATAAAATGGAATGCATGTTCCCATTACACCATTGGGA
This sequence comes from Squalus acanthias, assembly GCA_030390025.1. NCBI lineage: Eukaryota > Metazoa > Chordata > Chondrichthyes > Squaliformes > Squalidae > Squalus > Squalus acanthias. Next base: position 84,537,107 of record CM059432.1, read on the forward strand.
CGTGACACTGCCATTGAAATTAGGCTCCCTCTCCTCTGGAGCGGGTGGCCTGAAGACAGATGAGTAAAAATGATGGGGGCGGGAACGCGTTAGGAATGCGGCATGAACCCTCCCCTCGTCACCATGTTGCTCCTGCATTGGGCGGATGGCAGTTTAAAATTAGCCCTTTTGTTTCCATTTCGTCTCTGAGCTGAGCTTTAAACCCCAAACCCCATAAGAAAGCCCTATTCAGCCTGCGCCTCACAAACAACCTGACGACTCCCAGTGATGCAGAGAGTGGGCTGGATTTTGAATGACCCATGGAGTCGGGTTTGGAAGCGTGTGGGGGGTTAAATTTGCGGGGTCGGGGGTCCCGACCCCATCCCGACTCCATCCCGCCTCCACGCAATTTTGACAAAATCAGTCACGGGGTTCCCGACTCCGTCCCGCCTCCAAGAGGCGGGAGAGGTCATTAAAGCCCTTAACAGGCCCTAAATTGGCTCTGTAATGCCATTTTGAAACATTTTAGCTAGTTTAACCCTTTTCCGACGTGAAGTACGCCTGATGTGAAACACTCCAGTGAAACCTGGCGGGAGCACAAGTGGATAGCTGACTATCAGCTGCAGGTCCACTATTACAATGGAGATGTGATGAAGGTAGTAGTAGAAGTATTGTGATTAGGTGTTAAAGTCGCCTCTGATGCTGTCTTCAGAGACTGCATGGCCTTTGCTGTGAGAGGACTTGGATGCAAAAAAATTCTCTCTCTCTCTCTCTCTCCACATCAAAAGCCAGGCAGGTCCTCTCTCACCAACAGCCAGACAGTCTCTGAGAGCAGGCAGTCAACAATGATGACATCATCAGAGGCGACTTTCAGACTGAAACCACTAACTAGTTCATGGGTTCCCACATGCTGGAACTCAATTGCCCAATTAAGTGAAAATTGCATCATTCATCCACATTAATCTGGAGTCGGGGGGGGGAACACAAAATGCGGATGACACAACCCCAACCCGACCCCAAGACAAAATCCCGCCCAGAGTGCCCACAGCGCCTGGTCTGCACTCAAGGCCTCCATAATCAGCACCTGTGAAGAGACGCTCGGTCACTCGACCAGGAAACACCAAGACTGGTTCGACGAGAATGACCAGGAGATCCAGGAGCTAATAAGCCGCAAGCGCAAGGCATTCCTGATCTGGAAACAGCAACAGAACTCGAGAGCAAGAAAGCAGCTCTACAGACGCCTGAAGGCCGAGGTCCAACAAAAAACTCGCGACCTAAAGAACAGATGGTGGGTGGAGAAAGCGCAGGAGATCCAGCAGCTAGCCGACAACCACGATGTGCGTGGATTCTTTAGCGCAGTCAAGACCATCTACAGCCCAAGCACCCAAGGCCCTACCCCGCTGCGAGCCAAGAACGGAGAGGTACTCATCAAGGACAGAGAGGCAGTCAGTGCCCGCTGGAAGGAGCACTTCGAAGATCTCCTTAACCGAGACTCTGTCTTCGACGCGAATGTCCTCAACTCCATCCCGCAGCATGCTACCCGCCACCATCTCAGCACAAACCCAGCCCGGCATGAGGTTGAAAAGGCCATCCGACAACTGAAGAACAACAAGGCTTCAGGAGCAGATGGAATCCCCGCCGAGCACTAAAGCATGGCGGAGAAGCACTATTGGCGTGAATTCATGAATTCACTACTCTTATCTGGAAGGAGGAGAGCATGCCAGGAGATCTCAGAGACGCCGTAATTGTGACCATCTTCAAGAAAGGTGACAAGTCCAATTGCGGTAATTATAGAAGAGTTTCCCTGCTGTCTGCCACAGGGAAAGTCATCGCAAGAATCCTCCTCAATCGCCTTCTCCCAGTGGCCGAAGAGTTCCTCCCAGAGTCGCAATGTGGATTCCGCCCACTAAGGGGCACAATGGACATGATCTTCACCGCACGTCAATTACAAGAGAAATGCAGGGAACAGCACCAACCGCTGTACATGGCCTTCTTTGATCTCACAAAGGCCTTCGACACTGTCAACCGTGAGGGATTATGGAGTGTCCTCCTCAAATTCGGCTGCCCTCAAAAGTTTGTCACCATCCTCCGCTTGCTTCACGACGACATGCAAGCCGTGATCCTGACCAACGGTTCCACCACAGACCCAATTCACCTACGAACCAGGGTCAAGCAAGGCTGTGTCATTGCACTACCGCTCTTCTCGATCTTCTTTGCTGCAATGCTCCATCTCACCCTCAGTAAGTTCCCCACTGGAATGGAGCTAATTTACAGAACAAACGGGAAACTGTTCAACCTCCGTCGCCTCCAGTCCAGATCCAAGGTCATCCCATCCTCTGTCGTCGAATTACAGTATGCAGACGATGCTTGCGTCTGCGCTCACTCGGTCGAACTCCAAACCATCGTCAACACCTTCACCGAAGCGTATGAGAGCATGGGCCTTACACTAAACATCCGTAAGGCAAAGGTCCTCTACCAACCTGCCCCCGCCACACAGTACTTCCCCCTGATTATCAAAATCCACGACAAGGCCTTGGACAACGTGGACCACTTTCCATACCTCGGGAGCCTACTGTCAACAAGGGCAGACGTCGATGACGAAGTCCAACACCGCCTTCAGTGTGCCAGTGCAGCCTTCGGTCGCCTGAGGAAGAGAGTGTTTGAAGACCAGGACCTCAAACCCGGCACTAAGCTCATGGTCTACAGAGAAGCAGTGATACCCGCCCTGCTATATGCCTCAGAGACATGGACCATGTACAGCAGGCACCTCAAAGCACTGGAGAGGTACCACCAACACTGCCTCCGCAAGATCCTGCAAATCCATTGGCAGGATAGGCGCACCAACGTCAGTGTTCTCGCTCAGGCCAACATCCCCAGCATCGAAGCTTTGACCATGCTCGATCAGCTCCGATGGACGGGTCACATTGTCCGCATACCCGATACGAGACTCCCAAAACAAGCGCTCTACTCGGCGCTCCGGCACGGCAAGGGAGCCCCAGGTGGGCAGAGGAAACGCTTCAAGGACACCCTCAAAGCCTCCTTGAAAAAGTGTAACATCCCCACCGACACCTGGGAATCCCTGGCCCAAGACCACACAAAGTGGAGGAGAAGCATCCGGGAAGGCGCCGAACACCTCGAGTCTCTTCGCCGGGAGCAAGCGGAAGCCAAGCGCAGGCAACGCAAGGAGCGCACGTCAACCCGCCCCTTCAACCACCGTCTGCTCCACCTGTGACAGAGACTGTAGGTCCCGCATTGGACTCATCAGTCACCTACGAACTCATTTTTAATGTGGAAGCAAGTCATCCTCGGTTCCGAGGGACTGCCTAAGACGAAGAAGATATCCTGTCCATCACTAACATCGCATATATTCACTTCCACAACATTGCCTGGCTCCACACCGACGTCAACCCCTCCACCACTGAAACCCTTATACGGGCCTTGTCACCTCCAGAATGGGGGGAATTCCCGGGGTAGCACTACATTAAACCATGCTGAAAATTGTGAGGCAACGTAAATACCAACACGTGCACTTTTATGCCCAGACAATCATTATCCACATGGTGGTAAGTCAGAGCAAAAGTTGCTGACAGTTAGATTATTACTCATGTATTTTTTACCTTTAAAGCACAAGTCAGAAGATTTGCTGTTTTAAGTATGGGGAGTTCCTGCTTATTGGACAGAGTAAAGGTTAAAGGCTGTCCCATGAGAATTCTTCCAGCAGACAGCTTTGTTGCCAGGTAACAGAAAGCACTGCCAGCTTAACAGAGGGATGCACTTTTGGTTGGTTGAGAATATAAATTCCACAGAATACCTAACAATTTGAGACCTATGTCTCAGAGATCTCTAAACTCTTTCCAAATATTTAAAGGTGATGAAATTATTCATATTTTTCATGGCTTTTAAGTCATCAGGGCTCTGATTTTCAGAACTTTTTTTTAGGAGAATTTAAATTGGTTCTGACAGTTTTCTTATTGAATTTCTTTGAATTCCCCTCTGAACATAACTTACAAATAAATATTTCCTTTATTGAATACTAAATGTGGCTTACAACAAATCATTCTGAACCAGGGAATCTTTTGCTTGATGTTGTTACCTTTTTATCTTTGGATCTTCTCTACATTGTTGAATTTTTTTTACATTTAAACACAAAAATAAAATAGCACATGCATTCCTTGGTGAAATCTGAGATACCTTATTGAGTCAGGGGTCAGTTAGATAGGTACATGTAAATGCCGTGCAAGATGGAAAATACTGGATTGTGAACTGAATTTTGTTCAGGCCATTTAAGGAGAGCTACATCTAAGCTATTGCTTCACGAAAATATTTGACTTTTAAACTTAGTAACAGTGGGTATATTGTATAAACGGTAGGGTTGAATTTCCGTGGGGTTCTCCCGATTGTCCCCTGTAACTTTGGCGGAAGATCCACAGAAAACCCGGAGAAACGCTGTAAACGGTGTTTATGCCATTCCTTTGAAGTTTCCATGGATCTTCCACCCAAGTTATGGCGGACGAATTGGAAAACCCCTGGGGAAATTCAACGCCTGTGCTTTTGTTAAAGCTGCTATTGTGCCTTTGAATCTAACAGATCCCTGCAGCTGAATGCTGATACTACAGATGATTCCTAGGCTAGCCTGAAAGGAAGTATGGACAAAAATTTTGAGGGAAGAGATGACCTTCACGGCCACTAGCAATGTTGTCCTATGTCCTTATAGAAGTTGGCAGAGATTTGCAACTAACTCTGTCGCCAATCTGTGGAACCAGTTTCCCAGTCTTTGGCAGGTATGTGCACCAGGTGTGATTAGTAGCATATTGGCAGCTGTGGCCATTTCAGCTCTGGGGCCTTCCTGATATGCCTTCTTTCATGTTTTAACACTTCACCTATGAAATACAGTACAAGTTATGGTGCAGCAATAATCATGACTTGACTTGCTGACTACTACGGGACCTGAGCTCATGTGAAAGTTCATATGCTTTCTCATGTCCCCACTTTTTTCAGCTCTTCCTGTTCTGCTGAAGTTTTGGAAATGTTTCTATTACAGTTGCTTTTCTGGTAAATCCAGCAAATATTCAATTACTTTAGGTTAACTATAAACATTGTATATTCTTAGGAGAAAAAAATTCTCCCCCAAGAAATTAAATTTGCGTATCATTTTTTTTCATATAAATGTCAACAAAAGCTAAAAACGAAAGCTAGAAATAAAAAAATACTGTAAAACTAAAAATACATTAAAAAAAAACACCTTGGAAGCTTTAAAAGCTCTGTTACTCCTGGGGTTTCCCTTAAGCCCACTCCAAATGACCAAAGGGAGTGCCCAGTACAACCCTGTTCGAAGCAAATGAAAAATCACACAGGGCTGAACTTCCCTCCCTCTGCCAGAAGAAGATCAGGGCATGAATTCTGCCCACTGCCCTAACCCCGCTGTGACCTAACCTATTTCCCTAAGTCGGGTCTGTTTATGCATGCAGCGCAGGCTCCCAACAAGAGGGGACCCACTGCTGCTGTGAAAGTAAAATACAGGTGGTGCTGCAAAAGCTCTAGCCTGTGCTGTGCAGTGTTCTGACTTTTCAAATTAATGGTTAGAAAATCATTAGCCCGAAATTCCAATGTGCCCGAAAACCCAAAGCATCCCACCAGTAGTGTGAAATAAGAATATTACTCCTGTATTGTTTTACTTGTTACCATTTTGCTTTTTAAAAATTTGTGTACAAATATATATATGTAGATCTAGTGAAAGTAACTAAACTGATTTGTGTATTGGCTTGAAAGTACAAATGAAAACTTACTTTGCCTGCAATATTAAAGAAATCTGTGAAGTATAAATATATATTTATCACCTCTGTCTCCAGTGCCTTTCTCCCTGCATGTCAATGAGGGGAATTTTCCAGAGGGTTAGCGGACGGGATCGGTGACGGGTCGGGTGGGTCGGGTCGGGACCCCGCTGTCAACCCGTGCCTTTCCAAAATGTCGGGTCTGTCAGTGCTGAGCAGACCTGACATGCAGTGGCAGGGGAGGCAATTAAGGTCATTATGATCCTGATGACAGAGCATTAAGAACTATTTTCAGCTCACCTTCAAAATTTACCAGGTCGCCCACGGGGTCCACACTGCTCGGGGATCACGTCTGTTAAGCAGGGCGGGAGCTGAATGGCCATGGAATCATCTCATTACTTGTCTCACCATTCACTGCAACTCACTAAGCCACTTCCAAAGGTGCACACAAATCTGTCCAAGAACACAAAGTGTTCTAAATAAAGGTTTCAATGTTTGACACCACATTAACAGAAATGTTACATGAACATTGGATAAAGCACCCAAGTGCCTACCCTTATGTGTTGTTAGTTGGTATGATTGGACTAGGATGAGGGTGAGTGTGAGGGGTGGCTAGTGAGATGGGGAAGTGATAATGTAGATAGAGAGGGATGGGTGGAGGTGCAAGGTAAGTTGGTTTGAGTAAAGATGTGCAGGAGTAGGGTATGGAAGGCAGAGTGATGGGGAAGTGATGAGTGGCACAGCAGGATGAGGTTGAGTGTGGCTTTGCAGTAATGTTTCATGATCTACTGAGATCATTGAAAAGTTTGCGCCACTGCAGCCTGGTCTGACTGATGACATCCCTGCTTGTGTCCTCCTGTGCAATGTGCAACCAGGCTGCGTTGGTCTCCTGGGGAGGTCTCTTCCATCCATTGGAAGGGAAGAGAACCTCACTGCGTGCTGTGATTCCCTCCATAAGCATATGGAGGGAGTCATGGGAGATCCCGGGTGCAGCCGTGCACCTCTGTGCAGTGCTCATCAGTGTTTGCAGCACCTCAGTGCTGTAGAACACTGACAGCAAAACTGACAAAATCAACTTGCACATGGTCCATTTAAGGAAACCGGCTGATGACGTGTCATAATCATAGAGTAATAGAGTCATAGGGCTGGATTTTGAATGACCCATGGAGTCGGGTTTGGAGGCGTGTGGGGGGTTAAATTTGCGGGGTCGGGGTTTCCGACCCCATCCCGACTCCATACCACCTCCACGCAATTTTGATAGAATCAGTGACGGGGTTCCCGACTCCGTCCCGCATCCAAGAGGCGGGAGAGGCCATTAAAGCCCTTAACAAGCTCTAAATTGGCTCTGTAATGCCATTTTGAAACGCTGTAGCTAGTTTAACCCTCTTCTGACGTGAAGCACGCCTGGTGTGAAACACTCCAGTGAAACCTGGCGGGAGCACAAGTGGATAGCTGACATCGACTGCAGGTCCACTATTACAAAGGAGATGTGATGAAGGTAGTAGTCTATTAGGTCTGAACGTCGCCTCTGATGCTGCTGCATTGAATGTGCTCAGAGACTGCCTGGAAGGACTTGCTTGGCAAAAAAATTCTCTCTCTCTCTCTCTCTCTCTCTCTCCTCTCTCCTCTCTCTCCTCTCTCTCTCTCCTCTCTCTCTCTCCTCTCTCTCCTCTCTCTCTCCTCTCTCTCTCTCTCTCTCTCCCTGCATTTTTGCATCCAGGTCCACTCACATCAAAAGCCAGGCAGGTCCTCTCTCACAAACAGTCTCTGAGACTAGGCAGTCAGCAATGATGACATCATCAGAGGCGACTTTCAGACTGAAAACACTAATTAGTTCATGGGTTCCCACATGCTCCAACTCAATTGCCCAATTAAGTGAAAATTGCATCAGGCATCCACATTAATCTGGAGTCGGGGGGGAAACACGAAATGCGGATTACACGACCCCAACCCGACCCCAAGACAAAATCCAGCCCATAGAGTCATAACGGCTCAGAAGGAGGCCATTTGGCCCATCGAATCCGTGCCGGCTCTCTGTAGAGCAATCCAGTCAATCCCATTCCCCCGTTCTATCCCCGTAGCCCTGCAAGTTTATTTCCCTCAATTGCCTATCCAATCTCCCCTTGAAAACATTGAGTGTCTCCGCTTCCACCACTTCCGTTGGCAGCTAGTTCCAGGTCCTCACCACTCGCTGCGTAAACAAGTTTTTCCTCACATCCTCCCTGTATCTCTTGCCCAAAACCTTAAATCTGTGTCCCCTAGTCCTTGTACAATCAACTAGTGGGAACAGCCTTTCCCCGTCTAGACTATCCAAACCCCTCATAATCTTGTACACCTCTATCAAATCACCCCGCAACCTCCTTTGCTCTAATGAAAACAAATCCAGCTTCTCCAACCTGTGCTTGTACCTAAGATCCCCCAACCCCAGAACCATTCTGATAAATCTCCTCTGCACCCTCTCAAGTGCCTTCACATCCTTCCTAAAGTGTGGTGACCAGAACTGGACGCAATACATCAGTTGTGGCCTAACCAACGCTTTATAAAGGTTCAGCATAACTTCTCTGCTTTTGTACTCAATACCTCTATTTATGAAGCCCAAGATCCCATATGCTTTGCTAACCACTCTCTCAATATGTCCCGCCACCTTCAGGGACCTATGCACATTAACTCCCAGGTCCCTCTGTCCCTGCGCACTCTTTAAAACTGTGCCATTAAGTGTATATTGCCTCTCCCTGTTCCTTCTGCCAAAATGCATCACCTCACACTTCTCTGTATTAAATTCCATCTGCCACTTGTCTGCCGATTCTGCTAGCCTTTCTATGTCCTGTTGCAGTCGATTGGTATCATCATCACTGTTTGCCATACCCCCAAGTTTGGTGTCATCGGCAAATTTAGAAGTTCTACTCTGTATTCCAATAACCAGGTCATTTATATATATCAAAAAAAGCAGTGGCCCCAGCACTGACCCTTGGGGAACATCTCTATCTACCATCCTCCAGTCTGAAAAACAGCCATTTACCACAACTCACTGTTTTCTGTCCTTAAGCCAATTCCTTATCCAAGCTACCACTGACTCACCTATTCCTTGAGCCTCAATTTTGTTAAACAGCCTTCTATGTGGTACTTTGTCAAACGCCTTCTGAAAATCCATGTAGACAACATCCATTGCATTCCCTTCATCAATCCTCTTACTTCATCAAAAAATTCAATTAGATTAGTCAAACATGATCTGCCTTTTACAAATCTGTGTTGGCTCTCCTTAATTAGCTTAAACCTCTCCAAGTGCCCCTTAATTTTTTCCTTGATTATTGTTTCTAAAACTTTACCCACCACTGATGTTAAACTGACCGGCCTGTAGTTACTACAATTGTCCTTACACCCTTTCTCGAACAATGGTGTCACATTTCCCACTTTCCAATCCTCAGGCACCTCCCCTGCATTTAGGGAAGATTGGAAAATAATGGCAAGCCCTTCCGCTATCTCCTCCCCCAGTTCCCTTAGCAACCTGGGATGCAAGCCATCTGGACCAGGTGACTTATCCACTCTAAGCATACCCAGCCTTTCTAGTACATCCTGTCTATCAATTTTCACCCCTTCCATTGCTTCTAACTTTTCCACTTCTACTGATATTTTGTCAGCATCCACCTCCTTAGTAAACACCGATACAAAGTACTCATTGAGAATTCTAGCCTTGCCCTGTGCCTCTAAGCATATGCCACCCTGCCTCTTACTACCCGCTTACTGTTTACATGCCAGTAGAAGATTTTTGGGTTTCCTTTTATGTTAACCACTATTCTACTCTCATATTCTCTCTTTGCCAATCTTATTTTCATCTTCACATCCCCTCTCAACTTATTGTATTTGGACTGGTTCTCCCTTGAAGAATTCACCTGGTATTCATCATACACCCTCTTTTTTTGTTTCATCATCTTCTCTATCTCCCTCGTCATCCAAGGAGCCCTTGCTTTGGTTCCCTTACCCTGTCCTCTTGTTGGAATGTACCTAGCCTGTACTTGGAACATCTCCACCTTAAAGATCACCCATTGTTCCGTTACAGTTTTTCCTGTCAGTCTTTGGTTCCATTTTACTCTGGCTAAATCCTTTCGCATCCCATTGAAATTAGCCCTATTCCAGTTTAGAAGTTCCACTCTAGATTGTTCCTTGTTCCTTTCCATTGCTAATCTAAATCTTATGTTACGATGATACTAATGAGAGGGAGGAATTGAATGAAATCAGTATTTGTAGGGAAATGGTGTTAGGGAAATTGACAGGATTGAAGGCCGATAAATCCCCAGGGCCTGATAATCTACATCCTAGGGAACTTAAGGAAGTGGCCCTAGAAATAATAGATGCATTGCTGGTCATCTTTCAAAATTCTATAGTCTCTGGAACAGTTCCCATGGATTGGAGGGTAGCTAATGTAACCCTACGATTTAAAAAAGGTGGTAGAGTAAAAATGGGGAATTATAGACCGGTAAGCCTGACATCGGTAGTGGGCAAAATGCTAGAGTCCATTATAAAAGATGTAATAGCAGAGCACTTGGAAAACAGTGACAGGATCGGACAAAGTCAACATGGATTTACAAAAGGTAAATCATGCCTGACTAATCTACTGGAATTTTTTGAGGATGTAACTGGTAGAATAGATAAGGGAGAACCCGTGGATGTGGTGTATTTGGACTTTCAGAAGGCTTTTGATAAGGTCCCGCATAAGAGATTAGCGTGCAAAGTTAAAGCACATGGAATTGGGAGTAAGGTACTGACTTGGATAGAGAACTGGTTGGCAGACAGGAAGCAAAGAGTTGGAATAAACGGGTCTTTTTCCGAGTGGCAGGCAGTGACTAGTGGGGTATCGCAGGGATCGGTGCTAGGACCCCAGCTATTCACAATATATATTAATGATCTAGACGAGGGAACTAGATGTAATATCTCTAAGTATGCAGATGACACAAAGCTGGGTGGGCGTGTGTGCTGTGAGGAGGATGCAGAGAAACTCTAGTATGATTTGGACAGGTTGGGTGATTGGGCAGATGCATGGCAGATGCAGTATAATGTGGATAAATGCGAGGTAATCCACTTTGGTGGCAAAAACAGGAAGACAGATTATTTTCTGAACGGCAATAGATTGGGAAAAGGGGAAGTGCAACGAGACCTGGGAGTCCTTGTGCACCAGTTGCTGAAGGTAAGCATGCAGGTGCAGCAGGCGGTTAAGAAGGCAAATGGTATGTTGGCCTTCATAGCGAGAGGATTCGAGTACAGGAGCAAGGACGTCTTGCTGCAGTTGTACAAGGCCTTGGTGAGACCACACCTTGAGTATTGTGTGCAATTTTGGTCGCCTTATCTGAGGAAGGATGTTCTTGCCATGGAGGGAGTGCAGCGAAGATTTACCAGACTGATACCTGGGATGGCAGGAATGACGTATGAAGAGAGATTGGGTCGATTAGGCTTATATTCGCTAGAGTTTCGAAGAATGAGAGGGGATCTCATTGAAACTTATAAAATTCTAACAGGACTAGACAGACTAGATGCAGGAAGGATGTTCCCAATGGCGGGGGAGTCCAGAAGCAGAGGTCACAGTTTAAGGATAAGGGGTAAGCCATTTAGGACTGAGATGAGGAGGAATTTCTTCACCCAGAGAGTGGTGAACCTGTGGAATTCTCTACCACAGAAGGCAGTTGAGGCCAATTCATTAAATATATTCAAGAAGGAGATAGATATATTTCTTAAGGCTAAAGGGATCAAGGGATATGGGGAGAAAGCAGGGACAGGGTACTGAATTTGGATGATCAGCCATGCTCTCATTAAATGGCGGAGCGCGCTCGAAGGGCTGAATGGCCTACTCCTGCACCTATCTTCTATGCTTCTATGCTTCTATGATCACTCGTACCCTAGTCTTCCTCCATAGACACTTGGTCGACCTGGCCCACCTCATTCCCCAGCACCAGATCCAGCATTGCCTCCTTCCTAGTTGGGCCAAGAACATACTGGTCAAGGAAATTCTCATGAACACATTTCAAAAATTCCTCCCCCTCCTTTCCCTTTACCCTAGCACTATCCCAATCGATATTTGGATTAATTAAAGTCCCCCAATATCATCACTCTAAAGCTCTTGCATATCTCTGCGATTTTCCTGTAGATTTGCTCCTCTACCTCCCTCTCACTATTTGGAGGCCTGTAGAATACCCCCAATAGCATGATCATACCCTGTTTGCTCTTCAACTCTAACCAAATGGATTCTGACCTTGACCTCAAGAACATCCTCCCTTTCCAACACTACAATGTCTTCCTTAATCAGCACTGCCACCCCACCTCCCTTTTTTCCTTCCCTATCTTTTCTGAATACCTGTACCCTTGAATATTAAGTGTCCAGTCCTCACCATTTTTAAGTCATGTTTCCATTATTGCCACAACATCATATTGCCACACGGCTAATTGTGCTTGTACCTCACCAACCTTATTCACCACACTTTGTGCATTTGCGTACATGCATTCTAAACCCATTTTTGAATTTTTCGTAGTATTTCTTAGTCTGCTCCTATCTAATGTGGTACTACTTCCGCTTCTAGTACTACTTTCTTCTCTAGTACTATCCAACACACTGACTCTTTTATGCACCTTATTCCTCTTTTCTACTCCTATATGCTGGTGCCCATCCCCCTGCCAAGCTAGTTTAAACCCTCCCCAACAGCACTGGCAAACCTCCCCGCGAGAATATTGGTCCCGGCTCTGTTGAGGTGTAACCCGTCCGGCTTGTACAGGTCCCACCTTCCCCAGAAACAGTCCCAATGCCTCAGGAATCTAAAGCCCTCCCTCCTGCACCATCCCTCCAGCCACGCATTCATCTGTTCTATCCTCCTATTCCGGTACTCACTAGCACATGGCACCTGGAGTAATCCGGAGATTACTACCTTTGAGGTCCTGCTTTTTAATCTCTTTCCTAGCTCCCTATAGTCTGCCTGCAGGACCTCATCCCTCTTTCTGCCTATTGATGTCATGAATTGATGTCATCAAACCCTCTTCCTTCAAATGGCCAGCAAACGCGCTGGGCAGGCTTAGAAGCCCAATCAGGTGAAAAACATTTTGGACAGTGGGCTGGAGCCGGCAGTGAGGCCGGGACCCACCACCAACGTCGCCCGCCCCGGACCTGCCGAGGTTGGTTAGATCCAGCCCTATGTTTCAATCTTCATATGTAGAGTAAAGTCTTCAACATGTTTCACTATTCACTCTCCTGGACGCAACTGGTAACATTTCTGGAATGCTCAATCACTTGTGGCACTCTCTTAATCTATCATTAATATAGGCACACAGAAGATAGCTTGACTTGTGACTCCTACAGCAGAGAAATTATTTGCTGTTTGTATCTGTTGCTCTTGCATCCATTTCCAATTTACCAATTCAAAATAATGCCCTGATGTAAAAAGCCACACAAATGACAACACGTAACAAAATGAAAAAAATAATGGGCCTGAATTTGCGGTCGGAGGCTTCCCGCGGGGAAATGCCTCCAATCCGCAAATAAAATCCGCACCACGTCTGCACCCATAGACACCGGAAAATACGGGCCATTAAGAATAAATGCATGATGCCTTCCCATACATTAATAAGGCACAAACTCTAATTTACATCATTTTAAATTCTGTCAGCTGTTAAAATGTGGCATATACTTAGGTTCCTGAGTCTTTTTTTAAACTCATTCTCGGGATGTGGGCATCGCTGGCAATGCTGGCATTTATTGCCCATCCCTCGTTGTCCTGAGAAAGCGGTCGTGGGCCTTCTTGAACCGCAAATGATTTGCTACAACTGAGTGGCTTGCTAGGTTACTTCAGAGGACAGTTGAGAGAAAAACCACATTGCTAATTTTTTAATATATTAACATAGATTAAAATGATAATCTAATCAAAAAAAACTTTCCCCAGATTTCATGTTAATAAATTAATCTGCGATATTGATAGATCTATAGGATAGTTAGACCAAACATTTTGTATTGATGCAAAGCTGTACTGTGTGTTGGTTGTGGCTTAGTGGGTAGCACACTCGCCTCTGAGTCAGAAGGGTGGGAGTTCAAGTCTCACTCCACGGGACTTGAGTGCAAAAATCTAGGCTGATACTCCAGTGCAGTGCTGCAGGAGTGCTGCACTGTCAGAGGTGCCATCTTTCAGATGAGATGTTAAACCAAGCAGATGTCTGCTCTCTCAAGTTGACGTAAAAGATCCTATGGCACTATTTCAAGGAAGAGCAGGGGAGTTATTCCTGGTGTCCTGGGCAATATTTATCCCTCAATCAACATAACAAAAACAGATTATCTGGTCCTTATCACATTGCTGTTTGTGGGAGCTTGTTGTGCACAAATTGACTGTCATGTTTCCTACATTACAACAGTGACTACACTCCAAAAACAGTACTTCATTGGCTGTAAAGTGAAAGGCGCTATATAAATACAAGTCTTTCTATCAGTATAACTACAAATGTGTAATATTACTCGTGGATAAATCTGTAATGGAAAGGGAGAAAAAAATTACTTTTAAAAATTGGAGAGGGTGATAGTGGCCCTGATATTTACACGGAGCCGGGAAAAGAGTGGTTGGAAGGATTTTCAGATGGGAAACCCGGAAGTAAGGGTTTCCGCATGTCCTGCTGATTTTAACAGCAGAACATTGTTTAAATTTTTTCAACTACCTTGCTGTCTGTCGGGCTGGAAACCAGCCGGGGAGCGGTTGTCAGGTTAGTCTGACATCGCGGGAGAGGGGTGTTAGGGGGATTTGGACATCACGGTGGGGGTCGGCTATTCGCAGGGGTCCGATCGTGGGGGGCCGGGGGGGAAACACTCCTGTTCCTCCAGGCCCACAAGCAGTGCTTTAAATACACTTACCTCATGGATCCGGCCCTTCTCGCCTCCTTTTACCTGCCAGGATTCCCGAGGCCTTAGAATCCCGGCCCCCAAGCGTTAAAAATAAAAATTTATTTAAATGGAGCCACGCAGCCTCCTAAAAAGGATTTCAGTGACTGACCCATCTCCGATAAAACCAGAAGTGTGGGCTGGATGGAGGTAAGTTTGAGAATTTTAAAATTTTTAACTCCTCACCTGCCCCCAACAGACCCATCCTTGGGTTATCATCTTAGTTACAGATAATTTCAGTTACGAGACAGTCCAATACAAGCCAATGGTGAAGAAAAAGCATCTAATTTACCATCATTGCTTATCTTCTCTTTAATTCTAGAGACTGTACAGACATTTGATGAAGGCTACAGTATTTTTATTGAATATAGTGCTGGCTGATCTGACTTCACTATTGTCTGAAAATACATCCTATGTGATAAGGTGTTGTCACTATAGAAACCTTTCAAGTCAAGCTTATTTGCTAGCTTGCCTTTCATGCTTTGGTTTAGTCAATTTAATTACCTGTTATCTTGCAGCTTGAATGCGAACTGTCAGAATTTTTGTTGTATATTGCTGTCACTGTTGCTACTCTCGTCATGTGTCCCACTGCCATCACTCTCTGGTGGCTTTCTCAGAGAGAAGGTCATCATTGTATGCGTATGTGCTTTAAATCAACAATGACTGAAGCAATGATTTTAACTTGGGGAGGGAGGAACAGGGTGTGGGGTTGTTGGGAATTGCCTACGGAGAGTTGAGTGTGAGACCCAGGCCACTCCTGGGCCTCATTTAGAAGTGTCTGCATATCTCGCATCTGAAGCGGGTGGGCCTAACGTGAGTCCTGGTGGGCGGGAGTGGAAAATTGAGTGGGAGGCCAATGTCACCGGGGATCCACAGGAACGGTACTCAGGGTAAGGTTAATGCTGGGAGCGGGGGTCTTCAAAGGGATACCCATGGTGGGAGGGGAGGGAAGGCCGGGGCTAGGGAGGCCCAAGGATTCCTTGCACGGCCCAGAGGAGCACTGCTGCACCTCCTGGCCCATAAGGAATCATCACAAAAAATTTAAAAATACTTACCTTGGCCTTCTTTGGCCAATTTGTTACCTGTTGCCAGGTTTCGCTGTAGGTTTGCCATCCCTCCAGGATTGGCCTGGGGTCTCCACGAATTGAAGATTAATCTCTAGGATACTGCTACAAGCCTGGGGCATTAAAAAAATTGTGGTTTTTTTTCATTTTCTCTGAACACTTCTGTTTATTCGATGTAAGAACATTGGAGATGGGAAAAAAGGTTGTTTGACTGACAGTCAAGAATCAGCCAATTTGGTAACAAAGAGTCTTTTTGTTTTCCAATTGGCGTGGGAAAGCGGAGCGCCATGAGAATGGACCTGTCAGGCAACAAATGGTGGGAGTGAGGGGGCAGAGCAGTTGTCAGCAGGAAGTCTTATGATGAAACCTCCAAGAATACATTCAACCAGAGTTGGAAACCCTATTTTGCTGGTCAGTTTGGCACCGTGGGGCCTCCAGTGATTTCAAGTAAAAATCGCATTGACCTCACCAGGACACAACTTCAGCATTTTAAATAGGACCTTGCATGCCTGGGACGGGCATCCCTCCCTTTCCTGAAATGTTCCTGGTTAAAATAGCAGCATTAGGGAATACAGCGGGTGCAGAGCGCAAATAACCCAACCACCATTTGAACTTACCGCTTGCCCCATTCATGCTGGGCGAGATGGGTTAAAATTGGGCCTTTAGTTTCTAACTTTAGAATGTCCATCAAAACATATTTTAACTTATTGAAACTATCAAAATATGTTCTCCATCAAGTAAGTGTTATTGGCATGTTCTTGTTTTGATAAAAATTAGATCATGAAATAGCAACCAGTAGAAAGAGAAGATTTTAATCAGGAGATGTTAATCATACCTTAAAGCTTAATAACATTTGGAACCAGTTAGCTGTCTGAGCGAAGATGGTGACCTTATCAATTGATGTTTTGTGAATGAATATGCAATTCACAACTAAACCTATGTGTGTCGAACTAACGGCACATTGAAAGGTTTTAAAGAATTAAGGATGAAAGGCAGTGTTCTTCAAATGGGTTTTATTCAAATGTTTTATGATATTATTTGCATGTATATATGCAGTTTTGAAATATTGGGGTAATTCATTTATATGGATCATCACAAGGTATAAAAGAGCTTCCATTTGAGAAAGAATTAAAGTTTATTGCTGTGCTGTGATAGATATCAATAGCTCGGAGGGAGTAGACAGCACAACCCAGCTATATCTGGAAACAGGAGAAGCTTTCAAAAATGTATTGCAAGGTGAACAGGCAAACTGGATCTTTATAGAGAATTAAAGAGTGCCATCTGCTGCTAAAATCTGTCATGTCACCTTGCAGCAACATTTTATGATTTGTTGCCACAAGATGGTGCTCAAAGAACATCAAATAAACACATCTTTATTCAACAGTGGTTGTTTGACACATTTTGGGGTAGATTTTCCGGCCAGCTGCAGGGTTTCGGCTGCGCAGCTGCTGGGAAATAATATGGTGACATATTTGTTTGGTTTCCTGGATAAGAAAGAAGCCCTGTGGATAGGGATGAGGGACTTTAGGGAATGAAACTAACTATGGGCTACACACCATCAGGTCAGGAGGTGGGATTGGACCCAAGAACTCTGTTGTCAAATAAGGGAACTACGTGCACGAACAGATGCAGTTGTTATGGATTACTTCAATTTACCCGAGGTAGACAAAGAAATCTACAAATAGGAGTGAAACATGATGTTAAGCACAATATTGGATTGTTACATGGGACAACTGGTCAAGGAACACACAAGTGGGGCAAACAGGAAGAAGTACAGCAGGCTAGAATCAGAGATCACATTGGCAGCAGTGACCACATGATAGAGTTTAAGGTCAGTGTTATGATAAAAAAAAAGATAACTAGAAACATTCAGCTTTTAGAAAGGCAGATTTTAATGGAATGAAGGGACAAGCTAAGGAGTCTGGACTAGACAGCATTGTTAGAGGGGAAAAACGTAGACAAAAAGTCATCATGTTTAGAAATGAGGGAGATTAAATTAGATAACCCCTGAAAATGGTGTGGGATCGGGGTACGTGATTAACACGTGCCTGTTCACTGCAATGCAGGCAGCACGTTAAATTCGTGCTGCCTGCTGTTTTAAATGATTGCTGCACGCAGCTAGCGCTACTCGCAATCGCAGATAAGGCCATCTCTGTCCACTTCCTCGTATCGCTCTCCACCCACATCCCCCCGCCCCCCCCACCCCCAAACCCAACACTACTTCCTTCTGTGTCCGCCCCTGGGAAAAACTCTCTCCCAACTCTCTTACAACTGTACTTACGAAATCCTAACTGTCCAGCCATTGGACCTCCATTCACCACAACATTTCTGCAGCTACCGATCAGCTCAACCACACCCTCACCTCCACCTTTGATGCCCTAGTCCCTAATAAAACCATTACTCTCTCTCACTCTGGCCATTCCCCTGGTACGGCTCTCATCTTCGCTCCCTTAAGTCCAAGGGACGCAGACTTGAATAGATATGGCGGACAACTGGTTTAGCCATTCACTGCCAGATCTGGCTGGACCACATAAAACATTATCGGGTCCTGCCATCGTCTGCCAAAATTACTCACTATTCCAGAATCATTCTGGAATGCAAAGATAAACCCCAGCTTCTATTCTCCACTGCTAACCGTCTTCTTAGACCCCTCTCCCCTGTCTCCTCCACCTTCACCTCCGACAACAAGTGTGAGGAGCTCATGGACTTCTTTGTCTCTAAGATTGAGCCCATCCGTTCAGCTGCCTCTGCCACTTTCCTTCCTTCCCCTAGCCAACCAGGCCAAACTTCCTCTAAGGTTCCCCCCTGCCCTCGCATCTTTCTCCAGCTTCTCTCCGATCTCCCTTCATGACCTCTCCGTGCTCAACTTGTCCATGAGACCCACTTCCTGCTCCCTTGACCCTATTCCCACCAAACTGCTGACCACCCAACTTCCTTTTCTGGCTCCCATGTTAGCTGACATTGTTAACAGTTCTCTTTCCTCAGGTACTGTCCCCTTCTTCCACAAATCTGCCGTCATCACCCCTGTCCTCAAAAAACCAAACCTTGACCCCTCCGTCCTTGCAAACTACCACCCCATCTCCAACCTCCCTTTTCTCCCCAAAGTCCTTGAACGTGTTGTCGCCTCCCAAATCCATGCCCATCTTTCCCGCAACTCCGTGTTTGAATCCCTCCAATCAGGTTTCCGCCCCTGCCAAGTACCGAAACGGCTCTCATCAAAGTCACAAATGGCATCCTTTGTGACTGTGACAAAGGTAAACTATCTCTCCTCGTCCTTCCTGACTTGTCTGCAGCCTTTGACACAGTTGACCACTCCATCCTTCTCCAACGCCTCTCCACCGTCGTCCAGCTGGGTGGGACTGCACTCGCCTGGTTCCATTCTTATCTGTCTAATCATAGCCAGAGAATCATCTGCAATGGCTTCTCTTCCTGCTCCCGCATTGTTACATCTGGTATCCGCCAAGGATCTATTCTTGGCCCCCTCCTATTTCTCATCTACATGGTGCCCTTTGACGACATCATCCAAAAACACAGCCCTTCCACAGTCTCTAAATTGTCAGACTGCTTGTCCGACGTCCAGTTCTGGATGAGCAGAAATTTTCTCCATTTAAATATTGGGAAGACCAAAGCCACAAACTTCGTTCCCTAGCCACTAACTCCATCCCTTTCACTAACATCTGTCTGAGGCCGAACCTCTTGAGCATCCCTGATTATAATCACTCAACCATTGGTGGCTGTGCCTTCTGTTTCCTAGGCCCTAAGCTCTGGAATTCCCTGCCTAAACCTCTCCACCTCTCTACCTCTCTTTCCTCCTTTAAGACACTCCTTAAAATCTACCTCTTTGACCAAGCTTTTAGTCACCAGCCCTAATTTCTCCTTATGTGGCTCAGTGTTGAATTTTTTGTCTTATAATACTCCTGTGAAGTGCCTTGGGATATTTTACTACATTAAAGGCGCTATATAAATACAAATTGTTGTTTTTGTTGTTGTTGTTCATTGGCTGCACACACCAGCAGAGGCCCAATATCGCGGATGGCTAAAGCTTCTTAAAGGCAACCTGCACCTCTTAAAGGGGAGGTGCATTGTGGCTGCAAGAAGTGGTGGCAGTCCTTTGTGAACTGAACCTGTGCTGTGATATGTTGAGGAATGGCTGAACATGCGAGAGAGCATGTACCAAGGTTTTCTGACAATGCACTGGAGGTCTTGATGCAAGATGTGAAGAGAAGTAGAGACATCCTGTATCCATAGGAGGGCAGGAGGCCCTCCAGACACATGCTCAGGAGGCAGTAGGAAGAAGTAGTGGTGAAGGTCAATACCAGGAGTGTTGCTCCAAGAACATGGATGCAGTGCAGGAAGAAGTTTAATGACCTGACATGAGTTGTCAAGGTGAGTGAGTTCAATCTTCAAATAGCATATCCCACCAACTGCACCACTCGCCTCATCCAGGAGGAAAAGGAAGAAGACTGCGAAGATATGTGAAGAGAAAAAGATTGGTGAAGTCAAGCATAGGTCCCTTACAGTCAGAATCAGGGGAATTTATAATGGGGAACAAAGAAATGGCAGACCAATTAAATACATACTTTGGTTCTGTCTTCACAAAGGAGGACACAAATAACCTCCCAGAGATGTCAGGGAACATAGGGGGAAAAATTCAGTTGGTTGCGCCTCCCATTAGCGCCTTAAGAGGGCGCTAATGGGGCGCAAAGCAGCTAGCGCCCGGGCGCAGCGATGTTTGTGCCGCTCACGAACTTAACTAGACATTTTGTGGCGGCGCTAAACTTTATCGCCGCGATCTCCTGCGCCGGCAGATCATGACGTCACTCGAGTGCGCAACGCCCCGGTATCGCCCCGGAGCGGATATTGAGTGGCGCCCCCTGCCTTACCACCTGACGCTAGCAACGACAGGTTGAGGGGAGCGTTCTGCAGTCATGAAGGGAAAGGGGGAGTGCTTTTTAAAGGTGACCGCTTCCTGCCTTTTATTGTTGGTGCCATTTTTGAACTACGCATTCTGAGAGAGAGAGGGAGAGACTTCTGGAGAGATTCAACGTTGTGTGAAGGAGTTTTGGGTACTGAGCAGCACTTTGCAGGTTCAGTTTGATTTGCCATTCCTTGTATCGATTTAGCAGAGACTGTGGGGGCTGCACTCTGAGCTCTTGGCCTGGTACTCACCATTGTTCTTTCCAGCACATTTGATGTGCAGGTCTCTCCAGGCCGAGATTCAAGGCTGCAATGAGCAGGATGTGGATGGAAAGCAAGATTAACCATCCCCTTTAAGAACTGGCCCGTGCCATTGTGTGTGTGTTCCATTGCTGACTGACATCACATGAACTTCGCCAGCGCTCTGAGGTAGCGCCTCGCTCCTCGGCCTTTGCGCCTTAAGACAGGTGTGAGGCGCCTGATTTAGCACTCCAATCACCTCCCGGGGCGTTAAAAGTGAAGTTTCCAGTCAGTGACGATAATTAGCGGCAGGCGCTAATTTTTGCGCCCGGACGATATTTGCGCCCCAAACGGGGCGCGACTGAATTTTTCCCCCATAGGGTCTAATGAGAGGGAAGAACTGAATGAAATCAGTATTTGTAGGGAAATGGTGTTAGCGAAATTGACGGGATTGAAGGCCGATAAATCCCCAGGGCCTGATAATCTACATCCTAGGGTACTTAAGGAAGTGGCCCTAGAAATAGTAGATGCATTGCTGGTCATCTTCCAAAATTCTATAGACTCTGGAACAGTTCCCATGGATTGGAAGGTAGCTTATGTAACCCCACTATTTAAAAAAGGTGGTAGAGAGAAAGCCTGACATCGGTAGTGGGGAAAATGCTAGAGTCCATTATAAAAGATGTAATAGCAGAGCACTTGGAAAACAGTGACCGGATCGGACAAAGTCAACATGGATTTACAAAAGGTAAATCGTGCTTGACTAATCTGCTGGAATTTTTTGAGGATGTAACTGGTAAAATAGATAAGGGAGAACCAGTGGATGTGGTGTATTTGGACTTTCAGAAGGCTTTTGATAAGGTCCCGCATAAGAGATTAGCATGCAAAGTTAAAGCACATGGGATTGGGGGTAAGGTACTGACTTGGATAGAGAACTGGTTGGCAGACAGGAAGCAAAGAGTTGGAATAAACGGGTCTTTTTCCGAGTGGCAGGCAGTGACTAGTGGGGTACCGCAGGGATCGGTGCTAGGACCCCAGTTATTCACAATATATATTAATGATCTAGACGAGGGAACTAGATGTAATATCTCAAAGTTTGCAGACGACACAAAGCTGGGTGGGCGTTTGTGTTGTGAGGAGGATGCAGAGAAACTCCAGTATGATTTGGACAGGTTGGGTGATTGGGCAGATGCATGGCAGATGCAGTATAATGTGGATAAATGCGAGGTTATCCACTTTGGTGGCAAAAACAGGAAGGCAGATTATTATCTGAACGGCAATAGATTGGGAAAAGGGGAAGTGCAATGAAACCTGGAAGTCCTTGTGCACCAGTCATTGAAGGTAAGCATGCAGGTGCAGCAGGCGGTTAAGAAGGCAAATGGTATGTTGGCCTTCATAGCGAGAGGATTCGAGTACAGGAGCAAGGATGTCTTGCTGCAGTTGTACAGGGCCTTGGTGAGACCACACCTTGAGTATTGTGTGCAGTTTTGGTCACCTTATCTGAGGAAGGATGTTCTTGCCATGGAGGGAGTGCAGCGAAGATTCACCAGACTGATACCTGGAATGGCAGGAATGATGTATGAAGAGAGATTGGGACGATTGGGCTTGTATTCACTAGAGTTTAGAAGAATGAGAGGGGATCTCATTGAAACTTATAAAATTCTAACAGGACTAGACAGACTAGCTGCAGGAAGGATGTTCCCGATGGCGGGGGAGTCCAGAACCAGGGGTCACAGTCTAAGGATAAGGGGTAAGCCATTTAGGACTGAGATGAGGAGGAATTTCTTCACCCAGAGAGTGGTGAACCTGTGGAATTCTCTACCACAGAAGGCAGTTGAGGCCAATTCATTAAATATATTCAAGAAGGAGTTAGATATATTTCTTAAGGCTGAAGGGATCAAGGGATATGGGGAGAAAGCGGGGACAGGGTACTGAATTTGGATGATCAGCCATGATCTCATTGAATGGCGGAGCAGGCTCGAGGGGCTGAATGGCCTGCTCCTGCTCCTATCTTCTATGTTTCTATAAGATGAAGAGACACTGTCATTCAATCTTACACTCACAGCCATCAGCTCAGAGACTGACACAGCACGTATTTTAGAGGCTCGGATAGAGGAGGGAGCTGCACGTGGTTAAACACTGGGCACAAGACAACAGAAGCCAGGGTGGGGGGAAGGGATTGTGCAGGTGCCAGCTTGCCGGAGGGTGAGGTCACACACTAGTTCTCCTGCAGAGGACTCAGATGAGAACTTCACTGGGCCAAGCTACAGAAGAAGGCTGATGGGTGTCGACCCCCAAATGCTTGGTGCACTGAAAACCCTGCCGGAAAGCCTGCACACAATGTCAAGGAGCATGGAGGGAGTCCAGCACCAACTTGGCAGAGGCCTTTGCACAGAGTTTGGAGCCCATTCTTTCCAACATGGAACGGGTGGTCACCTCTATCAGCACACCTGTGGAACCCAGCATGATGCAGCGTCTGATGACCAATATCACAGCTTCATTGCAGCACAAGCAGCTTCCAATCAAAGGTCTTAGTGCTGCAGTGGAAGCTCAGCCTGCTGCCATCATGGCTCTGGATACCACTGTTCAAACAGGCTTCCAGGGCATCAGAGTAGTCCATCAATCTGTTCTCCAACAGATCAGTAGGATTGCTGAGGCACCACACCGGGAGAGTGGCAGTGCTTCCTCTCTCAGGATGACAACATTCCTGCTCCCAGCCCTGCCACTCCGCCAGTGCCCATGCTGTTGCCTGTCAGCCAGCCGGTCAAGACTGCTGCAGCCCAGGCCAAGATGGTGCAGTTTGAAGCCGGGCCCTCTAGGCTGAGAGCTGCTCGAGGTTGTCCTCCAAGGTCATCTGCAGTCTCCTCAATTGAAGATCAGTAGCCTTCCACCATCCATGCTGCAGCCACTGGGAAAGCACCTCATAAGAGCACTAGGACAGGCAAAACCACACGGAAGACAGGCACTAAGAGAATGCACAAGGGTGATTAGTTTAATTTTGTATGCGTTATGTAATGAGTGAATTTATAAAATTGGATTGGAAAGCACATTTTCTGGTGGGTTTTATTTTTGTGCTGTCAGAAAAAGGACGACATGATGGTCAATGGTAGAGGAAAGGTAAGGAGTGTGGGACTGTTGCTGAATGGGGAGGTGTAGTTGAGGTTATTGGTATTGTTCATGACTAATCTGATCACGTGGAGCCCAGGCAGAAAGGGCCTGCCTACGTTGTAGCCTCGCTTACTCTTCCTGTTCCTTCACTTCCTGTTGCATTTCCTCCTCTTCCTCCACCTCCTCCTTCTTCTCCTGCTCTTCCTTGTGCTCCTGCTCCTCAGCTTTTCAGCTAACAGGTGGTGGCAGGAGCTGCTCCCTCATAATGGTGAGGTTGTGCAGCATGCAGCACACTACCACAAATCTTGAGACCCGCTCAGCTGAGTACTGCAGGGCTCCTCCAGAGTGGTCCAGACAGCAGAAGCGATGCTTGAGGACATCGATGGTGTGCTCTATAATGTTCCTTGTTGCAGCATGGCTCTCATTGCCTGCTGAGGAGGTCGTTAACTCTGAGGGTGCACCGTCACAGGGCACAGGACACAGGACACAGGACACGCCTTTCCACCATCTACAAGGCACAAGTAAGGAGTGTGATGGAATACTCTCCACATGCCTGGATGAGTGCAGCTGCAACAACACTCAAGAAGCTCGACACCATCCAGGACAAAGCAGCCCGTTTGATTGGCACCCCCTCCACCACCTTAAACATTCACTCCCTCCACCACCGGCGTACCGTGGCTGCAGTGTGTACCATCTACAAGATGCACTGCAGCAACTCGCCAAGGCTTCTTCGGCAGCACCTCCCAAACCCGCGACCTCTTCCATCTAGAAGGACAAGGGCAGCAGGCGATTGGGAACACCAACACATGCAAGTTTCCGTCCAAGTTACACACCATCCTGACTTGGAAGCATATCGCCGTTCCTTCTTCGTGCCTTGGTCATAATCGTGGAACTCCCTCCCTAACAGCACTGTGGGAGTACCTTCACCACACGGACTGCAGTGGTTCAAGAAGGCGGCTCACCACCACCTTCTCAAGGGCAATTAGGAATGGGCAATAAATGCTGGCCTTGCCAGTGACGCCCACATCCCATAAACAAATAAAAAAAAACTAACTTGAGAGTGGTTACTGCTCCCTTTAAATATCAATGGTGGGGTGTCCTTGCTGCTGCTGAACGCATGTTCAGCTGTGCGAGGTTAAGACAGGCCGTTAACTCCAGCGTTGATGACCAAAATGGCAGCGCTGGCGTCAAATCAACATTGCACGCTGATTGACGTCATGATCTACTCACTTTACAAATTTCCGGTGCACGCTCCTAACGCCTGCCCGACTGCCCTCACCAAAATGGCATCCAGCGCGGCCTGCAGCAGATGAATGCGTACGCGCGTGGACGTCATTTTCAAAATGGCACCCACAGCTCCGAAAAATCAGGCGCTACAGATCAGAATTTCTTGCCCATAATTTCTTGTCACTGGCTCTCTAATCAGAGGAATTTGGCCTAGAAATTGGATAAGGCCTGGAAATGAGAGGGCGAAGCGTTATGTGCCCACGCCTGTTCAAAGTGGTGCAGGGAGCATGCAAAATTCTTGCTGCCTGCTCATTATAATGATTGCAGTGCTGATCTCCACACTAAATGCGCTGCTGATTGGCTTAACGCTGAATGGGGTGGGGGGGGGGGTGTCCATTATCGGGTGTAGTCTACTGGCCAATAAAGTTTGGCCTGGGCTCTCTGCACTACTTAAAGGGGAGGTGCTTTGTTGCAGAAGCTCCTCATTGTCATTGTGGAGAAAGCCATGGCCCAACAGCCGAGAGAGGGTGATGAGATTTTCAGATGCAGCACTGGAGGCCTTGGGCCTGGGGGTTTTAAGATCCCCTCAGGTCCTCTGCCCGCAGAGGGGCAGGAGGCCTTCTAGGCAGAGCAGCAGAAGAATGTGGGAGGAGATCGCTGAAGCCATCAGTGCGACGAGTGTTGTCCCCAGGACCTGGATCCAGTGTTACAAGAAGCTTAATGACCTCACACGAGTGGGCAAAGTGAGTGAATGCATCATCAAATGCCATATCCCACCATCTGCACCACAAGCCTCACACACTGCTCAATGGAGATTTTTGAGGATGTAACTGGTAGAATAGATAAGGGAGAACCAGTGGATGTGGTGTATTTGGATTTTCAGAAGGCCTTTGATAAAGTCCCACATAAGAGTTTAGTGTGCAAATTTAAAGCACGTGGGATTGGGGGTAATATACTGGCATGGATTGAAAATTGGTTAACAGACAGGAAACAGAGAGTAGGAATAAATGGGTCTTTTTCGGGGTGGCAGGCGGTGACTAGTGGGGTACCGCAGCTATCAGTGCTTGGGCCCCAGCTATTCACAATATATATCAATGATTTGGATGAGGGAACCAAATGTAATATTTCCAAGTTTGCTGACGACACGAAACTAGGTGGGATTGTGAGTTGTGAGGAGGATGCAAAGAGGCTTCAAGATGATTTAGACAAGTTTGAGTGAGTGGGCAAATACATGGCAGATTAAGTATAACATGGATAAATGTGAAATTATCCACTTTGGTAGGAAAAACAGAAAGGCAGAGTATTATTTAAATGGTGATAGATTGGGAAATGTTGATGTACAAAGGGACCTGGGTGTCCTTGTACACCAGTCACTGAAAGCAAACATGCAGGTGCAGCAAGCAGTTGGAAGGCAAATGGTATGTTGGCCTTCATTGCAAGAGGATTTGAGTACAGGAGCAAGGATGTCTTACTACAGTTATACAGGGCTTTTGTGAGACCACACCTGGAGTAGTGTGTGCAGTTTTGGTCTCCTTACCTAAGAAAGGATATACTTGCCATAGAGGGAGTGCAGCGAAGGTTCACCAGACTGATTCCTGGGATGGCAGGACTGTCGTATGAGGAGAGATTGGGTCGACTAGGCCTGTATTCACTGGAGTTTAGAAGAATGAGAGGGGATCTCATTGAAACGTATAAAATTCTGACAGGGCTAGACAGACTGGATGCAGGGAGGATGTTTCCCCTGGCTGGGGGGTCTAGAACAAGGGGTCACAGCCTCAGGATATGGGGTAGGACATTTAGGACTGAGACGAGGAGAAATTTCTTCACTGAGAGGGTGGTGAACCTGTGGCATTCTCTACCACAGAAGGCTGTGGAGGCCAAGTCACTGAATATATTTAAGAAGGAGTTAGATAGATTTCTGGACACAAAAGGCATCAAGGGGTATGGGGAGAGAGCGGGAATATGGTATTGAGATAGAGGATCAGCCATGATCATATTGAATGGCAGAGCAAGCTCAAAGGGCCGAATGGCCTACTCCTGCTCCTATTTTTCTATGTTTCTAATGCACCACACCCCCATCATTCACCGACCAACAATCTCTAGCAATCACCACTCATACCTCACAATTATAGCTTCACTTCATCCTCACACACTTACCACTGCTGCAAGACTCACACCCACATCTCACACCTTGCACACACTGTCAGTTATTCAACCATGGCAGGCACATCTTCCAAACACATTGCACCACACTCACTGACGCACTTCCCTTTCTCTTGCAGGCCAAGGTGGCTCACAACCATTGGGAGCAGCAGCAGACAGGTGGAGGGGAAGCTCGTCTGCAGACCGACAGAGCTGGAGGAAGCAGCGCTGGAGATCATTGGAAGGGCCATCACAGAGTCCATGGCGAGCGGGGAAGTTGAAAGGATTGCTGATGATGACGGTATGCTCACACCTAATCCTTCTTCTCACATCCCACTTCCCCCTCATCCCACAATCTCTTCTCACTTACAAGCTGCTGATGGTGTATGCATGGATATTCTGTTTCCCCCCACCCACCTCACCATTGTGCCTTTCTCCTTTCAGATACCCAAGAAGTCCCACCAGCACAGCCAATCCCTGAAGTGATGGAGGAGAGTGAAGGAGAAGAAAAGGCGCCCTCACTGCATCTGACACTCGCAGGCACCAGCTCAGAAAATGGCACTGCGTGGACTTTAAAGGGTTGTTTAGAGGTGGGATCTGCACATGGTGAGTCACCAGACATGAGTGGGCTGCAGCCAGGCCAAGGGGAAAGGGTAGCTCGGGTGCCGACTCCCTGAAGGGCGAGTTCGTGCGTGAGTTCTGCTGCACAGGACTCAGATGATGACCTCGATGGGGCAGCCTTCAGAAGAAGGGTGATGGGCAGGCACACAGAAAAGCTTGGTGCAATGGCAAACCTGCCAGAGAGCCTCTCGTCAGTGTCAAGGAGCATGGAGGAGTCTGGCTCCAACATTGCATGGGGCTTTGAGCGGAGCTTGGAGCCCGTGATTTCCAGGATAGAAATGGCAAGGGCTACGCCCCCATGATGGCCAAGTTGTGGAGGATGCCGCAGACCACCATGAAATGGGACACCCACTCCGGCGTGTACTGGAGGGTTCCTCCCGAGCGGTCAAGGTAGTGGAACCGTTGCTTTAGCACCCCGATAGTCTGCTCGATGAGTTTCCTCGTGGCAGCATGGCTCTCATATTATTGCTGGCCACAAGTGGTGGGGTTGCAGAGTGGTGTCATCGGCCAGATGTAGAGCGGATAGCATTTGTCTCCGGGCAGCCACCCTCGGGTTTGACGTGGTGGCTGGAAGATTGCTGGCACACCGGACTGGCACAGGTTGAAGGCATCATGACTGCTACCAAGATAGCGGGCATTCACCAACATGGTGGGCGTGGTCGCACAACAACTGCACATTAAGTGAGTGGTAGCCTTTGCTGTTAGGAATCTCAGGATTGGTATGCAGCACCCGCAAAGCCACGTGTTTGCAGTCAAATTCGCCCTGCACCACG
Source organism: Squalus acanthias (assembly GCA_030390025.1). Taxonomy (NCBI): domain Eukaryota; kingdom Metazoa; phylum Chordata; class Chondrichthyes; order Squaliformes; family Squalidae; genus Squalus; species Squalus acanthias. The sequence continues at coordinate 84,565,842 of CM059432.1, forward strand.
GGGAAGCCTGATAGCCTGGCAAAGCCACATGCGCGCTCCTCCTGCTTCTCTCTGTTCAGACAGAAGACAATGAAGTCCCTTCTCCTGGAGTAGAGTCTCAGTGAACTCCCAGATGCAGCGATGGATGGCGAACTGGGAGATGTTAGCTATGGCTCCTGCTCCAGGCTGGAAGGATCCGGTGGCGAAAAGATTGAGGACAACAGTGACCTTGAGGGTTACTGGGAGAGCCATGGTCGCCCTGCTCTGAGGCTGCAAGTCTGATTGCAGGAGGTAGCAGAGTTCTGTGACCACCTCCTTGGTGAAGCGAACCTCCTTATACACTGCTCCTGCAGGTAGGAGAAGTGCTCTCAGAAGACCAGAGGTGGGTAAGGCCTCCTGCTGAGAGCCCTCCTGCCCCTCCTCCTCCTCCCTATGCGAGCAGCTTCTCTTCTTCACTGCCTCCGTTCCATCTCCCTGTCATACTCGAGCTCGAGGGGGACTGCAAGTATAGCCCCATGACTGGGAGCAAGTGGTGTGAGCAGAACCCTTTAAATGAGAAGCAACACTCCCTGTCACCTCAGCACCTTTAAACAACTCTAGAAAGCTCCAAACATTTGCACAAGCTTACACAGAGGCAATAGAAATGAAAAAGCAAGTCAGCTGCAAGTTGTTGATGATCCCTTTAGTAGCACTGCTGGGGGGGTCCTTCCTGCTGCTAGACACCTGGTCAGCTGGTCGTGATTAGGAGAGGGCGTTAAATGGAGCAGTGATGCCAAAAATGGCAGATTGTGTGTCAAATCAGCATTGCACACTCATTGACATCACAATCTGCCATATTTCCATTTCTGCAGCAAGCGCAGGCAATGGTAGCGCTGCCGACTTGCCCAAAATGGTGGCCGCCACGGAACCCACCGGAAGCAAGCGGAAGTGAGGCAGCTGCCATTTTTTCTTCCAAACTGGCCTTAACGGCAGACACAAACAGTTCCAATTTCCCGACCATAGTGTTTTCCTCCCTATTCACTCTATCAAAACCCATCATAATAAAAAAAAACTATATTAAATCTCTTCTTAGCCTTCTCTGCTACAGTGGAAATTGTCCCAAAATCTCAAGTCTCTCCTCATAACTATAGTTACCCATCCCACGCTCACAATGGCTTTAATGTCCTTTTTATACAGGGATGCTCAAAACTGCACACAGTACCTTAACTGTGGCATAACCATTGCCTTGTACAAATTTATCATTACTTCTTTACTCTTGTATGCCATGGTGCTATTAATAAAACCCAAGGGGGTAGAAATTAGGTCGCGCCCCATTTGGGGCGCAAATATCGTCCGGACGCAAATATTAGCACCTGGCGCTAATTATCGGCACTGACGGGAAACTTCACTTTTACCGCCCCGGGAGGTGAGTGGAGCGCTAAAGCAGGCGCTGCACACCTCTCTTAAGGCGCAAAGGCCGAGCAGTGAGGCGCTAACTCGGAGCGCTGGCGAAGCTCATGTAATGTCAGTCAGCATTGGAACACACACACAATGGCACGGGCCAGTTCTTAAAGGGGATGGTTAATCTTGCTTTCCATCCACATCCTGTTCATTGCTGCCTTGAATCTCGGCCTGGAGAGACTTGCACATCAAATGTGCTGGAAAGAACAATGGAGAGCACCAGGCAAAGAGCTCAGAGTGCAGCTCCCACGGTCTCTGCTAAATCGATACAAGGAATGGCAAATCAAAATGAACCTGCAAAGTGCTGCTCGGTACCCAAAACTCCTTCACACAATGTTGAATCTCTCCAGAAGTCTCTCCCTCTCTCTCTCAGAATGCGTAGTTCAAAAATGCCACCAACAATAAAAGACAGGAAGAGGCCCCCTTTAAATAGCGCCCCCCCCAGCCCCACAGCGATTGATAGCGTTCCAGTCTTCTGGTCGTTGGAAGCGCCAGGCGGTAAGGCAGGGGGCGCCACTCAATTTCCGCTACGGGGCGCCCCAAGGGCGTTGCACCATGGAATGACGTCACAATCTGCGCGCGCAGGTGGTCGCAGCGGTAAGTTTTAGCGCCGCCGCACAATCTCAAGTTAAGTTCTCGAGCAGCGCAAACATCGCTGCGCCCGGGCGTTAGCGGCTTTGCGCCCCATTAGCGCCCTCTTAAGGCGCTAACGGGTGGCGCAACCAAGTGAATTTTTACCCCAAGATGTTTTTATGGCTTTTTCTACCTGTACGTTCCCTTTCAGGGAATTATGTATTTGAACCCCTCGACCCCTCAATCTCTGTTTATCCATACCCTTCAGTGTTGTTCCATTGTGTGTATACTCCCATTCCTTGTTGTTTCTCCCAAAATGTATTACCTCACACTCAATGTTCCCTCTAAAAAAAATTTTGTGTGCAGTCCCTTTAAATATGCTGCGCAGCCGCTGCACGTGCGAGATATCTCTTCCAGTGACAGGAGCTGATGAGTGGCTTGTGTGGGACCTCGCGATTGCGGCCGCGCACCTTAGGGGGAACATTGCTCACACTCATCCACATTAAATTGCATCGACTACCAATCTGCGCATTCCCCTAACCTGTCTATGGCCCCGACAATAATTACAAAGTGGGAAGGAAGTGAGGAGTATGATTTGCAGCTGGGAAAACCGGGAATTTAATGGCAGGACCTGTTTAAAATTTTTCCGAAAGATTTCCTAGCCGCAGCCAGCCAGATTGACAATCTAGTTTGCTGTCGGGTAGGAGGGCAGCTGAAGAGTGGAGCAGAGATAAGTCCGATATGGGGGGTGGGGAGTCGGACACCGTGGTGGAAGAGGGGTGGAGACAGACATCGCGGGGGAGGTGGGGGGTCAGATATCGCGGGGGGAGTTGGACTTCGCGGGGAGTGGGGAGTCGGACTTTGCGGGGAGTGGGGGGTCAGACTTCGCGGGGAGTGGGGGGTCGGACTTTGCGGGGAGTGGGGAGTCGGACTTTGCGGGGGATGTGGGACATTGTGGGGGAGTCGGACATTATGAGGGGGAGTCGGACATCGCGGGGGATGTGGGACATTGTGGGGGAGAGGTAGATCTCTGCGGGGAATCGGACATTCTGGGGGGGTTGGGACCTCGCATGGGGGAATTGGAACATCGCGGGGGGAGTCGGACATCGCGGGGGGCAGTCGGACATCGTGGGGGGTGTTGGGGAATTGGACATCGCTTGGGGGGGGTCAGCCGATTGCATGGAGGTAAGCTTAGTGGGCCGGAGGGAAGCACTCCTGCTCCTCCTGGCCCACAAGCAGTGCTGGAAAGGTACTTACCTGATGGATCCGGCTCTTCACGCCTCCCTTCGGCTGCCAGATTTCCAGAAGAAAGGGAAACCCAGCCTGCAAGCATTAAAACTAAAATTAGAGGCACGCAGTCTCCTTAAAGTATTTTAGTGACCAACCTCCTCTTGAGCGCAGGATTGTCACCCGCCTCCGTTAAAATCAGAAGTGGGCAGGTTGGACTTGGGTTGCCCTCTTTTTAAATTCTAACTCCCACCACCTCCCCCCATATCTGCCTTGGGCGGGGCGGGGGGGAGGTTGGGGGTTAAAATTACCTCCTATATCTCCCTAAAGACTTTTACAATCCTCCTCGCTGTTTGCCAAGCCCCATAATTTAGTGTCATCGGTAAATTTTGAAATTGTGCTCCTTACGCCTAATTCCAGCTTATTTATATATTGAGAACAAAAAGGGAAACAGCACTGACTTCTGGATTTACACCACTACCAACCCTGCTCCAATCCAATTCACACCGATTTACCCTCTCTCTTTGTTTCCTATCAATCAATCAACTTTATATCCATGCTGCTACATTTCTTCTTATACCATACGTCAAGTTCCTATAGGGATGGCAGTGCAGGTGGTGTGCTGCAACTGCAGCAAGTGGGAGTTTGTGGAGAGCATTGTGATCCCAGACAACCACGTTTGCAATAAGTGCCTGCATCTTGAGGAACTTCAGCTCAGAGCTGTTGAGCTGGAGTCTGAGGTGCAGACATTGCGGGGCATCAGGGAGGGGGAAGGGTTACCTGGATACTTTGATCCAGGAGGCAGTCACACCCCTTAGGTTAGGTAGTGGTACAGGTCTGGTTAGTGGTCAGGGACAGGAGGGTGTGACTGCAACTCAGGCAGGTCAGGGGACCCCAGGTGCAGTGCTGGAGAAGCCTCAGCTTTTGTCCTTGTCCAACAGGTATGAGGTTCTTGCTGCCTGTGTGGTTGAGGAAATAGCCTGCAGGATGGATGAGCAGTCTGACCATTGCACCATGATGCAGGAGGCCATTCAAGTGGGGGCAGTGAAAGAGGAATGTAGTTGTGGTAGGGGACAGTATAGTCAGAGGGATAGATACTGTTCTATGCAACCACGACCGAGAGTTCCGAAGGTTGTGTTGCCTGCCCGGTGCCAGGGTTAAAGACATCACCTCGCGGCTGGAGAAGAACTTGGAGTGGGAGGGAGAGGATCCAGTTATTGTGGTCCACGTAGGAACCAATGACATAGGTAGAACTAGGAATGAGGTTCTGCTGAGGGAGTTTGAGGAGCTATGATCCAAATTAAAAAGCAAAACCTCAAAGGTAAATAATCGCTGGATTGTTACCTGAGCCACGCACAAATTGGCATAGGGACAGACAGATTAGAGGTTTAAATGCGTGGCTCAAAGAGTGGTGTGGGAGGAAGGGGTTTCAGTTCATGGGGCACTGGCACCAGTACTGGGGAAAGAGGGAGCTGCTCCGTTGGGACGGGCTCCACTTAAACCAGGCTGGGACCAGTGTCCTGGTGAACCGAATAACTAGGGCAGTAGACAGGGATTTAAACTAATGAAGGGGGGGTGGGAGGATTCAGGAAAGAGTAAATTTAAAAGCAGTGAGAGAAATGTCAAGGCTCTAGAGCAGAGTAGAGTTTTGGGTAAAAATAAGCAGAGTGGGTCAGGAAGGGACAGAGAGAGTAACAAAGGTAATAAGGCATCAGTGACTAAGGTGACATTAGGGAAAAATAGAAATAAGTCAAAACTTAAGGCATTATATCTGAATGCGCGAAGCATTCACAACAAATAGATGAATCAATAGTGCAGATAGAAATTAACAGGTTTGATCTAACAGCTATAATGGAGACATGTTTCCAAAGTGGCCAAGGTTGGGAACTAAATATTCCAGGATACTTAACTTTTAGAAGAGATAGGCAAAATGGAAAAGGAGGAGGGGTAGCCCTGATAAAAAAGGATGGGGTAAAGACAGTAGAGAGAAAGGATCTTAGCTCCAAAAATCAGGAAGTAGAATCCGTTTGGGTGGAACTAAGAAATAGCAAGGGGCAGAAAACATTGGTGGGAGTTGCTTATAGGCTCACAAATAGTAGTTGTAATGTAGGGCAGAGTATAAATCAGGAAATTGGAGGTGTATGTAACAAGGGTAATACAGTAATCATGGGGGACTTTAATCTACATATAGACTGGTCAAACCAAATTTGCAGTAATAGTATGTTGGACGAATTCATGGAATGTATGCAAGATAGTTTTCTAGATCAGTATGTTGAAGAACTAACTGGGGAACAGGCTGTTTTAGATCTAGTATTGTGCAATGAGAAAGGGTTAATTAATAACCTTGTAGTAAAGGGGCCTTTAGGGAAGAGTGACCATAATATGATAGAATTTTATATTGAGTTTGAAAGTGATTAAGTTAAATCCAAAACTAGGGTCTTAAATCTAAACAAAGCAAACTACGCAGGTATGAGGGGCGAGTTGGCTAAGGTAGATTGGGAAACTACATTAAAAGGTATAACAGTAGACAAGCAATGGCTAGCATTTAAAGAATTAATACATAATTTACAACAAATATACATTCCTTTAAGGCACAAAGACCCCGCAGGAAAAGTGGTCCAACCGTGGCTAACAAGAGAAGTTAAAGATAGTATTAGATCAAAGGAAGAGACTTATAATGTTGCCAAAAAGAGTAGTAAGCCTGAGGATTGGGTGGATTTTAGAATTCAGCAAAGGAGGGCCAGGAAATTGATAAAGAAAGGCAAAAATGGAATGAGAGTAAACTAGCGAGCGACATAAAAACAGACTGTAAAAGCTTCTATAGGTATGTAAAAAGGAAAAGATTAGCAAAAGTAAATGCGGGTCCCTTACAGGCTGAGACACGAGAAATTATAATGGGGAATAAGGAAATGGCAGAGAAATTAAACAAATGCTTTGTGTCTGTCTACATGGAAGAAGACGCAAAAAACTTCCTGGAAATAGTGGAGAACCAAGGGTCTAGCGAGAATGAGGAACTGAAAGAAATTAGTATTAGTAAAAAAATAGTACTGGAGAAATTAATGGGACTGAAAGCCAATAAATCCACTGGACCTGATGGCCTACATCCTAGGGTTTTGAAACAGGTGACTATAGAGATAGTGGATGCATTGGTTGTCATCTTCCAAAATTCCATAGATTCTAGAATGGTTCCCACGGATTGGAAGGTAGCAAATGTAACCCCACTATTTAAGAAAGGAGGGAGAGAGAAATTAGAGAACTACAGACCAGTTAGCCTGACGTCAGTAGTAGGGAAAATGCTAGAATCTATTATTAAGGATGTGGTAACAAGGCACTTAGAAAATAATAATAGGATTGGGCAGAGTCAACACGAATTTATGAAAGGAAAATCATGTTTGACGAAAGTGTTAGAGTTTTTTGAGGTTGTAACCAGCAAAATAGATAAGGGGAACCAGTGGATGTGGTATATTTGGATTTTTAGAAGGCATTCGATAAGGTGGCACACAAGAACAAAATTAGGGCTCATGGGATTGGACTGAGGATTGGTTAACAGGCAGAAAACAGAGAGTAGGAATAAACGTGTCATTTTCAGGTTGGCAGGCTGTAACTAGTGGGGTACCGCAAGGATCAGTGCTTGGGCCTCAGCTATTCACCAGCTATATCAATGATTTGGATGAGGGGACCAAATGTAAAATATCCAAGTTTGCTGATGATACAAAGCTGGGTGGGAATGTAAGTTGTGAGGAGGATGCAAGGAGGCTTCAAGGGGATATAGAGAGCCTAAGTGAGTGGGCAAGAACATGGCAAATGGAATATAATGTGGAGAAATGTGAAGTTATCCACTTTGGTTGGAAAAATGGAAAAGCAGAGTATTTTTTAAATGGTGAGAGCTTGGGAAATGTTGGTGTTCAGAGGGACCTGGGTGTCCTTGTACACGAATCACTGAAAGTTAACATGCAGGTACAGCAAGCAATTAGGAAAGCAAATGGTATGTTAGCCTTTATTACAAGCGGATTTGAGTATAAGAGTAAAGGCATCTTACTGCAATTATATAGGGCCCTGGTGGGACAACACCTGGAGTATTGTGTACAGTTTTGGTCTCCTTACCTAAGGAAGGATATACTTGCCATAGGTGCAATGAAGGTTCACCAGACTCGTTCCTGGGATGGGGAAATTGTCCTATGAGGAGAGATTGAGTAGACTAGGCTTATATTCCCTTAATTTTAGAAGAATGAGAGATGATCTCATTGGAACATACAAAATTCTTACAAAATTCATCTATCCAATTGGTCACTACTTCCCAAAAAAAATTCTATGAAATTTGTGAACCACAATTTTCACTTAACAAAAATATGCTGGCTGACCATGATTTAACCATGCATTTCTAAATGCTCACTAATTTTATCTCATTTATCGATTTTTCTCGCAACAGACATTAGAGTCCTTCGAGAAAATGATGGGCTAAAAATTTGACAGCCCTAAACACCTGCCGGAGCCACCACAGGCCGTGGGTTAACGGTCGCCAAAAATGGCAGGACCAGTAAATTGGAGCTGGTGGCTAATTAACATTAGCCCAGCGCTAAACTCACTGTGCAATGCCATCCTGGTAGCATTTGTCCTGGCAGGAGGCCCCAATGTAGCGTGGCCGTAGCCCCATTGCAGCAAGAACAGCCTTCTCTTAAAGCAAGGCTGTCATTTCAGAAAGCAGTTAAGTCTCTTAAAGGGGAACTGCCTTCTGAAATGAAAAAGAAATCATGTAAAAATAGGTAGTTTTTTGCCCTTACAGCTCAACTGCCTTCTGAAAAAAAATGAACATTAATAAGAATGCCTAAATGGGAGTCTTCAGCTCTTAAAGCTGTATTCCCTTCTGCACCTAAAAAAATGGAAATGTGCTTCAGCACTAACACAAATGGCTCAGAAAGCCAGGGAAGGGGCACCCAGGGATCACACGCAGCACTTCAGCTTTGTGCAGGGGGTCAGCATTGTAAGAGAAGTCCTCTACCCACAGGGCCAGAAGGCCCTGCAGAAAGAATGATGTGGGACCAGATCACTGAGGCCGTCACTGCCAGCAGTATTGCCCCCACGATCTAGCTCTAGTGCCCAAAGAATTTCATGACCTCAGACCACTGGTCAAGGTCAGTGAATGCATCTTCAAAAGCCTCTCCTGCCAATTGCACCACTAGCCTCAAACACTGCTCATTGCATGACTTCCCCCCCCCCGCCAATCACTCACCTACCAACAATCTGTACTAAACACGAGGCACACCTTCCATTCCTAGCTTCACCTCACACCCTTGGAGGAGATGGTGCTGGCCATTCTTAGCGTGGGCATGGATGAGCCATTGGCCAGTGGTGGGGCAGAAAAGATACAAGATGCTGGTATCCCCATACGTTATCCTGCTTCTGGCATGCACCTCTTGCTTTCCCGCCCTCCCCTCACCACAACTGCACCCCCAAGAAATAGAGCCTGCCCAGCCAGTGGGTGACCAACAAGAGGGAGAGGAGAGAGAAGAAGAAGTAGAAGAAAAAGAAGAAGAAACACCGTCACTCGATTTCACATTCCCAGCCACCAGCTCCTCAAGGTCGACCTGCAAGGCCATTTGCAGCATCCCCCACTGAAAGTCAGCAGCCTTCCATCAGCCAGGCTGCAGCCACATGGCGTTGCGCTGCGTGACATCAGTAGGATAGGCAAAGGCACACGCAAGACAGTCACTAAGGGAATGCATAAGGGTGATGAGTTGATTTCTTGATGTCATATTGGATGGATAGATGTATAAAGTTGGATCGGAAAGATTGCTTTGTGGTGGCTTTTATTTCAGCATTGTGATCATCAATAACAGAGGGAAGGTAAGGTGTGGGACAAATGTTGAAAGGGGAATTAGGGTTGTGGTCACTGTTACCGCAGGCGGATGATTCCATCCCGGATATCCCGGCCAGTAAGGGACTGTTTGGGTTGCATCCTTCCTTCTGCTTCCTCCTATTCTGCTTAATCCTCTTCTGCATTTTCCTCTTCTGCATCTTCCTCTTCTGAATCTTCCTCTTCTGCATCTTCCTCTTTCCTCTGCGAACGGATGCTGTAAATCTGAAATAAAAGCATAAAATGCTGGAAATACTCAGCAGGTCAGGCAGTATCTCGACCTGAGATGTAAACTCTGTTTCTCTCTCCACGGATGCTGCCTGGCCTGCTGAGTATTTCCAGCATTTTCTGTCTTCTCCGAGGCCTTCCTTTACCATCTGAGGCCTTGCAAGTATCCAGCAGTACTCCCTGCACACTTAAAAAACTTTAAATAAGTATTGCAGCAAGCCACTACTTCAATAAAACTTTAAAAAATCCAGTCCAAAAGCTTAAATGCAAACTTACCTGAAAGATGTGTGTGTCCCTTTAAGAAGTGCTGACAGCATCTCTGTCAGTCTGCTGAACACTTGGTTTTCAGAGCGAGCTTAGGACCCAACGCTGAACTCAGCGCTAAAATCTAAGTTCGCAGAGGTGACATTAAGTCGCCGTTGCATGCCGTCTGACATCACACTCTCTTCAATTACATCTGCAGGGCCAGCTTAGTCCCTCACCAAAATGGCATCCACCGAGTCTTGCACCAGACAAGGGCAACGGCACAAACTGGTGGCTGTAAGCAGCCCAATTTCTAGGCCAAGATCTCTTGTGTAATTTGATCCAGTCATTATCATCCAGGCTCCAGAGCTCACAGTGCTCACACTATTACTTTCAGAGAACATATAGGGCTCACCCTCCCAGGTTAGGAGCACTCACAGCACTCACACTGCTGAGTTCAGATAGGAAGGGGTGAGGCCATGGAGGGATTTTAACATGAGGATGAGAATTTTAAAATCAAGGTGTTGGTACACAATGTTCCCCCTAATTGTTTTTGGTTAAGCGGTCCCTTTTACGGGTTGTGCAGCCCATTCAAAATTTCACGAACGCACAAAATCTCCCGTTCAAATGCTGGTAAGTGGCCTGCGTGGAACCTCCAGACAGCTGCGTGGGAACGTTGCTAGTGGACCAAGAGCCAATGTAGGTCAACGAGCACAGGGGTGATGGGTGAATGGGACTTGCTGCGTGTTGGGATACGTGCAACAGAGTTTTGGATGAGCTCACGTTTATTGAGGATGGAAGATGGGAGGCTGACCGGGAGAACATTGGAATAGTCGAGTCCAGCAAATAACACATAAATGGTAGAACCAACACAGAATACGCTCTCATTTTAAAAATTCAGTTAGTTGTTGCCCATCCCTAGTTGCTCTTGAGAGGGTAATTGTGAGCTGCCTTTTTGAACCACTGCAGTCTGAGGCGGGTGGGAGAGGAAACATAGAAACATAGAAGATAGGAGCAGGAGTAGGCCATTCGGCCCCTCGAACCTTCTCCGCCATTCGATGAGATCATGGCTGATCATCCAAACTCAGTACCCTGTACCTGCCTTCTCCCCATATCCCTTGATACCTTTAGCTTTAAGAAATATATCTAACTCATTCTTGAATATATTTAATGACTTGGCCTCAACTACCTTCTGTGGTAGAGAATTCCACAGGTTCACCACTCTCAGGGTGAAGAAATTCTTCCTCATTTCTGTCCTAAATGGCTTACCCCTTATCTTTAGATTATGACCCCTGGTTCTGGACTCTCCGACCATCGGGAACATTCTTCCTGCATCTAGTTTGTCCAGACCTGTCAGAATTTTATATGTTTCGATGAGATCCCCTCTCATTCTTCTATACTCCAGCGGGTATAAGCCCAATCGACCCAATCTCTCCTCATATGTCATTCCTGCCATCCCAGGTATCAGCCTTGTGAATCTTCGCTGAACTCCTTCCATAGCAAGAACATCCTTCCTCAGATAAGGCGACCAAAACCGCACACAGTACTCAAGGTGTGGTCTCACCAAGGCCCTGTACAACTGTAGCAGAACATCCCTGTTCCTATACTCAAACCCTTTCGCTATGAAGGCCAACATACCATTTGCCTTCTTCACCGCCTGCTGCACCTGCATGCTTACCTTCAGCGACTGGTGCACAAGGACACCCAGGTCTCGTTGCACTTCCCCTTCTCCCAATCTATTGCCATTCAGATAATAGTCTGCCTTTCTGTTTTTGACACCAAAGTGGATAACCTCGCATTTATCCACGTTATATTGCATCTGCCACACTTCTGCCCACTCACCCAACCTGTCCAAATCATCTTGGAGTTTCTCAGTATTCTCCTCGGAGCACACACGCCCACCCAGCTTTGTGTCATCTGAAAACTTGGAGATATTACATTTAGTTCCCTTATCTAGATCATTAATGTATATTGTGAATAGCTGGGGTCCAAGGACCGATCCCTGCGGTACCCCACTAGTCACTGCCTGCCACTTGGAAAAAGACCCATGAATTCCTACTCTCTGCTTTCTGTCCGCCAACCAGTTCTCTATCCAAGTCAATACCTTGCCCCCAATCCCATGTGCCTTAACTTTACACGCTAATCTCTTATGCGGGACCTTATCAAAAGCCTTCTGAAAGTCCAAATACACCACATCTACTGGTTCTCCCTTATCTATTTTCCCAGTTACATCCTCAAAAAATTCCAGTAGATTAGTCAAGCACAATTTACCTTTTGTAAATCCATGTTGACTTTGTCCAATCCTGTCACTGTTTTTCAAGTGCTCAGCTATTACATCCTTTATAATGGACTCTAGCATTTTCCCCACTACCGATGTCAGGCTTACCAGTCTGTAATTCCCGCTTTCTCTCTACCACCCTTTTTGAATAGTGGGGTAACATTAGCTACCCTCCAATCCATGGGTACAGTTCCAGATTCCATCAAATGTTGGAAGATGATCAGCAATGCATCTACTATTTCCAGGGCCACTTCCTTAAGTACCCTAGGATGTAGATTATCAGGCCCTGGGGATTTATCGGCCTTCAATCCCGTCAATTTACCTAACACCATTTCCCTGCAAATACTGATTTCTTTCAGTTCCTCCCTTTCATCAGACCGTATGTTCTCCAACATCTCTGGGAGGTTATTTGTCTCCTCCTTTGTGAAGACAGAACCAAAGTATGTATTTAATTGGTCTGCCATTTCTTTGTTCCCCATTATAACTTCCCCCGCTTCTGACTGCAAGGGACCTACACTTGATTTCACTAATCTTTTTCTCTTCACATATCTATAAAAGCTCTTACAGTCAGTTTTTATGTTCCCTGAAAGCTTACTTTCATATTCTATTTTCCCCTTCTTAATTAATCCCTTTGTCCTCCTTTGTTGAATCCTAAACTGCTCCCAATCCTCAGGGTTACCGCTTTTTCTGGCCAATCTCTCCTTGGATCTTATGCTATCCCTAATTTCGCTTGTTAGCCACGGTTGAGTCGCCCTTTTTGTTTTATTCTTATGCCACACTGGGATGAACAAATTCTGTAGTTCATCCATGCAGTCTTTGAATGTTTGCCATTGCCTATCCACCGTCAACCCTTTGAGTGACATTCCCCAATCAATCCTACCCAATTCGTGCCTCATACCATCGTAGTTTCCTTTATTTAAATTCAGGACCCTAGTCTCTGATTCAACTACTTCACTCTCCATCCTAATGAAGAATTCTATCATATTATGATCATTCTGACCCAAGGGGCCTCGTACAACAAGATTGCTAATTAATCCTTTCTCGTTGCATAATACCCAGTCTAAGATGGCCTGATCTCTGGTTGGTTCCTCGACATATTGTTCCAAAAAACCATCCCGTAAACATTCTAGGAATTCCTCCTCCACAGTATTTTTTACTAATTTGGTTAGCCCAATCTATATGTAAATTAAAGTCACCCATGATGACTGCTGTGCCCTTACTGCATGCTTCTCTAATTTCCCTTTTAATGCCGTCCCCAACCTCCGTATTACTGTTTGGATGTCTATATACCACTCCCACTAACATTTTCTGCCCCTTGTTATTTCTCAGTTCTACCCATACAGATTCCGCATCATCAGAGCTAATATCCTTCCTTTCAATTGTGTTAATCCCCTCTTTAACCAGCAATGCTACCCCACCCCCCTTTCTTTTTTGCCTATCTTTCCTAAATATTGAATACCCCTGGATGTTGAGTTCCCAGCCTTGGCCACCCCGGAGACATGTTTCTGTAATCCCAATCAAATCGTATTCATTTACCTCTATTTGCGCAGCTAATTCATCCACCTTGTTCCGAATACTCCTTGCATTAAGACACAAAGCCTTCAGGCTTGGTTTTTTAACGCTTTCAGACCTATATGAATTATTATTTACTGTGACCATGTTTGATTTAAACTGTTGAGCTCTTTGCCTTCTACTTTAGTTTTTCTCCTTCCTGTCTTTTGCTTTTATCCTTGTTTCCCTTTCCTCTGTCTCCCTGCTCAGGTTCCCAACCCCCTGCTACTTTAGTTTAAACCCTCCCCAACAGCACTAGCAAACACTCCCCCTAGGACATCGGTCCCGGCCCTGCCCAGGTGCAGACCGTCCCATTTGTACTGGTCCCACCTCCCCCAGAACCGGTTCCAATGTCCAAGGAATTTGAATCCCTCCCCCTTGCACCATTCCTCTAGCCACGTATTCATTTGAAATATCCTCCTATTTCTACTCTGACTAGCATGTGGCACTGGTAGCAATCCTGAGATTACTACCTTTGAGGTCCTATTTTTTAATTTACCTCCTAACTCCCTATATTCTGCTTTTAGGACCTCATCCTGTTTTTTACCTATATCGTTGATGCCTATGTGCACCACGACAACTGGCTGTTCGCCCTCCCCCTCCAAAATGTTCTGTAGCCGCTCCGAGACGTCCTTGACCCTTGCACCATGGAGGCAACACACCATCCTGGAGTCTTGTTTGCGGCCGCAGAAACACCTATCTATTCCCCTTACAATTGAGTCCCCTATCACTATAGCTCTTCCACACTTTTTCCTCCCAGCCTGTGCAGCAGAGCCACCCATGGTGCCAGGAAGTTGGCTGCTGCTGCCTTCCCCTGATAAGTCATCCCCCCAACAGTATCCAAAGTGGTATATCTATTTGAGAGGGGGATGGCCACAGGGGACCCCTGCACTACCTGCCTGCACCTCTTACTCTGCCTGGTGGTCACCCATTCACTTCCTGCCTGTACACCCTTTGCCTGCGCTGTGACCAACTCGCTAAACGTGCTATCCACGACGTTCTCAGCGTCGCGAATGCTCCAATATGCATCCATCTGCAGCTCCAGCGCCGCAATGCGGTCTATCAGTAGCTGCAGCTGGATACACTTCCCACACACATGGTCGTCAGGGACACAGGAAGCGTCCCTGATTTCCCACATATAGCAGGAGGAGCATATCACGGGGTGGAGCTCTCCTGCCATGACTTACCCTTTAATTAATTAATTAAAATTAAATTAAATGACTCCCACCAATTTCACTTCAATTAAATGATATACTCAAGGGCCCTTTCCCGACACTGGCCTCTGTAAAAAGCCCACGAAAGTGAGTTTAACTACTCACAGTGCTGCTGCTCTCTCCGCTCCTGACACTGGCCTCTGCAAAAAAGCCCGCGAAAGTGAGTTTAACTACTCACAGTGCTGCTGCTCTCTCCGCTCCCGACACTGGCCCCTATAAAAAAGCCCGTGAAATAAACTTAAAAACTTAACAAAAACACTCACCTGCAACTCACCAATGAGCGCTCTCCCTCTAGTAATGGGCTATGAACTACTCAGCAGAAATACACTTAAAACTGAACAAAAAACTTTACAAAAAATACCCACCAGCTACTCACCAATCAGCTCCCCTCTGACCACCTCACTTCTGAATTCTGACGTCACTCCTGTGCTGAGTTCCTCTCGCTGACTCTGTGCCTCTCACAGGTCCGCCGCTCAGCTCCGGTCAGGAGAGGGAGAATGTGGCGCAGGTGCAGAGGGGGTGGGGGTGGAAGAACGTGATCCAGGCCTAACAGAGGGCTGGAGAACGTGATCTATCTTCCTGTATAGATCACATTCTTGCTTTCATCCCCCTGCTCCTTTAGACCTGGATCACGTTCTTACCCCTCCCCACTGTTCTCACCGTGCTCCAACCCCGCAACAAGTTCTGGACCTTCTCTACCCAGGTTTCTGACCTGCCCCCCGCCACCCCACCCCGAGCTCCTGACCTTCTACCCCCGAGTTATTGACCTTCTCCACCCCCAAGTTCCTGACCTTCTTTCCCCCGAGTTCCTGATGCGCGCCTGTCTCCCCTCTCCAAGCTCCTCTCTCCCAATCAGAGCTCCTTCCCCTGCGAGCTACTCTCTCCCCCTTTGAGCTCCTCTCACCTCACTTTGAACTCCTTTCTGAGCTCCTCTCCTTTCGATCCCCCCTCGATCCCCTCCCCTCCTCCCCTCCCCCCTTCAATCCCCTCTCCTCTCCCCCTTCAATCCCCTCTCCTCCCCACTTTGATCCACTCACCTCTCTCTCTCCGCTCAATTCTTTCTCCTCCCGCCTCGATCCCCTCTCCGCCTTTATGATCCCCTCTCCTCTCGCCCCCCCCCACTTTGATCTCCTCGCCTCTCCCCACTTCGACCCCCTCTCCTCTCTTCCCCTTCGATCCCCTGTCCTCTTTCCCCCGCTCTCCCCGCTATCCAATCCCCTGACCTTTTCTGCAGGGAGCTAAGGAAAGCTGCAGCAGTTGCACCGTTTGGTACTGCGCATGCGCGACCGGATCGAGTGCGCATACACAGTACCAAATGGGGGCACATGCGCAGAGGGACCAGAACACCGTGGAAATAATCACAGTGGATAGTTACTAATAAATCCAATAGGGAATTCAGGAGAAACTTCTTTACCCAGAGAGTGGTTAGAATGAGGAACTCGCTGCCACAAGGAGTAGTTGAGGCGACTAGATTAGATGCATTTATGGGGAAGCTAGAATCATAGAATCATAGAAAGTTACAGCACGGAAGGAAGTCATTTTGGCCCATCGTGTCTGCACCAGCCAACAAAGAGCTATCCAGCCTAATTACACTTCCCAGCTCTTGGTCCGTAGCCCTGCAGGTTAGAGCATCCCAAGTGCACACTTTTTAAATGTGGTAGGGTTCCTGCCTCTCCCACCCTTTCAGGCAGTGAGTTCCAGACCCCCACAACCCTCTGGGTGAAGAAATTTCCCCTCAAATCCCCTCTAAACCTTCCCCCAATTACTTTAAATCTGTGCCCCCTGGTTTTTGACCCCTCTGCTAAGGGAAATAGGTCCTTTCTATCCACTTTATCTATGCCCTTCATAATTTTACACACCTCAATAAGGTCTCCCCTCAGCCTCCTCTGTTCCAAGGAAAACAGACCCAGCCTTTCCAGTCTTTCCTCATAGCTACGATTCTCTACTCCCAGCAACATCCTTGTAAATCTCCTCTGTACCCTCTCTAGTGCAATCACATCTTTCCTGTACTATGGTGACCAGAACTGCACGCAGTACTCTAGCTGAGGCCTAACTAGTGTTTTATACAGTTGAAGCATAACCCCCCTGCTCTTGTATTCTATGCCACGGCTAATAAAGGCAAGCATTCCGTATGCCTTCTTAACCACCTTATCTACTTGGCCTGCTACCTTCAGGGATCTGTGGACATGCACTCCAAGGTCCCTTTGTTCCTCTACACTACTCAGTGTCCTACCATTTAATGTGTATTCCCTTTCCTTGTTAGCCCTCCCCAAATGCATTACCTCACACTTCTCCGGATTGAATTCCATTTGCCACTGTTCTGCCCACCTGACCAATTTATTGCTATCTTCCTGCAGTCTACAGCTTCCTTCTTCAGTATCAACCACACAATCGATTTAGTATCATCTGCAAACTTCTTAATCATACCCCCTGTATTCAAGTAAAGATCGTTGATATCTACCACAAAAAGCAAGGGACCTAGTACTGAGCCCTGCGGAACCCCACTGGAAACAGCCTTCCAGTCACAAAAACACCCATCAACCATTACCCTCTGCTTCCTGTCTCCGAGCCAGTTTTGAATCCAACTTGACACTTTGCCCTGGATCCCATGGGCTTTTAACTTCGTGACCAGTCTGCCATGTGGAACCTTATCAAAGGCCTTGCTAAAGTCCATATACACTACATCAAATGCACTACCCTCATCTACCCTCCTTGTTACCTCCTCAAAAAATTCAATCAAGTTTGTCAGACACGACTTTCCCTTAACAAATCCGTGCTGACTATCCTTGATTAATCCATGTCTTTCTAAATGATAAACACATCAGGGGGAAAGGAATAGAAGGATATGTTGATGGGGTTAGATGAAGAGGGTGGGAGCAGGCTCGTGTGGAGCATAAACAGGGACTTGGACCTGTTGGGCTTAATGGTCTGTTTCTGTGCTGTAAATACTACGTAACTTGCCTTCTCACATCCCAAAGCACTTTACTACCA
Source organism: Squalus acanthias (assembly GCA_030390025.1). Taxonomy (NCBI): domain Eukaryota; kingdom Metazoa; phylum Chordata; class Chondrichthyes; order Squaliformes; family Squalidae; genus Squalus; species Squalus acanthias. The sequence continues at coordinate 84,583,420 of CM059432.1, forward strand.
ATGGATTACTTTACAAATGCTCCAATTGTGCTTAAATCCTCTGCCACTGGGAGGCTCCACTGCAGGAGTTGTGACACGCTCCAAAATAGTATAACAGTATAAACATCAAATAATTTTTAAAAATTCAAATTTGGTGTCTATGCATATGCAATTGATCGCTTTGTGATTGATTGTATATCCTTTAGGGACATTTAAATTTTAAATGGCCTCTGAGCCACCCATAGCAAATCTGAATGCCAGTGATGAACCGGGACCCTGGCGCCCAGCATTGTTACAGTGCACGCCAGATGACATATTCCCATATAGGCGGGTCCTGTCACTCTGGGAGAAGTGGCGGCGAGCAGTTTTGAACTAACAGAATGGCCCCGATACTTACGGGGAGAGTGGGGAAGCGCGGGGTTACCCGGAAATCCCCGGGGCGCAGAGGTCCTGCCAAATTTAACAGCAGGACCTCATTATCATTTTCTTATTCTGTTTTCCGCCCAGCAGCCAGCCAGATTGACAGCCTGGCCAGCCGCGGGGCGGGAAAGCCAGCGGCAGGAGGTCGCAGCCAGAGACTGTTGGGGACGGTCCCTGGTAATCAGAAACGCTCGGGGCTTGGTGGGGGGTCGGCTGATCACGGGGCAAGAGGCTCAAGACTGGGGGTCGGGGTGTTGGAGGGGGGTTTGGCCGATCACGGGGTAAGAAGCTCGGGAACGGGGGTTGGAGAGCGGGTCAGCCGATCGCGGCAGCGAGGAGATGCCACAATCGGCAGAAGAGAGGCAGGAGGTTTGCTTGAGGGACCAGGGGGAGCACGCCTGCTCCTCCTGGCTCACAAGTAGTGCTCTAAAAAGCACTTACCTGCTGCAGCCAGCTGCTCCCGTCTCTATTTAGTTGCCGGTTTTCCCGAGCCCTGAGAAACACGGCACGCAACTGTTAAATTTAAATCAGACTCCCAACTGCACTGTGAGAACCTGATTTAAATATTCTAATGGAGTGTCCTGCCTCTCCAAGACGGGACACTTTCACGCCACACCGTCCCGATTTTTCAGTTTTAAACCTCTTCCCACCCCACACCCTCTCCAGCCCATCGTGGGGGATTAATATTGACCCCAATGGCTGTAAAGCAATTTTTCACCCTTGCCCACTACAGACCTGCTGGTTTGCTGGAATAAATCTCGTAGAATATCTCCCACCATATGTTCTCAGAAAAATTAAAACTGACAACTTAGAGTTCTGTCGAAGGGTTCACACCTGAAATGTCAAAAGCTGTCTTTTCTCTTTAAAGATTGACTGGCTTGATGTGTACTTCCAGTATTTTCTGTTTTGAATGCAGAATTCAGTGTTTGTTTCTAAAGTAAACTCTTCGGTGATGAAGATGCTGTTGAATTATTGATGTTTTCACACAGCTATAAATTCCAAAAACTAGATAGACTCATGACTTAAATTGGGATGAACATTAATGAGCATTCCTGGTGCAGAGCTTTGCTCATTGGGAGCACAGATCAGGCAGTCAAGCGCAGAAATGAACGCACACCATTCGTGGCTTCCCTAATTTTAGGTCACTATTATTAATAATCCCAACATTGGGAGGACCACAAATCAGGCACGCTGACCTTTGTGCTCAATGTCCATTCCACTCTCCTGCCAAGTGAGGCTCCATTCCAAAAGCATAAAATCATTAATGCCTCATCCACCCTTATGGCGGTTACAGGCACCTGGAGTTGCTGACCAAACCCCTGTTTTAATACACAATCATTTTTCATCTAACTTTGTCTTTATCTCTCATGAGCCTAGCATCTGTAATTGTAACTGGAGTCATTCTTATGGAGTTATGCTGTGTCAACTGACAGATAACTGGTTCCAAATGTTGTTAAGTTATATACTGTGATTCAAATCTTCCATTACTACTGGAAAACGAATCACATATGCAGCATTACATTCCGCATACCAAATATTTCCAAGTTACCATTCCCATGATTCAAAGTAAATTTATTAATGTGGAAATTCCGGATTGCTCACACTGCAGAGAAATGTTTTGAAAAAGAAGCACGAGTGTTTAACATTTGAACAGTCAGCAACATACTAAACAGCATCAGCATTGTTTGTAAATATATCCATTGATGGTCAAACATTGTTTTTTCATTGACCATCAATCCATTAAGGCAGAATTTTATCACACAATTGGCATCAATGTTGACAGATGTTAATAGTGACTGGTGTACACTATCCCACGTTAATATCCATATATGGGACTTTCAACACAAAATATGTGTCTCAAAATTAATATTCAAATTAAAATGTAAATAGATTTCCACTCTACCCGTAGACTACAATATTCTACTCTATAGTAAAGAACCAGGGAGCAATGGCTGACTAAAGCTTTGTTAAATTAACCTTTCTACCATGCTGCCCAGTATTCTCCTATATATTTACAAGCTCTACTTTTTCTAAAATAAGCCACAAATGCTTTAACAGATTCTAGTTCTATTTGTCTTGATTTTCCTCTTTTGGTATCATTATGCTTCAGTTGTACGAAGCCTTGGTCAGAGCCCATTTGAAGTAATGAATTCATTTTCGGGCACCACACCTCAGGAAAGATATATTGGCCTTGGAACGGGTATAGTGCAGATTCACCACAATGATACTGGGACTTAAAGGTTAAATTATGAGGACAGGTTGCATAAACTTGATTTGTATTGCCTTGAGTTTAGAAGGTTGAAGGGTGAACTAATCAAGATGTTTAACGTGATAAAGGGATTCGACAGGGTAGATACACTGGGAGGAATGTTAACCCCTAAGGACGGTTGAGTTGGGGGCGAGTGGGAGGTAAAAAAATTTAAAATCTCAAACCCGATCCCAACCCACCTCCAACCCGTCCACTTCCGATTTTAATGGAAGAGGATCGGAGGGTGGACGATCAACCCAATCCCAGGAGGCGGGTCAGTCACTGAAATCTTTGAAGGAGGCTGTGTACCTCCATTTTAACATGATTTTTACTTGTAACCCATGGAGACTGTGTTTCCCAGGGCTCAGGAACCCAGGCAGGTAAAAGGAGGAGAGAAGGGCCGGATCCATGAGGTAAGCGCATTTACAGCACTGGTTGTTGGCCAGGAGGAGTTGGAGTGCTTCCCCCAGCCCCCCAAGCTTACCTCTTTACAGACTCTGCGATCGGATCCCACAATCTTTGACTCTCCCACCCCAGATCTCCGACTCCCCCAACCCCCGATCTCCGACTCCCCCACCCCCGATCTCTAACTCCCCCAACCATCCCGATCTCCGATTCCACCAACCCCCCCTGATCTCCGACTACCCCACACCCCCACGATCTTCAAGTACTAGGCTATTCAGGAGTGAAATTAGGAAACACTTTTTCACACAAAGTATGAAGTATGGATTAATTAAGGAAAGCCAGCATGGATTTGTTAAAGGCAAATCGTGTTTAACTAACTTGATTTTGATGAGGTAATAGAGAATGTTAATGAAGGCAATGTGGCTAATGTGGTGTACATGGACTTCCAAAAGGCGTTTGATAAAGTGCCACATAATAGGCTTGCCAGCAAAGTTGAAGCCCATGGAATAAAAGGGACAGTAGCAGCATAAATATGAAATTGGCTAAGTGACAGGAAACAGAGTAGTGATGAATGGTTGTTTTCAGACTGGAGGAAGGTATACAGTGGTGTTCCCCAGGGGTCGGTACTAGGACCACTGCTTTTCTTGATATATATTAATGACTTAGGGTGCAATCTTGCCAGCCCTGGGGAGGCGGGTTTGGAGGTGGGACTGTTGGGAAAATGGCAGAATCTGGGGGCAGGTGCCCAACCCGCCCCCAACCCGCCTCCGTGCCATCTTGCCAGGAGGCGGGTAGCCGACCCCCGCCGGGTCCCATCTCCTGGAGGCGGGAAGGCGATTACAGCCACGTAACTGCCTGTTAACAGGAAGTTAACAGGCAGAAAAGAGGATTATCCCCATTTTACCCACACAAGTGCGGGCTTCCCGAAGGCTGCGAACCCCGCCAGGGTCACCGAGGCGAGCAGAGGGTCTGCGGGGGTCGGAGGGGGTGCAAAAGTGCTCTGTGAAGGTAAGCGATGGGTACACGTGTGGAGAGGTAAGTATGTGAGGTGAGTGGAAAGTGATAGAAAATGTTTACTTACCTTTGTTTCTTCCTGCAGGCTTCAAACGTTGGGGATGCGGAGAGTCTCGCATCTCACCGGCAGAGATGACAGATGGCTGCTGCATTCTCCAATGCAACAACCATCTAATTTCTGCTCACAAAAGAGGTTTGATGAGTCTTGAATACAAGAACTCATCAAACAACATAGAATGTCAGTGTTTGACAGCTTCACAGAGCTGTCAAATGATGACAATTCATCTGTCAAAAATTTTTGACAGATGAAACATCATACGCTGAAGTTCTCTGTAACCGGCTTCCCCTTAATTGACCTGCTAAGCCCGCTGGGCGGGCTTAACAAGGTCAATCAAGGGAAAATAGCGTGGGTTGGCCAGAAGTCGATGGAGGCGGGACTAAAACCTGACAAGTGGGAGTCCCGCCTCCAAAAGCTCCCCATTGGCAAAAACCAGCCTTTAGACTTGGGTGTACAGGGCACATTTTCAAAATTTGCAGATGACACAAAACTTGGAAGTATAGTGAACAGTGAAGAGGATAGTGATAGACTTCAAGAGGACATAGACAGGCTGGTGGAATGGGCGGACATGTGGCAGATGAAATTTAACGCAGAAAAGTGCGAAATGGTGTATTTTGGTAGGAAGGAGAGGGTGCAGAAAAGATTTACAAGAATGGTTCCAGGGATGAGGGACTTCAGTTAAGTGGATAGACTGGAGAAGCTAGGGTTGTTCTCCTTAGAGCAGAGAAGGATGAGAGAAGATTTGATAGAGGTGTTCAAAATCATGAGGAGTCTAGACAGAGTAGATAGAGAGAATCTGTTCCCATTGGCAGAAGGGTCAAGAACTAGAAGACACAGATATAAGGTGATTGGCAGAAGAACCAAAGGCGACATGAGGAAAAACTTTTTTACGCAGCGAGTGGTTAGGATCTGGAATTCACTGCCTAAAAGGGTGGTGGAGGCAAATTTAATTGGGGCTTTCAAAGGGGAATTGGATAAGTACCTGAAAGAAAAAAAAATTGCAGGGCTACGGGAAAAGGGCGAGGGAGTGGGACTAGCTGAAGTGCTCTTGCAGAGAGCCGGCACATGCTTGATGGGCTGAATGGCCTCCTTCTGTGCTGTAACCATTCTATGATTCTATGATTCTACAAAGGGTAGTAGAAATCTGGGGGGGAAAATTGGGTTGCTTTGTGCCTCCTGTTAGCGCCTTGGGGGGCACTAATGGGGCGCAAAGCCCCTAGCGCGTGGGTGTGGCGCCGCTAACGCCTGCCGCAAAATTCAGCAGGAGCTTAGCGGTGGCAGTAGCTGGTAGCACCCCGCGGCACTGCGCCTCCAGCAATGACATCATCACCATGCGCAGCGCCCCGCTCGCGCCCCGGCTGCAAACTTCAGTTGCGCCCCCTGACCTACCGCTGGACCATATGTCTGACAGGGTTAGGGTGGTGTTTTTGCGGCCGCGGTGGCACAAATTAAAGGTGCCAGGCGGCTTTTTTTATGGGCTGCCTGCCAGCATCTGCCCCCTTTCGCCTCCTCCTGCGGGGTGCCGGCTGCGATTGGTCAGCCCGGCACTCCTCTTGAGTGCTGGGCTGTTTTCCTGGCACCCCACTCCAGCAGGGTCCTGTTGCGCGCTGCGCTAGGTCCCTCCCTTTAATCAGGGGAGGGAGGCCTGTAATACCGTGGCGTTACGTGCCGACACGCATGGCGGTGTTGCACGTAGCTCCACGATATTGAATGGTAGTGCCCCAGGAAGGAAGTGGTGTGCTTCCAGTAGCGCCCCGCTTCCTGCTTGGGGCGCTACCACTCAATTTACGGCACAGGGGTGCTAATTTTTCGGGGCACTAAAAGTAGCGTCCCGGCGAAGTTAGTGCCCCAAAGGGGGCACGACCAAATTTTTCCCCCCTGGAATTCTCTCCCCTAATAGGCTGTGAATGCTAGGACAATTGAAACTTTCAAGACTGAGATTGATAGATTTTTGTTAGGTAAGGGTATCAAGGGATATGGAGCTAAGATAGGTAAAAGGAGTTGAGGTACAGATCAGCCATGATCTAATTGATGGCAAAGCAGGCTCAAGGGGCTGAATGGCCTACTGCTGTTTCTATGCTTCTATGTAATCTGTCGAGTTTCTATCCATGCTGAACATCAGAATTTCAGTTATTTTTTATTCTTGTCATACCAGTCATAGTACACAAAATATTTCTCCTCAATCAAATGTTAGAAAAAAAATCCATATTGCTAGAATGGATTTGGACGTTTCTAAACAGCAGATGACAGGTGCTGGTTTTTTTAAATTATTCATTCTCAGAATATGGGTGTTACTGGCAAGGTCGGCATTTATTGCAATTTAACAAAGCAAGTTTGATGGTTTAGGAAAGATCACAGAGATCTTGCAGCTGGTAGTATTTCCTGTATATAATTTACCTTGTCACGATGTCCCCATTCCAGTTGCAGTCTGCTAGATTCCTACATCTAGAGCAGCTTTCTCTCTGTAATAGTGCTTACATATTATTGTGCCAGATACTGCTCTCGTCTCCATAAGCTATTTTGTTCTGAATGTGAATTTCATCTCTTTAATACTTATTGCACGGCAGAGGGTCATCCTGGAAATCTTTAGAAAGCACCCTAGTGACATTGTTATGTTCGCTGTATTCTGGAGCGCATAATCCAGAACCCAACCAGCTGCAAATAAATACTGGATTAAGCAGACAGAAACCAGCACACTGTTCCAGTTTTACTCAATTCAAGTTTAGAGCAGTTATACGACCCAACAGGGAATAGATTTTGACTGATGTTGCAGCTGTTCCAGTTCCCAAAGCGCTGTTTAACCAGAGAAAAGCATTCTGCTGTATCCATACAGAGGTATCAAGTCAAGAGGGACATTTAGGAAATCTCTTGCCCCAGCTGTATTACTCTATAGCAGAGAGGGTTAACCAGTTCAAAATAGATCTTTGTTCCAGCTCCATCTCCAATATCATAGGGAGACCTAGCCAAGGACACATCTCTTCATCAGCCTCCCTACTTAGTCCTCATTGAGTATTTAAATTTGTTTTGTGCAGTTTGAAGGATTAATACAAAACTATTTTTTTTAAATCAATCTGTTTATCAAATAGTTCTCTCTCTGCATTGGACTGCAAAACACCTCAAGTAGTGTTATGAAATTTCTGTTCAGTGAGTTAATCAACATCATTCCGGATATTTCAAAGCTGCATGCCTGACCAGGACTAATAGAAAATGAGGTAGAGAAGTAGCAGGTGTAAAGAGAAATAATAAACTGTGACCTTTCCATAGTTTTATGATAGTTTCTTGATTATTCCTATCTTGTGTTTTCGCATTTCTCAGTCAAGACTCTTATTAGTAATTATTTTACTCTCACAGTACTGTAAGAAGTGCACAAATCATTTAGGGGGAGAAACTCAGTAGCGCCCAGGAAGGGACGCTAACTTTTGAGAAGTTGGAAATTTAGCGCCGAGCGCTAATCAATCTCGCTGCCCGCTAAATTCAGTCTCAGCACTCAAAGAATGCAGGGCAGGGGAGCGATAAATCAGGCGCTAATGGCATAGGTGAGTGGCGTTAGGCTCCAAGCAATAAGGAATATCAGGTGTTGTATAATCGGGAGTGAGCATTGGCGCAGGCGCCTTCCAGCCATTAAAGGGGAGGGTCACTGGAGTCTGCACACCAGCCCCCAATGATTCGGGGAGTGCAGAATGGCGATATGCTGTGGGATGAAATGCAAAGTGCTTTGACGAGCCACAACACTCCGGGGACTACGCAGCCTTTATTTGGCTGCAGATACATCCTGCGCTCTCTGGCACTCATAGCTGACCTTTGGAATGGAAGTTCCTTGCGCATCCCTTTAAGTAGCGCCCCGCCAGCCGGCTGCTTCATGCCTCCGCTCCCTGGCGCTGTCAGCGTAAGGCGGTAGGGCAGGGGGCGCCACTGAAGTTTGCAGATCGGGCACTAAGCGGGCTCGCTGACGTCATGATCTGCATGGCGAAAGGGATTCGCCCCGCCGCAGCACTAATGCCTGAGCGCCCCGTTAGCGCCCCTGTCAGGCGCTAACTGGGGGCGCTAACCGACTGAATTTCTAGCCCTTGGTAACAGGGCCACATTACCTAGTTGAACCTGCTACCCACACCATGCAGCTTAGACTCGTGCTTTTGTTCCATAGAGGATAGTAGGATCTCCATGGACTCCCCTGAAACTGGAGGAATTTTATATACTGCTCACATTGCACATATTTTGGATAATAAATTTGCTCAGTATCTGTCCTCGCAACACTGGCTGTGTCTCTTCTACTGTTACATAATGTAAACAAAAACTTCCCTCTCCCTTGATCGTGAACAGCAGCCTTTTTAAGAGGTTCTATCTAACTGCATTTTGTGACACCCCCTCCATCCAGACAATCCAAGCTAGCTTTCTGGAGCTGTTTTCTATGCACAAATTCATAAAGATGAAAGGTTTCAATTACGAGTGTAAGACTATCAATATGTTTTTACATTTCTTTTATTTGTAACAAAGACAGACCGAATTGGTTTAAACCATGTTCTCGAAAATCCTGTCTGTTCCCCTCAGTGATGCTGATCATGTTGGAGAAGGATGACTTTCAGGACCAAAGACATTGTACTGTAAAGATAGGCACATATAGATTATTAAATAAGTAAACTAGGTGGATAATATTGGTCTTGAAGAGTTGTTAAGATTGAAACGCATAGGCCTAGAAATTTGTTAGCCCCCCAAAACGGGAGTGGGGACTAGCAACCCGCGCCCGTTCGGAGGACTGCAGGCAGCATGCAAACTTCGTGCTGCCTGATGATTAGCATTATTGTAGCATTCAGCCCAGCGCTGAACGCACTGCTGAGTGACTGAATGTTCAGCAAGAGGCCCAAGTTCGTGTGAGGCTAGCTACAATTAAAGCTAGTCTACACTACTTAAAGGCAGTCTGCACCTCTTAAAAGGGCGGTGTCTTCTGCCTACAACAGGTGATTGAAGTGGCTGGGAAGATATTGGACAACAAAGTTATACTGATGGCACAACAGGGCAGAGAACGTGCACCAAAGTTCTGCGATGCAGCACTGGAGGCCTCAGTCCAGGAGGTCAACTCCAGGAGAGAGGTTTTATTTCCACAGGGGCCAGGAGGACCTCCAGGCAACAGACCAGAGTGCAGTGGGAGCAGACAGCCACTGTGGTAAATGCCAGCAGTGTAGCCCTGAGGTCCTGGACTCAATGCAGGAAGAAGTTTAATGACCTCACATGAGTGGTCAAGGTCAGTGAATTTATCTTCAAATGCCATATCCCACCATTTGCACCACTAGCCTCACAGACTGCACAATACACCACACCCTAATCATTCACCTACTAACAATCTCTATCAAACATGACTCATACCTCACATTCATAGCTTCACCTCACCCTTGCACACTTACCACTGCTGTAAGCCTCACACCCACATCTCACAGCTTGCACACATTGTCAGCTATTCAACCATGACAGCCACATTACCAAATACATTAACCACACTCACTGACACACTTCCCTTTCTCTTGCAGGTAAAGGTGGTGCATAACCGGCACCAGCAGAACTTAACCACCTGCATGACCTCACCCTCATGGAGGAGACGGTGCTGGCCATTCTTGGCAGGGACATGGCTGAGCCCTTGGCCAGCAGCGGGGCTGAAAGAATACAAGATGCCGGTATCCTCATACATTATCCTCCTTCTCATATCCCACTTCCCCCTGATCCCACAATCTCTTCTGATTTACAAAATGTACATGGTGTAAGCATGCACCTCTTGCTTTCCCCCCTCCCCTAATCAGCCACTGACCTGAGAGTGGTTGATGATCCCTTTAAATATCGCTGGTAGGGGGTCCTTGCAGCTGCTGAATGCATGTCAGGATCTGCCTACTCAACATACTTCTGGCGCATGCTCCCAGCGCCGACGCTACCACCCTCACCAAGATGGCGTCTGGCGCGTCCCGCTCCAGAATTGTGCGTGCGCTGCTCGGACGCCATTTTGGTCCCAATTTGGCACCCGTAGCGCCCAAACAATGGGCACTATGCAATCAAATTTCTAGGCATGGCCTGGGTAGGATGCAGAGAGGAAAATCAAATATGGAAGATCGCACACCATATTGGAGGCTGCTTTCATTAATTTAAATGGAAGGAATATCAGGCAGGCTCTGATAATGGCATGCAATCCTCCCCATGCAACTTTCCTCTCTGCACTCCATGCAAGTGATGTTTATTGCCCAGGGGTAAAGACGAAAATTTCCCTCCACTATTTCTACTGGTCAGTGAGTTAGTAACTAGAGGGCATCAATTTAAGATTACAAGGGTAGCTGTCTGGATGCTATTCCATCTGCCTGGGAGTCTGGTGTGTGCTTCCAGGAAAGGATGCTCACAACCACCGTGAGCAGATGTGCAGGGGGCCTCCCAATGTTAAAGAGTTGTCCTGATTTGAGGAGACGTCCCTAAATATTTTTAACCTGGAGTGTTGAAGAAGCTGGAAGGAATAGCTAGTAATTCTGCAACATTTTTGCAGCAAAGGTGGGGTATTTCTGTCATGGGGATCAGAATTCAGGGTCAGATATGCCCTAAAATACACACTGAATTCCTGTGGAAGGGGGCAGGCAGAAGATGGAGATCAAGTCCTATCTTCACACTGAGGACGTGCTCCATCGTGTCGTGTGGCACTACCATGGGGGATAGAGTAAGAACAGTTCTAGCAGCTCAAAACTGGGCATCAATGAGGCGTTGTGGGCCATCAGCAGCTGCAGAATTATATACCACCACCATCTGTAATCTTATGGCCTGGCATATCTTTCACTCCTCCATCACCATCAGGCCAGATGACCAACCCTGGTTCGATGAGGAGTGTAGAAAAGCATGCTGCGAGCAGCACCAGGCATACGTAAAAATGAGGTGCTAACATAATGAAGCTACAACACAGGATTGCATGCATGCTAAACAGCGAAAGCTATAGACACAGCTAAGCGATCCCACAACCAACAGATCAGTCAAAGCTCGGTGCCCTTCCATATCCAGTTGTGAATGGTGGTGGGCAATTAACGAACAATTAACCAACTAACGGGAAGAGGAGGCTCCATGAACATTCCCATCTTCAATAATGGCGGAGCCCAGCGCGTAAGTGCAAAAGACAATTACATAGGATTACATAGGATATACGGCACAGAAACAGGCCATTCGGCCCAACCAGTCCATGCCGGTGTTTATGCTCCACTCGAGCCTCCTCCTGTCTTTCCTCATCTAAATCTATCAGCATAACCCTCTATTCCCTTCTCCCTCATATGCTTGTCCAGCCTCCCCTTAAATGAATCTATACTATTCGCTTCAACCACTCCCTGTGGTAGCGAGTTCCACATTCTCACCACTCTTTGGGTAAAGAAGTTTCTTCTGAATTCCCTATTGGATTTCTTGGTGACTATCTTATATTGATGGCCTCTAGTTATGCTCTTCCCCACAAGTGGAAACATTCTCTCTCTATCCACTCTATCAAAATCTTTCATAATTTTATAGACCTCTATTAGGTCACCCCTCAGCCTTCTTTTTTCAAGAGAAAAGAGACCTGTTCATCCTTTCCTGATATATATACCCTCGCATTTCTGGTATCATCCTTGTAAATCTTCTCTGCACCCTCTCCAGTGCCTCTATATCCTTTTTATAATATGGCGACCAGAACTGCACGCGGTACTCCAGTTGTGGTCTAATCAAGGTTTGATATAAGTTTAGCATAACTTCCCTACTTTTCAATTCTATCCCTCTAGAAATAAACCCTAGTGTTTGGTTTGCATTTTTAATGGCCTTGCTAACCTGTGGCACAACTTTTAGTGATTTGTGTATTTGTACTCCGAGATCCTTTTGTTCCTCTACCCCACCTAGACTCGTACCCTCCAAGTGATAAGTGACCTCCCTATTCTTCCTACCAAAATGTAATACCTCACATTTATCTGTGTTGAACTTCATTTGGCAATTATTTGCTCATTCTGCAAGTTTATTAATGTCCTCCTGTAATTTGTTGCAGTCCTCCTCAGTATTGACTATCCCCCCCAATTTGGTATCATCCGCAAATTTAGAAATTGTGTTTTTGATTCCAAAGTCTAAATCGTTAATATAAATTGTGAACAGCAGTGTTCCCAGCACTGATCCTTGTGGAACACCACTGCCCACCTTCTGCCACTGTGAATAGCTACCCTTTATCCCTACTCTCTGCTTTCTGTCTTGAAGCCAGCTAGCAATCCATTCTGCTACTTGTCCCCTGACTTCGTATTCTCTGACCTTATTCATTAGTCTATTATGGGGTATCTTATCGAAGGCATTTTGAAAATCTAGATAAATTACATCTACTACATTACCATTGTCTACTCTCTCTGTTGCCTCTTCAAAAAATTCAATAAGTTTGGTCAAGCAAGATTTTCCCTTTTGAAATCCATGCTGACTATTCATTATTATACTTTTTGTTTCTAGATGTTCTTCTATTCTCTCCTTTAGTGCCGCAGCATTTGCAACCATCTTCAACCAGAAGTGTCGAATGGATGATCTTTCTCAGCATCTTCCTGAGGCCCCCACCATTCACTTCACATGACATCAAGGAACATCAAGAAACATCTGAGTGCTCTGGACACAGCAAAGGCTATGGACCCTGACAACATCCCGGCTGAAGTGCTGAAGACCTGCATTCCAGAACTAGCTGTGCTCCAAGCTAAGCTGTTACAGTACAGCTACAACACTGGCATCTACCTGATAATATGGAATATTGCTAGGTATGAACTATCCGCAAAAATGATGACAAATCCAACCTGGCTAATTACCGCCCTATCAGACTATTCCCAAACATCAGCAAAGTGATGGAAGGAGTCATCAACAGTGCTATCAAATGATACTTATTCACCAATAAGCTGCTCACCAATGCTCATTTTGGGTTCCGTCAGGACCATTTGGCTCCAGACCTCATTACAACTTTGGTCCAAACATGAACACAAGACCTGAATTCCAGAGGCGAGGTAATAGTGACTGTCTTTGACATCAAGGCAATATTCAACTGAGTGTGAAGCCCCAGTTAAACTGAAGGTCAATGGGAATCGAGGGGAAAACTCTCCAGCAGCTGAAGTCATACCTGGCACAAAGGAAGATGGTTGTGGTTTTTGGAGGCCAATTATCTCAGCCCTATGAAATCGCTGGGGTTTCTCAGGGCAGTGTCCTCAGCCCAACTATCTTCAGCTGCTTCATCAATGAAACGCTCTCCATCATAAGGTCAGAGGTGGGACTGTTTACTGATGATTGCACAGTGTTCAGCTCCATTCTCAATTCCTCAAATAATGAAGCAGTTCATGCCAGTATGCAGCAAGAGCTGGACAACATCCAGACGTGACTGATAAGTGGCGAGTAACATTCATGACACACAAGTATCAGGCAATGACTAGTTCCAAGTAGAGAGAGTCTAACCACCACCCATTGGCATTCCTATCAACTGCACCATCAACATCCTGGAGGTTACCATTGACCAGAAACGAAACTGGACCTGCCATATGGCTACCAGAACAGGTCAGAGGCTGAGTATTCTGCGGAGAGTGCCTCATCTTCTGATTCCCCAAAGCCTCTCTACCACCTACAAGGCACAAGTCAGGAGTGTGATGTATTTTTCTCCACTTGCCTGGATGAGTGCAGCTGCAACAGCACTCAAGAAGCTCAACACCATCCAGGACAAAGCAATTCGCTTGACCAGCAGCCGATCCACTACCTTAAACATTCACTCCTCCACCACCGGTGTACTGTGGCTGCATTGTGTACCATCTATAGATGCACTGCAGCTTCTTTGAAATAGTGTTGTGAGATCTTTTATGTCTACTTGAGAGGGCAGATGGGGCCCCAGTTTAACGTCTCATCCGAAAAATGCCACTGCTCCTCAGTACTGCAATGAGTGTCAGGCTGGATTATGTGCTCAAGTCTCTGGAGTGGTGTTTGAGCCCATGACCTTCTGACCCTGAGGCGAGAGTGCTACTAACTCAGCCATAACTAATACCCAAATGTATAAAGAAGCCCTGATGCCTACATGGTTGCCATCTACTGCATATTCTTGAACTGATGCCTCTTTGCCACAGCGATGGTGTGGTAGGATCTTGTAACCTAAAAGCTTAATGTTGTGTTACTGGAAGAGCCTATTCTTGGTGCTGTCTGCAGGTCAGCCTGCATCAAATGCCATAATTCTGGGATAGCACTTTTGTGAAGTCAAGGCAATGCAGACATGTCTGCTTTGCCATGTCCAGGTAGGTGTGGCAGTGTCTGGAAATGTGGGTCCAGGGATAATGACGGCTGCTGACACAATGGGCCGAAAATTGATCCCGGGACGCGAGAGTACGCACTGCGTACTCTCGCGTATTCCCACTCCAATTGCCGGTTTTCTGCATGCCCTGCGCATGCGCTGAAAACCGGCAATTGCTCTTCTGAAAAGGGGGCGGGGCCTGGGTGCATCGCGTGCGCGCTACAGGCTGCGCGCACGCTGTGCACTTCATGCTTTGGACGCGCAGGTAAGTAGGGAAGATTTTGGAAATGTAAAAAGGAGGAGTAAGACCCGCTTTTAAGAAGGTAAGTAGTGAATTAAGTATTTTTTTGAATTTTTTTTTACAGGTATATCTTTTTTATAGACTTTAAAGACAGGTAAGTTTATTTTTATAACTTTTTAAAAGATTTTAAATTTTTTCAAAAATTTAATTTTTTATTTAAAATGGTTAATTTAATTAACTATACTTATTTTATTAATGTGATGGGGTTTTTTTTTAATTTAATTGAGGTTTAGCTGTTATTTTGGGGGGGTGTAAGATTCATAAGTCTCACAGCCATGCTGTGAGACTTATGAATGGAAGATGGTGTGCTGCCATTGGCTCTAACTGAGTCACGTGATCCCACAGCTCGCACGAATTCACTACGCCGCTGGGATACGCAAGCCCAGCACAGCTGATGTCTGGAACATCAAGTTCGTGCGAGCTGGATCAGAAAAAGCATAAGCGAGGGGAGACATCGCGGGGAAGGCTTACCCCCGCGGGAACAGAGCGAGATCAATTTCTGGGCCAATGCCTCAGGTGCCATTGCACCTGCATATGTTGTCCCCATAAAATTTATCATCTTCACCTAGATCGTGGAGCACTATCAAAACCCCAAAGGAAGCTGCTTACTACAAGTTCAATTGTAGCAGCGAGCAACAATACTGTAGGAAAATATTGGAAAGAAAATCTTTAAAAATGTAAAAATGGTGCACTCCACAGCAATAAAAACTAATGCAGGATGCAAAATGCAGCCAAATATCAACATTTTAAATCAAATTTTTGCTCCAAGAATTTAACATAAGCAGCCCAGCAGAAAGGATTTTGTGTACATGTAGCCCAGCGGAGCCAACTTTTCAAAGCCATCTGTTGGCCACTGCTAGATGAACCCATCCACTTAATTGGCCTAGATTATTTTCGAATACAATTAGGGGATGCATTTCCATGGGGCTTCTCCTGTTCATCTACCATACCATGGAAGAGACATGGAAATCCAATAAAATAGCATAAACGCTCTTCCACTGAAGTTATAGCAGATGAGCGGGAAAACCCCCTGCAAAAATTCACCCCCTTAGTCTCTTTTAAGTTCATTGCCTGGCCACATAGATCAAGATCAGAGGCAAAAAAATATCACCTTCTACATCATTGCTGAATAGTCTGAATAGAAGTGGACCAACCACAGATCTCTGCAGAATGGCAGTAATCACTGCAGCGTCCTTCCTGTTCCCCTTCCTTGTACTTCTTCTCCCACTCTCTCTCTCGTCCAGTTTTTTTAATCATCATTTTCTACTTTCTATTTCTGTGCCACTTTCACTCCATTTGGCATATGTCATTTATTTCAGTACCAGCAAGATATATATTTTACTGTGTCATGTGATACATTGGCCTTGATTTTCACGGTGGGGGTGGGATGGATGAGGGTAGCCCGTACCAAGTGATGAACCATGCAAGGCCGGGGACATGGAGGCCCTGCTAATCTTAACGGCAAGGTCTCATTTAAATCTATCTATACAGAATCCCACCCGACAACCGGCCAGATTGACTACCTGGCTGTGGGCCAGGAGTGGGCATCTGGAGGCAGGAGGCTGCAGGTGGGGACTTGGGGGGTGGAAAGCTCTGGGCAGGGTTTGGGAGGGGGAGAAGTTCTGGACGGGGTTTGGGAGGGGGAGAAGTTCTGGACGGGGTTTGGGAGGGGGAGAAGCTCTGGACGGGGTTTGGGAGGGGGAGAAGCTCTGGACGGGGTTTGGGAGGGGGAGAAGCTCTGGACGGGGTTTGGGAGGGGGAGAAGCTCTGGACGGGGTTTGGGAGGGGGAGAAGCTCTGGACGGGGTTTTGGAGGGGGAGAAGCTCTGGACGGGGTTTGGGAGGGGGAGAAGCTCTGGACGGGGTTTGGGAGGGGGAGAAGCCTTGGCCGCCATTAAGAGTGGGGGGGGGGGGGATGATCGGTCACAGATCGGGAGCAGGGCAGCCTGGCGCTAGGGAGGCTCAAGGCTTCCTTGTGAGGCCCAAAGGAGCGCTCCTGGCCCACAAGGAACCCTAAAATAAAACATCAAAATTCACCTTCTGGGCCTCTTCTGGCCCAGGAACCGGCTCCTGACAGGTTTGCCTGACAGGGGAGCCGACACTGCCCCCTACTCAGGCCGCCTTTGGTTGAAATTCTAGATGGGGTCCTGAGAACATCATCAGGCCTGATCTGCATATTTAAAGTAGGACCCCGCTTCCTTCCTGTAGGTGTCCTCGCTGCTCAAAAGAGCAGTTTAATTAATATCGGGACATGGCGGGAAGGCAGCGGGATCGGAGGAGGTAAGTGAATCGCATTACAGGAAACTCTTTGGTATCCGGCACCGACGGGACCGGGGTGGTGCCGGTTGAATAAAAATTCCGGATGACGGAGAGGGTTATCTACCGAGGCTATTTTTAACAAACAAAAATTAAAAAATCAAGA
Source organism: Squalus acanthias (assembly GCA_030390025.1). Classification (NCBI taxonomy): domain Eukaryota; kingdom Metazoa; phylum Chordata; class Chondrichthyes; order Squaliformes; family Squalidae; genus Squalus; species Squalus acanthias. The sequence continues at coordinate 84,600,518 of CM059432.1, forward strand.
AATGTGCAGTATACAGTAATTGGGTATTCACCTACAGAATGTTGTGTTAAATGGATGGTGGAAGATGCTTGATTAAGTACAGTACTGCCAGTTGAGGGTAATCCATAACTCTTTAATTACTTAACAGTAAAACAAAACTTATAAACGACTGTATACAGTACTGTAGTTGACTGTACACTTATTCCAAGTCAGCTGATTCATTAGGAATATCCATGCCAGCTGGGTCATCAGGATCATGCACTTCAACAGATTCTTCAGGCACTTCCGCTGCTTCAACTCTTTTGGAAGCTTTCTTAAACATGTCCCGGATGTCGGCTTGCTTAGTGGACTCTTGCCTTTTCTGTAGAAAGGTGGAATGCAGAATATGGAGGTGCATAACTTCTTGGGCAGAGTAGCCTTTCAGCAAATTGGAGGATTGAAGCAAATCCTTCTGCAGCTTTAGCCCAAGAAATCTTCTTCTCTTCAGAAATCTCATCCTCTTCACTTTCCATCTCACTTTCCTTTTCTTTCTTTGGATTCAAAACATTCTCAATTATTTCATCATCACTTAGCATATGCACAACACCAACTTCTCTATCTGCATCAACCCACTGCTCGATATCACTTTCACTGAGGTGACGTAGAGGGTTTGCTGGGCCTACATTTTTCACCATGCCAGCCATTTCCATTATTGTACTCTTCTTGGGACGAACATTGAACCCATGAAATTCCTCCTCTGAAGAAGAACGTTCAGCAAACATTACAGAAGGCCACAATTTGCGTCAGGCTTGCCTCAGAGTGTGACCTTTCACCAAGTTCCAGGAACATGCAACATTATAGATGGAATCTTTAAGATTGTATTCCTTCTGAAATGCGTGAATATTGTCATCTTGGTTTATCAGTTTACGTAGGAAGTCTTTCTTGTAATGACACTTCAGAGTTTGGATAACGCCCTGGTCTATGGGTTGTATGAGAGAAGTTACATTTGGTGGCAAATAAATGGTGAAAATATTTCCCGAAACCAACTCGGATTCATGCGGATGGGCTCTATAATTATCAAGCAATAAAATGCATTTGCTATCTTCAGGTTTCCCTATTTTACGGAAATGTTCCCTCACAGATGGAACAAAAATATGATGGAACCAATACGAAAAGATTTCCTTATCCATCCAAGCATTTTTTTGAGCTTTGTACTCAACAGGTAAGTGCCTCACATTTTTAAATGCACGAGGATTTTTATACTTCCCAATAACAAGAAGTTTAACCCGGTGTGATCCAGCAGCGTTCGCACATGTTAGCACGGTTACACGATCTTTATTTTTCTTGTAACCTGAAGCATTAGCCTCACTAGCCTCAGCAAGTGTTGATTCTGGCAAAAACCTCCAAAATAAGCCAGTTTCATCGGCATTGTATAACTGTGCTGGCGACAAATCATGTTGCTGCACAATCCGATTGAAATAATCGCAGTATTCTTCTGCGGCGTCGTGATCAGCTGATTTCTTCTCCCCGGAAATATCGAATCATCGTATCCCATGCCATAACTTGAAGCACGTTAGCCATCCATCGGAGAAAGCACACTTGTCAGTGAGCTCCATCCTTACGTAGAAATCCTTCGCTTTCTCGATTAGCATGGGTCCGGAAAGTGGAACACCCTCTGAACGCTTAAGAAAAACCACTCATAAAGCACGGTATCCAGCTCTTCAAGCTTAGGCTTACGCAGCGTACGCCGTTTCTCTACACTCTTAGATGTTTCCGAACTTGAATAAAACTTGAGCAGCTTATCCTTCTGCAATTTGATGTCGTAGATTGTTGACGAACCGATTTTGAATTCATTCATAATGTTGATACGCTTCTCTCCCCTTTCTAGTCGTTGGCATATCTCGATTTTCTGTTTTAAAGTTAACACCACTCTCTTCCTTTTGCTTGGACCAACTTTTGGGAATTCCATAATGCAAGATGGAGGAGATAATTGCCGATGAAGATGGAAAGACACACAGAACAATGGTGGCTAGGAAGAGACTACCAGCAGCGTGGGAGACACACAGCAAAATGGCGGATCAGAAGAGACTACCAGCAGCGTGGGAGACACACAGCAAAATGGCGGATCAGAAGAGACTACCGGCAGCGCGGGAGAATCAGACTCCTGTTATTGCGGTGTTCGGACTTCCGACAGCGCCAGGAAGCCGAGTAGTGGCACTTTGGAGAACTACCCCCACTGACTAACTCGGCGTTCGCGGGAGACTCTGACTCGGACTCGGCAACATTGCCGGTTATTGAGGAGTTGTTTTCGGAGTATGAATTTTGCCGGTTAATAGAGAATTCCGTATATTTAGGTGCCGTTTAAACGAGAGTTTCCTGTATTTTAACTGTCCCCATGCCCGGTTTCCGCATGGTGGGGCAGTTTAATCATGGCCATTGTTTCAATAAATTTGCTATTTTTGGAGCAATTGTCAAAAATAATAGTTTAAGGCAGCAGCAGATCAGCAGTAAGCATCAAAAGCTGAATATTAGATCCCAGACTAGAAGTGAGAAACATTATTTGAGATCTACACTAGAATGTTGAATGTGAATTTGAATACAGATCAGAATCTACAAAGTCAAAAAATATCTGTAACACATCTATCTCCACTGAAAATAATCATGCCACTTTCTCCTCCTCAATGATCTTGTGGATTTTCCAGCAATTGTGTCTCTGGTTTGTTCATTAAAGGTATCTTTGTTTTCAGTAATAAAACTTCAGGTGGAATTTGCAATAGAAATAACGGTGAGCTTATTAGCGCTCACCGTTATTTACATGGTAATCGGACAACAACTTCTGGCGACCGCACATGCGCAGTAATGTGAAAATCTGGAACTTGCTGTCCGAGGTGCGACATTCCTCCAAAAACTTCTGGAAAAACAACATCTCACCATCTGGCTCACCATTCAAATACATTGAACGGTGTGAAGTTGCTGTATTTACCTCATAGATACAGTCTAAACTCGCCAGAAAAAGTTAGAGCTTGTCCATTCCAGTATAACAGCATGGTAAGTCTTAATTACTGCCAACCAACCTTTCTGGCATTGAAAATTAACTCCTTCAGATTTTAATTATTGTTGGAGATTTAAAAATTTTTAAACAATTTAAATATAATTTGTTTTACTTTTTCTTTTATTGCTCTCTCTTAATCGCATCTTTCTTTCCCTCTCTTTATTTTGCTTTCTGTACCTGATTTGACATTGAATTAAATATTCTAACTTACACTTCCTGGTTCAGACTCTGTGCTGCTCATTAATGATTCTTCAATCTGATTGGTTAAGGAGATACACAGTTGCTTGCCTTGTTCACACAGGTCCCAGTTGCTCTGTAGAGGGTCCTGCGCTTTTTGGATGGTTGGTTGACAGGAACTTGCCATGCAAATCCCATAGAAAGTGCAAGTGTAACAAACGGCTGCCGCTTTTTGTTCGCCACTCTGAGCAAGATCCAGCCCATTATTTTCCAACAGTTCAAGTTGAGACTGCGTAAAGCATAATTTTATACTTTATTTACTATCCATTTTCAGCCACTATTAACAATGTTGCATTAATATTTAAGTTTATCTTGTTCCTAATTTCTGGGTTGCTAATTAATTTGTATCATTACTGCTGTCAGATGTACTACGCTATGAAAAGTTAAAATTGCTTCTTAGGGTTATTGTGTGATTTTCCACCAGAGAAATTGTCACAACTCCTATATTGTCTTCCAATTGCAAAACCTATTGCCTGCAGTTCAGAAATTGTCAGTTTTATATATTGTGTGATGTTACATATTAGAATTATTACTTTGATAGTTGCAGTTTCACTCATATCTCATTTAGTTATTTATTTTGTAGTCCCAGAATAGGCAAGGACAGGGAAAGGGAGCATTCTTTTAATCAAATATTTGATAGATCTTATAACCACCTTTTCTATGAAATAAATCATAGTTTACTATCTCATTAGTTCTTGACTTACATATATATCTTAGAAAATGACTTGCAATACAGCACAATGTGCTTTCTTTGAAAATGTAAATGAACTGTTTTATAATTTAACTGTATAGTGTTTGTGTATTGCCATCTGCTAAATTATATGTTTCATCTCAATGCAGTGCCTTGGTAAAATATTTTAAACAAGTTAATAAAATAAATGGATTTTTGTACAGCATGCCATCCAGTGGTTAAATTAGGTGATTAATTACCACAAAACAGTTATCAAAGAAAACCACTAAACACAGTGGTTTGGAAGTATATTTATTATCTGAAATTTGTGACAACATTTAAGGCTTATTGTACAGACCATTCAGAGCAAATTGATTTAGGATTCTATTGTGGAATAATGTATCTTTTAAACATTGATTAAAATGAATGCCAAATAATTAATAAGTAAGCTGCAAATCTTTCCTACAAATGTTGACTCTTAAACTAGCTTATTCTGTTTATGCTGATGGTAGGCTGATATGTACTGCTTGTAAATAAGTTGTGTTGAGATACGAGAATTTATTTGGAATATATTGACTGCACTGTGTAAGAGTTGGTGACCAGTTTCACACTGCATGAATGGATGTGGTATTAGCTCTACTTTCATTGAGACTTGAGCAGAAAGGCATATTCACGCTGCCTACTGCCACTGGAATGAAGCTGAGGAATGCAGGGCTCTATGAATATGTAATGAAATTAGGGCTTTTTGGACTCTGAGTGTCAGATATATTTTACAGATGTTGTTTTAAAACTGATAAGCTACTTAGCTCCTTTCACTCATTAAAACATGAATAATGGTACAGCCGGCCACAAAGTCTTTTTTTAATTACCCTATTGTTTGCAGGGCTTTTGTTATCCTGTTGAGACAACGTCACAGTTACACATTTACCCATTTTATATGGCAAAAATGGAATATAAGAGAACAAGGGTGTTAGGGCACACACTACTGTTGTGATATCCTACAAGAAGACAGTTTTTTAAAATTCATTCTCAGGATATGGGCATCTCTAACAAAGGCAGCATTTAATGCCCATCCCTCATTGACGTTAAGAAGGTGGTGGTGTGCTGCCTTCTTTTTGCACCGCTGCAGTCCGTGTGGTGAAGGTACTCCCACAGTGCTGTTTGGTAGCTTGTTCCAGGATTTTGACCCAGCGACGATGAAGGAACAGTAATATATGTCCAAGTTGGGATGGTGTGTGACTTGGAGAGGAACTTGCAAGTGATGGTGTTCCCATGCAACTGCTAACCTTGTCTTCTAGGTGGTAGAGATCGCAGGTTTGGGAGGTGCTGTCAAAAAAGCCTGGGCGAATTGCTGCAGTGCATCCTATAGATAGTACACACAGCAGCCACAGTGCGCCAGTTGTTGTATTAATTATTTTCATGATAAAAAGTTCTCAAAACACATATATATATATATATATATATATAAAAATTAGAAAAGTAAAGTAGTCAGTCAGGCTTCAGAGCTGAAAGGTAGTTCCACAAATTGGGGCCACCTGGTTTAAAAGAAACTAGAGGCTAAATGTTTGGAGTTCCTGATACATAGGTATAAATTTCCACTGGAGTTTCGAAATTCTGTGGGAACAATCTTAAATGCATTGCTCTTTCTTAATGTAAAATCTTACAAGTAACAAACATTTTTGATGGTAAACATGTAAAGTGCTATTGTTTCCGTTTATAAAATTATTTTCAAAATAAAACTACAGTGAAATTTTTTTATAAAAAATTCCAAAACTGTACATTTAAAGAGTAAACGATGACCATAGAAAACAAGGTTAAGAAGTGTGTGAGTAACACTCAAAATACTAATTTGTAACAAAACATTGGAGGCGAGGGGGATGGTGGCGCCTTCATCCACGGGGCAATATACAAGATTACAAAAATAACTATGTAATACTGTTGGAAAGCGGCTTGTTCTTTCTCGTACTTATTGTGGCCATTATTTCACAATTTATATATCGCTAGATAATACTGCTAGTTCTCCAAATTATTTTTTAAATACTGAATGTGCTTTCAGTGCGTGGAGGACAGCATGTTTGTGTCTGATCCCACGCTGTAACGTCCACAGTTGGTCCATATTTTGTGTCCATTGTATATCTCCTATTGACCAGACAATCCTCTGGAAAGTCAGAGGTACAGTGCATCAATGTTTCTCTACTCTCTCCCCCACTCAATACATTTTGCCGCGATTAAGAGCTTTGTCCTGCAAAGCATGCAGTTAAAACACGGAAATTTAAAAAAAACAAATGAAGTGACGATGGACTGCTGACCCCTCGCATTGGGACAGCCCACACTATCTGCCTGGTCGAGCGCCACAACGCTGAAACCTGCTCATCGAGGGGGTTGAACTGGGAGCTTGCTGGTACTGCTAGGCTGTAGTCCCACACAGTCTGGACGAGGCAGGCAGATCTTTGCTGTCAACTTCTGATCTTCCTGAAACCACGAAAGGCCAGGTCTGAAATTTGAAATGAATGAGTCAGAATAATAATCTACTGGCCACTAGTGACACAGTGAGGAAAGTTTTATGTCTGCAAACCCTTTATATAAATTAGGAACTATAATATCCCTCCCACTTTTTACTTCAAATTTTTAGCTTGGTGACATCAGCTCAGCATCAAATAACATTCCACAGGAACATAGATCAAGTTATACATAAAATCTACACGATACGACATCCAATACATTTAATATAAAATGGGAATCAGCGACACAGAATCCCTAAGCAGACAGCGAGCTTTGTGAGCGGTTCCAATAAAGCGGCAGATTTGAAGCGTGAGACTGATAGTTCGTTGTTGGTCCAAATAGTTACAAAGAAAGGATATTGCGATGCTCATACTAATTAACATTATTCATATACCCTAAGATAATTAAATTAAAACTAACAATTTCTTGTCTATATACAGATACACAATTGGAAATACACGAAATCATTTGTTAAAAGTTTCTTGCAAGTAATTAACCTGGGAGGTTATTAGTTAAAATGTTATCCCGAAGGTTAGGTCTAACCAGGAACTGTTTCGCTTTTAACGAAGATCCTTTGTATCTTTTATTTCATTTTGTGTCCCAACATGAACACATTTCTGTAATTCTGTGTTTTGTGGTTGACCGTTCCGATGCAATTTTTAAAAACCTGCCCTTTTTAATGAAACCAGACCTAATGCAGACTCAGAAACTCTCCCTGAAAAAGTTCCAGAAATGTTACTCTTGCAGGATTTAATATTTTTAAATAGCATTATTACTTTGTGAACTTCCCAATATTAATTGAACTGAAATAACTTCTTTGCCGAGTAGCTCCCAAAACATTGCTGATCCTTTAAAGGTCGGATTCCTAAAACGCCGCTGTCTGTGAAATCTCCCAGCTCCGACTCCTGAGCCACTCAGCTACCAACCGCACACAAGACAATTGTGTAAAAGATGTATATAGATTTAAAATGCAACATCCAATAGAATTAGCTCACAAATACACATTTTAGACATTAATAAAACATAAGTCTGGATTTATGTAAAAGGAAACAAGATAAATTAGAAGTTATTTGAAAGTTGAAGTACTTCAACTCCCAATCTAAAGGAAACCGTTGTTCAGCACAAACGCTTTAACAGTTTGACTCAGAAGTTGCGTTAACTATTACCGTGGAAAGTTACATAACTAGTAACTATCATAACACAAGATAAATAAATAAGTTGACCATTTTTGTTTTAATATTTGCCATTTTCTAATTTGGTAGCTGGCGAAATCTGTCGCCAGAGGATAAAGTGATAGCAGGAAACCTCCCGATCTTCACTTCCATTTTTTGAAGAAGAATTCATAATGATTGCACCTTATACACAAACTATGTTATCTGAATGAAACCTGTCAGTGAAGCCAGCTTTTATTTCAGATTTTCCCGCAGAAGGAATTACTTACGTACACGGTTTATTGACACAAAAATCCATCTGTGTGGGTTCTCGAGTTTTGTGCAAAAGTAAAGTTTGTGAGGTAAAGATGCACCTGTCTGTTTTCTGAGATTTTCATTAGCTGGAATATATGGCGATTGGTCAGTTTAGTTTAGTCCTTGGGATGTAATGCAGAAGTTCATAGAATCTTACAGCACAGAAGGAGATATGAGAGAAATTAATTTATGTGAAGTTAGTTCTTAGAATAGTACTTACATGTTGTATCATAAAGTATTCAGTTTACTTGCAATGTACAAAATTTACACCTAGAAGTATACTTACCCTGCAGCTCACCATTAACTTAGTGCTGATATTGATTTAATATTGGTCCTGCGTAAACCTTTGAGTTTTAGCAGTACTTTAAATAAAAGAAAATATGGAGGCATATTAAACATTATAACACCCCCATGTTAATCTCAATAGCATTTACACTTTATGCAGAGAGGTCGTCAGGAATTTAGATTCCCTCTAGTTATTGGTTTATGCAATATCCACATTTTCTTACCAGATTTACCGGATGGACGTATCCATTTTCGTATTTATCATTTGCTAAGATTTGCCTTAAATGTGCGATGTAGCTAGCTGCCAGTCTGAGGGTGTCAAGTTTGGAGAGTTTCGTATCTGATGGCACCCAGGGCAGGCTGGTTTTTAATCTGGAGAAAGCTTTGCTCAGGACTCTCATCCTGGCTCTCTCCCTGGCGTTGGCAGCGTTTCTCTGTGATTGTTTCCCCTCTTTGCCTAGCCTGGGCAGTTGCTTTTTCCTAACAGTCCCCCGCCTCTTTCTCTTGGAGCTGCAGTCAGAGCTCGATTCATCAGTGTTTTCAGCAGAGATGTAGAATTCCGTGTCGTTCGACTCGTGTTTCAAGCCGTTACATTCGAGATGGAGCCCCTGTAATTCCATTTCCTGCATGTCCTCAGTGTCACTGAGAGATCCAGTAGACATGGTACCAATCTTCTGGAAAATTGAAATGAACTTCAAGTGAAAAGGGCTTCCTCCACAAATTCGTTAAATACCAAAAACATACGCAAAAAAGTTCCTTTGTCGAAAAAAGAAACCCCACCTCCAGTGGCTTTGACGGCTTCTACTATCACTTTTAAACAGGAAGTATCTGCTCCATGTGGATTTAACCATTCGAAGATGGGATTAACAATCACTAGCATTGACAATCATATCCCACAAATAAGGGCACGGAAGAGGAGTTCTCTTCTATTTAAATTTTTTGATGCTATTGAAGACATGTTAAAATATTTTGTACCTTAAAATCACTTCTGGAGTCTGAACTTTTAATCAACACTGTATGGCTTTATCCGTCCCTCAATGGTATGTCCCATCTGAGCTGTGATTTGAGTTGGAAGCCTTCAATCAATCGGTGTTAAAACAAACACTAATTAAACGGCTCATTCATTTAACGAAGAGGTGAGTGCTACCGCAGTAGTTTTAAAAAAGCAATCAGACCCCCCCCCTTCAAGCGTTTCCTAATAACCTGTAAAGTATATGAATAAATAAGCTACCTCAACAAGTAAATGAAATGTCAGAAACAATTTAATTTTAATTAATGAAATATTTATTTTGTGTTAACTATCTTCAATTATCAGCTGTAAAATTATGACATGATCGTACCTCTTTAACCCTAAACGATTGAAACTCCATTTAAAGTGTCTGTTATTTATCTATATATAATTTCCTATACTTTGCCAGAAAAAGAGTGTCTTTCAGTAAATTATCGGAACTTTAATTACAGTCAAGAGATAACGAATTTGGGACAAGATCAAACAAAACTCAAAAATGTTTTAACCCTAAATTATCTGTATTTCTTTAATGCAATTCTTCGCTTGGTGCTTGCCTGTATAAACACGCATCATGTTTGAATTGTAGTGATTTCTATCATCTCACATATTGAATTTATGTCTTGTTGTTTCATACCTTACATATTTTGCTTATATTCCTTTATTGCCAACTTATGTCTATCTACAATGCTAAAGGCAAGATTGAGAAATTACCAAACTCATTTGGTCCCTCTCAGTAAAACAGGATAAATTAAGACCCATTATAAATGATTGAAACTCCATTTAAAATGCCTGCTACGTACCTATTACTTGTGAAGCATGTGCACCATTACTATATAGAAATAGAAATGCATCGAATTGAATGTGAACAAGATGAACATTGTAAGCTTTATATCGTCTTGTTTTGAGCTTTGCTAATATTTTATTAAAATATATGACATTTATTTCTGAAGATTTGAAAATGTTGGCGGACCCCTGATTGTTTGTGCAGGTGTGTTTTGAAGCGACCTCTTGCTGAAGATTTATGGTAGAATTGATTGATTTTGTAAACAGTTGTAGAGATCCTATCGACCCCAGAACGAATTCAGGTCTTACTTTCGTATCTTGGGCTTTCTTCAACAATCGGGCCGCTGGGACATTACAGGAAAGAAGTCGACGCTGGTCACATCTCTGTCGGGGAACGGAACCAAAGAGTGTCATCACAGCGATCTGTCAGAGGAGGCCGCGGACGTAACTTCAATAAATCATCGTGGGGCAATGGGAAGTGCTGTTCTCCCAAAGTAAAGGAGATCCTAAAGGCATCCAGTTCGTTTCTACGGTTTTAACCAGTACACCTTTACGAACCAATACTCGAAAACGAGATATTTCCGAATAATTTATAACTTTTATGACAACAGAGACACTGGATTGTGTTTTATGTGGGTCGAGTACATTCAGAAGTTGGATTATTATCTCTCTTTTTAATAATCAATAAACACCTACACTGCAATTGTTTTAAACATTTCTGAAAAAATAATGAATCCGAAAAAAAATCACACACGCAGTTATCATTCATCCAGTGTGGGTTATATAAACAAGGTTTCTACTAAAGAACCTCGTGCAGTAACTTATTTCAGACAACTTATTATTGCGAGAAGTTTGATGAGGATGGATCTAGTTGAACATCTTAGGCACAGTCTGTGTGTACTTGCGTGAATAAAATAAACCACTAAAGTCCAGTACTATGTATGTGGACACAAAGGTTAACCAAATCAAATTAATTATAAGTTATTTCACTAGGTACTTAATGCAAAAAGAGATTTTCTCAAGTGCACGACTAAATCTGATAGTGAAAAGTGTTCTTTTGTATTATCATTTTGCCGGGAAGGGGCGGAGATTAAAACATCCGAAATTACGAACACCCCAAAGCAAGAATAAGAGTGGAAACTCTCAGCTAACTAAGGAAATCGAACCTATTTGAATGGCTTAATATGAAAAAATGCTCGATTCTGCTTCTGCCCCACGTTTTTCAGATCCAGTTACATCTACCGAGACAAAGCCTTAAGAAAGCAGAAAATCGATCGGCTCAGGGTCTCCAGTGGGGTCAGACTTGCTTTTCTAGGGACAGGGGTATTGATAAATACTCCCTAGGCTAACTTGTAAACAAACTGCAGGTCTTCATTAATTATACCCAAGCACCCGAACCTGCTACACGTGGACCGAAAACGGATTATTTTCTTGCCGGCAATTCAAGTACGTTAATCTATTTCAGATTAAAAATTAAACAGTAAAGAGTGTTCAATAAATAACAATTGTTCCTTTTCTATTTAAAATTGTAGTGGCATTTCACATAACTATTGAAGATAGTGATTACTGCTATTGACAATAAAATTAGAGAATATAGATAGTCTCTGGGTTCTCTAAATCACTGTAGAACATGGAACATAACCGGATGAAACCACGTTGGTTTGCAAATACGACAGAAAGAGAAAACAAGCAAGGGGAAGAGAAAAGCGCATCTAGTCAGAATGCATAAATTAGGCAGAAGAAAGTTAATTTGATTAACATTAAATATGTTTGGTTCGCATTGAAAAATTCACCATCTATTCTTCTGCTATCAATTATCCAACGGAACATTGGTGTCATCAATGACGTGTTTATTGGTGTGAGGATGAATGTTCCAGACAGAAACCGAGTAACAGTCAGAACATTCAACATCCAGTGCTATTAGAATCAGGTCCAAACTTGGTTAGGCCATCAGATAAAATGTATTTTCAGTGGCCTGTGACATTCTTGGGGCTTTCAGTCACTGGGACAGCCATCTAACTATCCAGTCGTGGGCCAATTGTTTGGCTGATTTGTGCCTGTAGATTTAGTTGCAATGAGGCAAAACATTCCTTGAGTGTTTTTGATGACATTTACCGTCACAAGTCACTTATATCGAAAGCGTTTTATTTAAGGCGATGTTTTCTCTACTCGGTGTCATTTCTGTCTTTCATGCAAATACTTTCCCTGATGCTTGGTATCGTTATCCGACCACTTCAGATCTGCTTGAAAATAAACTGAGAGCGACCAAATGACTTTCACTGAAGCTTGGTTGATAAGCGGCCTCTGTTATAAACGAGTCCAGCATGTAATGCACTGGAACGGAACGGGTACACACACTGCATAACACTATTAAGAGGTGTCCTCCATTACTCACAGTGCTGTCTACCCAGTCAGGCATCCCAAGAAAAAAGAACCTGCTGAATTTTGATTCATTCGCAACCTTAAGAATGCACCAGCACCCTTCCAAAAGCCCATGTGCACAGCATCCATCTGCAGAGAAGAGCAGTGGGTAACGGGCAGTAAGAGCAGAAATTCGTGCCTTTTTCCTTTTTTCTCTCTCTCTCCCCCTACGGCAGCTGTCTCTCATTTCCACCAAACGTATCTTCCCCTCACCTCCCCTTTCAGCATTCCGTAGGGACCGCTCCCTCCGAGACACCCTAGTCCACTCCTCTATCACCCCCAGCACCCCTTCCCCTTCGCCCGGCACCTTCCCGTGCAAGCGCAGGAGATGCAACACCTGCCCTTATACATCCCCCCTTCCCACTCTCCAGGGCCCCAAACACCCCTTCCAGGTGAAACAGCGATTTACTTGTACTTCTTGCAATCTAATATACTGTATTCGCTGCTCACGATGTGGTCTCCTCTACATTGGGGAGACCAAACGCAGATCGGGTGACCGCTTTGTGGAACACCTCCGTTCAGTCCGTAAGGGTGACCCCGAGCTTCCGGTCGCTTGTCATTTTAATTCACCTCTCCACGCCCACTCAGACCTCACCGTCCTCGGCCTCGTGCATTGTTCCACGGAAGCTCAGCGTAAGCTCGAGGAACAGCACCTCATCTTTTGTTTAGGCACTTTACAGCCTTCCGGACTCAATATCGAGTTCAACAATTTCAGATCATAACCTCGGCCCCTACCACATATATATACATTTTATCCACCCTTTTGGTTCGTGCCTTTTTCCTTTTTTTTCTCTCTCTCCCCCTACGGCAGCTGTCTCTCATTCTGCCAGCATTTCACACTTCACCTTTTGTTTCTTAACCTGTCCCATTACCATCTCGTCTTGCCTTGAGCATCTCTTAATGTCTCTACTTACCATAGTTATTCCTCCCCCCAGCCTCCTCCTTGCATTTTTATCTGTTTAATTTCCTGCTCTTTTCTCAGTTCTGAGGAAGGGTTTCGACCTGAAACGTTAACTCTGTTTCTCTCTCCACGGATGTTGCCTGGCCTGCTGAGTTTTTCCAGCGTTTTCTGTTGTTGTTTCAATTTTCCAGCATCCACAGTATTTTGCTATCGTATAAGTTTGAAGGCCTTTGACTTGACTAGTTTCATTACTTAATATATCACAATCCAAAGTTTATTTTAACGACCCCTCTGTCTAATTGTTTCCCTTTAATGGTCACTTTTTGAATTTATGTTGTACAGCTACATTTTGGTAGAAAGTGGACGTTAACCGAAGTTTTGATTTTTAGGATGTTAACATGCTTTAGAATAGAAATACATTTAAGAACATAAGAACATAAGAAGTAAGAGCATGTGTACGCCATACAGCACCTCGAGCCTCAACTTCACTTTCCCACCCAATCCCCGTATCCCTTGATTCCCCTAGAATCCAAAAATCTATCTATGTCAGCCTTGAATATACTCAATGACTCAGCATTCACAGCCCTCGGGTAGAGAATTCCAAAGATTCACAACCCTCTGAGTGAAGAAATTCCTCCTCATCTCAGTCTCAAATGGCCGACGACTTATCCTGAGACTATGCCCCCTAGTTCTAGACTGTCCAGCCAGGAGAAACAATCTCTCAGCATCTACCCTGTCAATCCCCCTCAGAATCTAAAACGTTTCAATGAGATCACGGCCGGAATTTTTACTTGCCGACGCGTTGGCAGCGGGGGAACCCAGGATAGCATGGGGAACCCGGAAGTTTCAGCAGCGCGTTTGTCAGTGGCTTTTTAATGAAACCACTGCATTTGCATTTCACTTCCAGATTTCCCCGACTAATTAACACGAGCGGGCATGATGACGCCACACATAGGTCCAATTCAGCTCAGGTATTTAAAGGAGCACTGCAAAGATGACAGTTGAAGGTTAGTGGAGAGTGGAGAGACATTGTTGGGGAGATTTTGCTTTGCTGGGAGAGACATTGCTTTGCTGGGAGAGACATTGTTGGGGAGATATTGCTTTGCTGGGAGAGACATTGCTTTGCTGGGAGAGACTTTGCTTTGCTGGGAGAGACTTTGCTTTGCTGGGAGAGACTTTGCTTTGCTGGGAGAGACTTTGCTTGCTGGGAGAGACTTTGGCTTGCTGGGAGAGACTTTGCCTTGCTGGGAGAGACTTTGGCTTGCTGGGAGAGACATTGCTTTGCTGGGAGAGACTTTGGCTTTGCTGGGAGAGACTTTGCTTTTCTGGGAGAGACTTTGCTTTGCTGGGAGAGACATTGCTTTGCTGGGAGAGACTTTGCTTTGCTGGGAGAGACATTGCTTTGCTGGGAGAGACTTTGCTTTGCTGGGAGAGACTTTGCATTGCTGGGAGAGACATTGCTTTGCTGGGAGAGACATTGCTTTGCTGGGAGAGACTTTGCTTTGCTGGGAGAGACATTGCTTTGCTGGGAGAGACTTTGCTTTGCTGGGAGAGACATTGCTTTGCTGGGAGAGACTTTGCCTTGCTGGGAGAGACTTTGGCTTGCTGGGAGAGACTTTGCCTTGCTGGGAGAGACTTTGCTTTGCTGGGAGAGACATTGCTTTGCTGGGAGAGACTTTGGCTTGCTGGGAGAGACTTTGCCTTGCTGGGAGAGACTTTGCCTTGCTGGGAGACCAAAAAATGCAGTACAAAAGCTGCCCTTCATTTCAGTGATACCTCCCTGGACCTCCTGTTGCAAGGATTTAGGTCCGCAATGAGGTGTTATTCCCGGCTGATGGGAGGAAGAAGCCAGCCTCAGAGACCAAGAAGGCATGGCTGGAGATTGCGGCTCAGGTGAGCAGCAGGAGTGTGGTGGCGAGGTCCTGGATTCAATGCAGGAAGAAAGAAAGAGAAAAACTTGCATTTATATAGTGCCTTTCACGACCACCGGATGTCCCCAAGTACTTTACAGCCAATTAAATACTTTTGAAGTGTAGTCACGGTTGTAACGTAGGAAACGCGGCAGCCAATTTGCGCACTGCAAGCTCCCACAAACAGCAATGTGATAATGACCAGATAATCTGTTTTTGTGATGCTGATTGAAGGATAAACAGTGGCTCTTCGAAATAGTGCCATAGGATCTTTTACGTCCACCTGAGGGAGCAGGCGGGGCCTCGGTTTAAGGTCTCATCTGAAAGATGGCTCCTTCGACAGTGCAGTACTCCCTCAGCACTGCACTGGAGTATCAGCTTAGATTTTTGTGCTCAAGCGTCTGGAGTGGGACTTCAATCCACAACCTTCTGACTCAGAGGTGAGAGTACTACCTACTGAGTCACAGCTGACACACGATTTGATGACCTCATGAGGTCAGGAAAGGTGAGTACAATGCCACATTGCCCTACATCCTGATGTGCATGTCACCCCCAACCCCCTCACTCTGCCTTCCCAAGCCTACAACTGCACATCACTCCTCACACCAACGTACCTTACAGGTGCACCCATCCTTCTCTGTCTACGCACTTTCTCACATTCTTATCTGACCATCCACCACTGAATCATAGAATCATAGAAATTTATTGCACAGAAGGAGGCCATTCGGCCCATCTTGTCCATGCCGGCCGAAAAAGAGCTATCCACCCTAATTCCACTTTCCAGCACTTGGTCCGTAGCCTTGTAGGTTACGGCACTTCAAGTGCATATCCAAGTATTTTTTAAATATGATGAGGGTTTCTGCCTCTACCACCCTCTCAGACAGTGAGTTCCAGACCCCCACCACCCTCTGAGTGAAAACATCTCTCCTCAGATCCCCTCTAAACCTCCTACCAATTACTTTAAATCTATTCCCCCTGGTTATTGACCCTTCTGCTAATGGAAATAGGTCCTTCCTATCCACTCTATCTAGACCCCTCATAATTTTATACACCTCAATTAGGTCTCCCCTCTGCCTCCTCTGTTCCAAAGAAAACAATCCCAGCCTATCCAATCTTTCCTCATAGCTAAAATTCCCCAGCCCAGGCAACATCCTCGTAAATCTCCTCTGCACCCTCTCCAGTGCAATCGCATCCTTCCTGTAATGTGGTGACCAGAACTACACGCAGTATTCTAGCTGCGGCCTAGCTAGTGTTTTATACAGTTCAAGCATAAACTCAGCTAATAAAGGCCTTCTTAACCACCTTATCTACCTGTCCTGCTACCTTCAGGGATCTGTGGACATGCACTCCAAGGTCCCTCTGATCCTCTGCATTTCTCAGTATCCTACCATTTATTGTGTATTTCCTTATCTTGTTAGCCCTCCCCAAATGCATTACCTCACACTTCTCCAGATTGAATTCCATTTGCCACTGCTCTGCCAACCAGGCCAGTCCATTGATATCTTCCTGCAGTCTACAGCTTTCTTCATTATCAACCACAAGGCCAATTTTTGTATAATCTGCAAACTTCTTAATCATACTTCCTACATTCAAGTCCAAATCATTGATATATACCACAAAAAGCAAAGGACCCAGTACTGAGTTCTGCGGAGCCCCACTGGAAACAGCCTTCCAGTCACAAAAACACCCTTCGACCATTACCGTTTGTTTCCTGCCTCTGAGCCAATTTTGAATCCAATTTGTCGCTTTGCCTTCGATCCCATGGGCTTTTACTTTCACTGACACTCACCCTCATCTTAGTGCAATGTAATGTTTCTCTCTCATTGTCACCTTCTACAGATGTTGCCCATCCATCCGTTCCACTCATTCCATGACTCTCACTCAAAGGTCTCTTGTTTCACTCCTTGCAGGAGAAGAGAGCACAGAACACCCGGGAGAGGCAGAGAACCGGTGGTGGCCCTCCAGTCATCGCCACGCTGACTGCTGCAGAGGAGGAGGCATTGGAGATAACTGGAGTATCGGCACTGAGGGCAGTGGGAGATGAAGAGATGGGAAGCTCCCAGCTACCTGGTGACAAAATTAAACATCACACAGCCACATGGCATACAACAGTCATTCATGTTGACTTGATGTCAGCAGCCAGTGAAATATGATCATCGAGTCAGAACGGCACAGAAGGAGGCCATTCGGCCCATCGAGTCTGTGTCGGCTCTCTGTAGAGCAATCCAGTCAGTCCCATTCCCCCGCTCTATCCCCGTAGCCCTGCAAGCTTATTCCCCTCAAGTGCCTATCCAGTCTCCCCTTGAAAATATTGAGTGTCTCCACTTCCACCACTTCCGTCGGCAGCGAATTCCAGTCATCACAACTCGTTGTGTAAAAAGTTTTTCCTCACGTCCCCCCTGTTTCTCTTGCCCAAAACCTTAAATCTGTGTCCCCTAGTCCTTGTACCATCAATTAGTGGGAACAGCCTTTCGCCGTCTAGCCTATCCAAACCCCTCATAATCTTGTACACCTCAATTAAATCACCCCTCAACCTCCTTTGCTCTAATGAAAACAAATTCAGCTTCTCCAACCTGTCCTTGTAGCTAAGATCCCCCATCCCTGGAACCATTCTGGTAAATCTCCTCTGCACCCTCTCAAGGGCCTTCACATCCGTCCTAAATTGTGGCGACCAGAACTAGACACAATACTCCAGTTGTGGCCTAACCAACGCTTTATAAAGGTTCAGCATAACTTCTCTACTTTTGTACTCAATACCTCTATTTATGAAACCCAAGATCCCATATGCTTTGTTAACCACTCTCTCAATATGTCCTGCCACCTTTAGGGATCTGTGCACATTAACTCCCAGGTCCCTCTGTCCCTGCACACTCTTTAAAACTGTGCCATTAAGTGTGTATTGCCTCTCCCAGTTCCTTCTGTCAAAATGCATCACCTCTCACTTCTCTGTATTAAATTCCATCTGCCACTCGTCTGCCCATTCTGCTAGCTTTTCTATGTCCTGTGACAGTCGATTGATATCATCATCACTGTTTGCCACACCCTCAAGTTTGGTGTCATCAGCAAATTTAGAAATTCTACTCTGTATTCCAATATCCAGGTCATTTATATATATCAAAAAAAGCAGTGGCCCCAGCACTGACCCTTGGGGAACACCACTGTCTACCATCCTCCAGTCTGAAAAACAGCCATTTACCACAACTCGCTGTTTTCTGTCCTTAAGCCAATTCCTTATCCGAGCTGCCACTGATCCACCTATTCCATGAGCCTCAATTTTGTTAACCAGCCTTCTGTGTGGTACTTTGTCAAACGCCTTCCGAAAATCCAGGTAGAAACATCCATTGCATTCCCTTCATCAATCCTCTCTGTTACTTCATCAAAAAATTCAATTAGATTAACGATCTTCATTTTACAAATCCATGTTGGCTCTCCTTAATTAGCCTAAACCTCTCCAAATGCAGGTTTATTTTTACCCTGATTATTGTTTCTAAAACTTTACCCAACACTGATGTTAAACTGACCGGCCTGTAGTTACTACAATTGTCCTTACACACTTTCTTGAACAATGGTGTCACATTTGCCACTTTCCAATCCTCAGGCACCTCCCCTGCATCTAGGGAAGATTGGAAAATTATGGCAAGCCCTTCCGCTATCTCCTCCCCCAATTCCCTTGGCGACCTGGGATGCAAGCCATCTGGACCAGGCGACTTGTCCACTGTAAGCATACTCAGCCTTTCTAGTACATCCTGTCTATCAATTTTCCCCCCTTCCATTGCTTCTACCTTTTCCACTTCTACCGATATTTTTTCAGCATCCACCTCCTTAGTAAACACCAATACAAAGTACTCATTCAGTATTCTAGCCTTGCCCTTCGCCTCTAAGCATATATCACCTTCTTTGTCTCTAATAGGCTCCACCCCACCTCTTATTACCTGCTTACTGTTTACATGCCAGAAGAAGATTTTTGGGTTCCCTTTTATGTTAACCGCCATTCTACTCTCATATTCTCTCTTTGCCAATCTTATTTTCATCTTCACACCCCCTCTCAACTTATTGTATTTGGTCTGGTTCTCCCTTGAAGTATTCACCTGACATGCATCATACACCCTCTTTTTTTGTTTCATCATCATCTCTATCTCCCTCGTCATCCAAGGAGCCCTTGCTTTGGTTCCCTTACCTTTCCCTCTTGTTGGAATGTACCTAGCCTGTACTTGGAACATCTCCTCCTTTAAAGATCACCCATTGTTCCGTTACAGTTTTTCCTGTCAGTCTTTGTTTCCATTTTACCCTGGCTAGATCCTTTCACATCCCATTGAAGTTAGCCCTATTCCAGTTTAGAAGTTCCACTCTAGATTGTTCCTTGCTCCTCTCCATTGCTAATCTAAATCTTATGATACGATGATCACTCGTACTCAAGTGTTCTCCCACAGACAGTTGGTCGACCTGGCCCACCTCATTCCCCAGCACCAGATCCAATGCCCCCTTCCTAGTTGGGCCAAGAACATATTGGTCAAGGAAATTCTCCTGAACACATTTCAGAAATTCCTCCCCCTCCTTTCCCTTTACCCTAGCACTATCCCAATCGATATTTGGATAATTAAAGTCCCCCAATATCACCACTCTATAGCTCTTGCATATCTCTGCGATTTCCCTGCAGATTTGCTCCTCTACCTCCCTCTCACTATTTGGAGGCCTATAGAATACCCCCAATAGCGTGATCATACCCTTTTTGCTCCTCAATTCTAACCAATTGGTTTCTGTCCTTATCCTTTCAAGAACATCCTCCCTTTCCAACACTACAATGGCTTCCTTAATCAGCACTGCCACCCCACCTCCCTTTTATCCTTCCCTATCTTTTCTGAACACCTTGTACCCTTGAATATTAAGTGCCCAATCCTCACCATTTTTAAGCCACATTTCTGTTATTGCCACATCATATTGCCACACAGCTAATTGTGCTGTAGCTCACCAACCTTATTCACCACACTTTGTGCATTTACGTACATGCATTCTAAACCCATTTTTGAATTTTTCATAGTATTTCTTAGTCTGCTCCTATCTAATATGGTACTACTACCGCCTCTAGTATTATCTTCTCTAGTACTATCCAACACACTCACTCTTTTATGCACATTATTCCTCTTTTCTACTCCTATATGCTGGTGCCCATCCCCCTGCTAAGCTAGTTTAAACCCTCCCCAACAGAATTAACAAACCTCCCAGCGAGAATATTGGTCCCGGCTCTGTTGAGGTGTAACCCGTCCAGCTTGAACAGGTCCCACCTTCCCCAGAAACAGTCCTAATGCCTCAGGAATCTAAAGCCCTCCCTCCTGCACCATTTCTCCAGCCACGCATTCATCTGTTCTATCCTCCTATTCCTGTACTCACTATCACGTGGCACCAGGAGTAATCTGGAGATTATTACCTTTGAGGTCCTGCTTTTTAATCTCTCTCCTAGCTCCCTAAACTCTGCCTGCAGGACCTCATCCCTCTTTCTGCCTATGTCATTGGTACCGATATGGACAACGACCTCTGGCTGTTCACCCTCCCCCCTCAGAGTGTCCTGCAGCCGCTCAGTGACATCCTTGACCCTGGCACTAGGGAGGCAAGATACCATCCTGGAGTCACGTCTACAGCTGCAGAAACGCCTGTCTGCTCCCGTAACTATCGAATCCACTACCACTATTGCTCTTCCACTCTTTTTCCTCCCCCCCTGTGCAGCTGAGTCATCCGTGGTGCCGTGGACTTGACTCTGGCTGTACTCCCCAGAGGAACCATCGCCGTCACCAGTACTCAGAACAGAATACTGGTTGGTGAGTGCGATGCACTCCAGGGACTCCTGCACTACCTGCCTGGTCCTCCTCTTCTGTCTGGCGGTCACCCATTCCCTCTCTGCCTGCATACTCTTAAGCTGCGGGGTGACCACCTCTAGAAACGTGCTATCGACGTAACTCTCAGCCTCACGGAGGAACCGCAGCGACTCCAGCCGCCACTCACGCTCTGAAACCCGGAGCTCGAGTTGCTCTAGCTAGCGTCACTTCCTGCACATGTGGTCGTCCAGGCTACGTGAAGCGTCCAGGACTTCCCACATGGCACAGGATGTGCACTCCATGGAACTGAGCTGCCCTGCCATGCCTCTATTTAATAGACTAAGAACTAACCCAGCAGAAATAAACTTAAAACTTAAAAAAAAACACTCCCCAGCTACTCACCAATCAGATCTTTCCCTCTATTTAATAGGCTATTAACTAACTTATCAGAAATATACTTATAAACTTAAAAAAAATACACTCACCAGCTACTCACGAATCAGCTCCTTCCCTTGTGCCGATGTCACTTTTTTTACACTGACGTCACTTTTTCAAAAACTGCCTCTGTTGAGTTGCTGCCGCTCCTTTTACCTGCTCCACTCTCGCTGTGCTCCCTCCAGGTCCGCTCCTGCCGGTCTCAGGCTCCTGCCGCTCGGGACTGCTCCTTTTAACTACTCCGCTCTCGCTGTGCTCCCTCCAGGTGCGCTGCTCTCGGCTTCATGTGCATAATGTTCACTTAAAACATTCTTACCATGACAGTTCTATTTCATGTCTTGACTCTCCCATAGGCCTATCTAGCGTCCAACAGCCAGTGAAGTCAGAGGAGGAGGAAGACTCCTCAGAGGAGGTCGTTAACTCTGAGGGTGCACCGTCACAGGGCACAGGACACAGGACACAGGACACGCCTTCCCACCATCTACAAGGCACAAGTAAGGAGTGTGATGGAATATCTCCACTTGCCTGGATGAGTGCAGCTGCAAGAACACTCAAGAAGCTTGACACCATCCAGGACAAAGCAGCCCGTTTGATTGGCACCCCCTCCACCACCTTAAACATTCACTCCCTCCACCACCGGCGTACCGTGGCTGCAGTGTGTACCATCTACAAGATGCACTGCAGCAACTCGCCAAGGCTTCTTCGGCTGCACCTCCCAAACCCGCGACCTCTTCCACCTAGAAGGACAAGGGCAGCAGGCGCATGGGAAGAGCACCACCTCCAAGTTCTCCTCCAAGTCACACACTATCCTGGCTTAGAAGTATATCGCCGATCCTTCATCGTCGCTGGGTCAAAATCCTGGAACTCCCTACCTAACAGCACTGTGGGAGTACCTTCACCACACGGATTGCAGCGGTTCAAGAAGGCGCCTCACCACCACCTTCTCAATGGCAACTAGGGATGGGCAATAAATGCTGGCCTTGCCAGCGACGCCCAGATCCCATAAGCGAATAAAAAAACCATGCACAACATGCACCAGTGCAGATACACACACATCTGTGGGACCATTAAGTCGGATAGTAGAGTTGTTACCTGGGGCTAGAAATTCATTATAGTCCGGGAATTGACGGTACAATTAGAAAAGTTGGAGAATTAGTGCCAAGCGTTAATGCTTTAAACTGCACGCAAAATTCATGCTCACTGCTCAAGAAATGATTGGAGTCCTAATTCTTGAAGCCCAAGCTTATTGGCGTAACACTCATAGGATGGACCAATATCAGGTGCAGTCTAATCGCAAGTCAAGATTGCCACAGGCTTTTACCAGGTCTTAAAGGGGAGGTTCATTGATGCTGCAGAACCTCATTCTCAACATTGCTGGCTGTGTAGCTGCCTCAGTAAGCAGCAGCCGGTCAAGGAAAAGGAGCCAGAGGATTGAAGCAGTTGTACTCATGGCAGATCCACACCCCGGAGAGGGAGCCTGCAGATTCTGCGATCAAGCATTGGAGGCGTTGGTGTTCGCTGTGGAAAGACACAGGGCGGTGCTTTACTGGACAAGTTGCAGGAGGCCCTCGTGGCAAGTCTGCCGCACCATGTGGAGGGAGGTAGCGCAGCACATCTCGGGCAGCACTGTGGTACCCAGGATCCACACAAAGTACAGGAAGAAATTTAGCAACCTCACTCAGGTGGTCAGGGTGAGTGAATGCTTCAACAAATTTTATGTACCACCATCTGAACCACAGTCTACACGCACTGCCAAAAGCACCACACCCCCAGCACTCACCCACCAACAATCTCTACCTACCAACACTTACACCCACATCTCACCCCTTGCACACAATGACAGCTATTCAACTATGGAAGGCACATCACCACCGCGTCACTGCATGTCTCACCTGCAGGCACCAGTTCAGACATTGGCACTACGCATTCTTTAGAGGCTAGTATAGTAGCGGGATCTGCACAGGGTGAGGCACTGGTAGCTTGGGGGTCAGCTCCCCGGAGGGTGAGTTCGTGCACAAGTTCTGCTGCACAGGACTCAGATGAGTACCTCGATAGGAAGGCGTTGAGAAGAAGGGTGATGGTCATGCACACCGAGATGATAGGTGCAATGGCAAGGGTGACCGAGAGCCTCTCGGCAATGATAAGGAGCGTGGAGGAGTCCGCCTCCAACATTGCACAAGGCTCTACACACACCATGGAGCCCATCATTTCAATTCTGCAAAGGATGGTAGACTCCCAGAGAGACCGTGGCAACCCAGACCTGATGCCGTGTGTGATGGCCGATCTGGCAGCTTTCATTGCAGCACAGGCGGAAGCGACGCAACGTCTTAGTGCTGTAGTGCAGTCTATGGTTGGTGCCATCCAATCTCAGACTGCTCTCATGCCACCTTAGTTTGATGCCACACAAGCTTTGACTGCTGCCATAGTGGCTGAGTCTTTCACTGTCGACCAGGGCTTTCACGGTGTCGCAGTCGGCCAGCAATCTGTGCTCCAGATTGCTAGGGATGCTGAGGTGCTGCCCCGGGGGAGTGGCAGTGGGTCAGTGGAGCAGGACCCTGCTGTCCTCTCTCATGATGACAGCATTCCTGCTCCCACCACTGCCACTCCGCCATTGCCCTTGCCACTGCCTGTCATCCAGCCAGCCCAGACTGCTGCCGCCCATGCTGAAGTGGTGCAGTCTATAGCCGGGCCTTCCAGGCCTAGAGCTGGTTGAGGGCTTCCTGCAAGGCCATATAAAATCTCCCGCATGGACACTCAGCAGCCTTCCACCAGCCCTGCTGCAGCCACTGGGCCAACACTTCATAGGAGCACTGGATTGGCAAAGGCACAGTAAAAAGTGGCTCTAAGGGATTGCACAAGGGTGAATAGTTAATATTTTTGTTGTAAATATGAGTTCACTGATTATTGATAAATTTATTAAATCAGTTTGGATTCTTTTGTGGTGTCTCTCATTTCAGCTTTGCGCTGTGATATGGCCTGTGACAGGGATGGAATGACAGGGATGTGGTGAGCAACGGGGATCTGGGGTTTAATTCATTCGAACCGCAATCTGATGAGGCGGTCACGGACTGCCCTTCCGGATGGTCGATTGACTGGCTGCCTCCTCCCTCGCTCCTGTTCCTCCTCCTCCTTGTCCTCCCTGCACACCACTACAAAATGTGACACCCGCTCAGCTGAGTACTGGAGGGCTCCTCCCGAGCCGTCAAGGCAGTGGAACCCTTGCTTCAGCAGGCCGATGGTCTGGACGATGATGTTCCTGGTGACAGCATGGCTCTCATTATATGAGTGCTGGGCACGAGCGTTGGGGTTGCGGAGGGGAGTCATGAGCCAGGTGGGGAGCGGATAGCCGTTGTCTCCAACCAGCCAGCTGCGAGATTGACATGGTGGCTGGAAGAATGCTGGCATACTGGTCTGGCGCACGATAAAGGCATCATGCCTGCTGCCAGGATAGCAGGCATTGACACATTAAGTGAGTGGTAGCCTTTGCTGTTATGGAAGATCTCAGGATTGTTATGCGGTGCCCACAAAGCCACATGGGTGCAGCCAATGGCGCCCTGTACCGTGGGGAATCCCACTGTCTTGGCAAAGCTACATGCACGCTCGTCCTGCTTCTTTCTGGTGATGGGGAAGCAAATGTAGTCCCTTCTCCTACTGAAGGGAGCCTCTGTGACCTCCCGGATGCAGTGATGGACAGCGAACTGCGAGATGTTAGCTCTGTCTCCTGTTGCAGACTGGAGGGATCCGCTGGCGAAGAAATTGAGGGCGACGGTGACCTCGACTGCCACTGAGAGAGCCATGGACCCCTTGATCTGAGGCTTGAGGTCTGGTTGCAGAACGTGGCAGAGTTCTGTGGCCATCTCCATGGTGAAGCGGAGTCTTCTAATACACTGCTCCTCACTTAATTGGAGGTAGGAGAAATGCTCTTGGAATACCCTTGGAGGGTAAGGCCTCCTGTTGAGAGACCTGATGGCCCTCCTCCTCCCTCTGGCCACATGTTCCTGTCTTTCTTGCTGCCTCCGCTCCCTCAGCCGTAGATCCTGGAGGGCGAGGTCAACTGCCAGTACAGCCCCCCATTAATGTAACCAAGTGTAACAGTTTGATTTTTTAAAGAATAAATGTAGCTACTTTTTAGTTGCCACAACACTCCTGATACTAAATAACCTTGAAATCATGGAATGAGACTGTAGCACTATGTGAAACTGAGAAGAAAGCACTGAAGCTCCACTAACCTACAGCTGCAACTCATTACTGATGATCCCTTTAAATAACATCCCTGGAGCCAGCTTCCTGGTGCTTCACGCCAGCTCTCCCTGTCACTGTTTCCTCCAAGCACTAAGGTAGGTGGCGACAATTAAGTTTGCAGATCGGGCAGTCAGTGAGCATTGCACACTCACTGAGGTCACGATCCACCTGGCGTTGAGGCTCCTGGCGATAACTGTTAGCGGCGGCACTGTGTGGAGGGGTGGGATTTGGTGTGCGCTGCTGGATTCGCCTCACCCCGGCAATAATGCTCTAGCGCCCCATTAACGCCATCTGCTGACACTAACGGAAGGCGCTAAGGTACCGAATTTTTCCTCCCTGGTGTCTTACAAATCACATGTGAACAAAAGCAGATGGTGCAGACAGGAAAAGCAGTGGAGAGTCCTCGTTGGAGGCGCAGGATGCTTTTAAGCTCTGCTCAGCTGGATGCAGATGCTGAACCTCGGGGGCCGTCGACAAAGAGGATGATTCTGGAGAAGCAGCAAAAAATGTGTGAGGATCTGGTAGGATTTCCAGCTGCAATGTGCTTGCTGGCAGGGAGAATAGAAGATTCCATCTCAAGCATGACTGGCATGATGTCGCAGGCCATGGCTATGATGTGTTCATCCATGGAAAGGGTGGCCACCTGCATGATGCATCAAAAGCGGCAGTCAAATGAGTGCATGCTAGCCCTCACCAACAGCTTGCACACTCTGAATGCTACCTTAACAAGGATGGATAGAAACCTAGACTTGGCTGTTCATTGCCCCACTGATATGCAGCAAAGTGCTCTCCAGCTCATTGCTAGCAGTGAAGTGTGGGTGGGCCATGAGAGACATGATGGTGAAAGGGGATGTAGAACTGGGAATCTGCTCAAAGCGCTTCCACTTCTCACCCGTTGCCGCCCCCTCAGTCAGTGCCCCACATGCTGCCTCATCTCCCGATGGCCAAGTCTGCCCCTGCACAGGTGCAGGAGCAGCAGTCTTGCTGGGGCCTTCAAAACCCAAAACCCAGAGGATGTCAGCCAAGAGCATTTCAGCAGTCAGAGTAGGGAAGTGAGCAGCCTTCCACTACCACTGCTGAAGTCACAGAGGTTGCACAATGTAGAAGTGGTAGGAAGAGTAAGATGAAAGAATTCTAGTTGCACAAGGGTATGCACATGGGTGTGTTAGGCAATGTTGCACCTTGAAGGTTATGTTGAAATTTAGAAGTACATAAAATTATTTCTTTGTACCACTTTCCCATCTTGCCCATTTTTGCCTGCTGCTTGGCAAGTGGCCTTGTCCCTTGTAATGAATAGTAGGATATGAATTAACTGCGAGCAATAGATATCTGTCATTGCAGGACTGCTTTGTGCAGGGGCGGGGGGACAAGTGGGATCAGCATCTGGGTGCCAGATAGGTGCACTGGTGCAACCTAACTAAATCATGCCATTATGAGGAAATCCCAGGCAGCAATGTGTGCCACTGCTGGTGCCATATCTACATTAAGGTCCTGTTCCTCCTCCTCTTGTTCCTCCTCCTCTTGTTCCTCCTCCTCCTCCTCTGAAGAGGCTCTGTGCTCTGTGCCTTGCTCCTCCTGCAGCTCCAATCCTTGCTGCTGTGCTATGTTGTGCAGAGCGCAGCATACGACGATCATTCTGGAGACCCCGGTTGGTGTGTATTGAAGGGCTTCTCCAGATCTGTCCAGGCATCTGAAGCGCGTCTTCAGCATCCTGATTACTTGCCCTATTACACATCTCGTTGTCATTTGGCTTTGATTGTAGCGCTCTTCGGACTCATTGCTTGGCCTCTTCAAGGGTGTCATCAGCCACATCTTCAGTGGATACCCCTTGGGGGAAAAATTAGGTCACGCCCCGTTTGGGGCGCAAATATCGTCTGGACGCAAAAATTAGCGCCTGGCGCTAATTATCGCCACTGACTGGAAACTTCACTTTTACCGCCCCGGGAGGTGAGTGGAGCGCTAAATCAGGCGCTGCACACCTGTCTTAAGGTGCAAAGGCCGAGCAGTGAGGCGCTAACTCAGCGCGCGAGCGCAGCGCAGGTGCTGCCAGTTAGCGAGGGAACACAGACACACTGGCGCCGGCCAGTTCTTAAAGCAGGGGGGCCAACTTGCTCCCCAGCCACACCCTGCTCATTGCAGCCTTGAATCTCGGCCTGGAGAGACCTGTGAATCCATTTTGCTGCCAAGGATGGAGAGGGTGAGAGAACGAGCTCAGCGCTTCTCCGAGCGGGCCTTGGATGCTCTGGTTGGCGCGGTGGAGCGCAGAAGATGTATACTCTTCCCTGAGAGTGGCAGGAGGCCTTTGCCACGCGAGTACAGAAGAGTGTGGAGGGAGGTGGCTCAGAGCGTCTCCTCCAGGAGCATGGTGCCCAGGACCCATGTTCAATGCCGCAAAAAGTTCAACGACCTCACTCGGGTCGTCAGGGTGAGTGGCTTTTTCTCAATACCTCTCCATCCCTCCATCTCAACCTCACTCTATGGCCAGAGGGTCTTAAAACCCAAATGCACAACACTCATCCAACACCTATGGCCCTTTCATGAAACACACACACACATTCCACACTTTGCATACAGTAAGGGCTATTCACCTATGGGAGGCACATCAGGCAAGACCATAGCTGCATACAGTAAGGGCTATTCACCTATGGGAGGCACATCAGGCAAGACCATGGCTGCATACAGTAAGGGCTATTCACCTATGGGAGGCACATCAGGCAAGACCATGGCTGTATATTTACGCAGATGCTGTCCTTTTACTTGCAGGCCAAGCTGGCGCATAATAGGAGACAGCAGCAACGGACAGGTGGAGGGCGGCCTCAGCTGCAACCCCTCAGCGATCTTGAGGAGCGCGTCCACAGGATTGTGGCAAGCCGGGTGATCGGTCCCGTCGCCACTGGAGACGCCGACCCCGTTCTGGACAGCAATGGTAAGGTCATCACCTTTTTGTCCGCTGTCCTTCCACTTGTCCCTCACAACACCAGCCTTTGACACTTTCAATCCAACTTGCTAACTCGCTGCACTTATTCCTCCCTTACTGCCACCCTGTCCTCACGCTAAAGCCACTCTTGTACCTCCCTGCTTTCAGATGGTGATTCACCAGCTGAGGAGACGGGCCCTGAAGCCGCCAGTGGGAGTGAAGCTGCAGCCGAGGAGGAAGAGGAAGCCGGAGCATCAGTGCCACCCTCTCCCGAGGAAGCCCATGCCCACACTGGGAACACGCATTCCCTGGAGGGGAGCAGGGGGGAAGGGTCTGATGAGGGTGAAGCTCCAGGACCCAGCGGGCTGCAGCAACGCCATGGGGGTAGGGAAGAACGGGGGCCTTCTCCCCAGAGGGAGAGTATGCCAGCGACTCCTACTGCAATGGACGCAGAGGAGGAGCGGCTGATCGCAGAAATGAACACCCAGGCGGTGGGCATGCACACTGAGCTCATGGGTGCAGTGGGAAGGGTGCCCGAATGCATTGAGTCACTGGCAAGGAGTGTGGAGCACTTCGCTGTAGCACAGGCGGATGCCACACTAACGCTTAGTGCTGCAATTCAGTCACTGACTGCCGTGATCCCATCTCTGACTGCTCTCATGCAGACTCAGATTGAGGCCACGCGAGCACTGACTGCTGCCAACCTCGATGGTTCGTTCACATGTCCCCGGGGCTCTCACCGCGCCGCAGCAGGCCAGCAATCTGTGCTCCAGCAGATTGCTCCGGATGCTGAAGTGCTGCCCCGTGGGAGTGCCAGTGTGTCGGGCGAGCAGGGAGTTGCTGTCCTCTCTCACGATGACAGCATTCCTGCTGCCAACACTGTCACTTCTCCACTGCACTTGCCACCGCCTGTAGGACAGACTGCTGCCGCCCATGCAGAGTTGGTGTAGTCTGCAGCCGAGCCCTCCAGGCCCAGAACTGGTCGAGGCCGTCCTTCAGGGGCATCTGCAGTGTCAGGGTCTGACAATCTGCAGCCTTCCACCAGCCTTGCTGCAGCCACTGAGGTCCCATTACGGAGGAGCAGTAGGGTTAGAAGGGGGGAAGTGCGCAAGGGAAGGAGATCACCCTCGAAGGGCAAAAAGTAGGAGGTGTGACCAAATGTTGGTCATTTTTTTATTAAAGGCTGAGGTTCGTGGTCCAACTTTTGTCTAGTGTTTTGGACATTATCTCCAGGTTGTGAGAACCAGTTATGTTAATGACTGTTTTTTTGTGTTTATTTCTATGAGTTTGTCATGAGGAAATGACACACACAGAGTTTCTAAAATAAATAAGTTTTTGTATTCAAAATATACATGTTTGGTGTTTGGAATCATTGGTGCCTTGGCCGGCTTAGGGGTTGCGTGCTGGGTTCATTGATGTTGTTAGCAATGGCAGAAGCCATTTCCACAGCAGGGGCCCTAGAAGCGGCTTGCTATCAGCCGCTGACGGACGGCCCTTGCAGTTTCACCATTGTGGGCCGCCCTCCCGCCTTGGTGCTGCTGATGATCATCCTCCTTGTCCTCTTCCTCCTCTTCCTCCTCCTCCTCTGGTGGTGCTCCAAGGCCTGGTGGCATTGGCTGGGTCCTGACGATTGCCATGTTATGCAACATGCAGCACACAACTATGAAGTTGGATACTCGCTCAGGCGAGTACTGCAGGGCTCCTCCAGAATGGTCGAGACAGCGGAACCGTTGCTTCAGCATGCCGATTGTGCGCTCAATGATGTTCCTGGTAGCTTGATGGCTCTCGTTGTACCGCAGCTCAGCAGGGGTGTTGGGCGTACGGAGCGGTGTCATCAGCCAGGTGCTCAATGGATACCCCTTGTCCCCGAGAAGCCAACCAACTGGCTGATGCGGTGCCTCGAAAAGTTCTGCCACAGTAGTCTGGCGCAGGATGAAAGCATCGTGGCAGCTGCCAGGATAGTGGGCATTGACAGCGAGTATCAGCTGTCTGTGGTCACAGACCAACTGAACATTCAAGGAATGGAACCCCTTTCTGTTCCGGAATTCCTCGGCATTCTCATGTGGAGCACGCAAAGCCACATGCGTGCAGTCAATGGCGCCCTGCACCATGGGGAAGCCCGCTATCCTCGCAAAGCCCAGAGCGCGGTCACGCTGCTTGTCTGGGGTCATAGGGAAAGAGATGAACTCTCGTCTCCTTTTAAAGAGGGCATTTGTGACCTGCCGGATGCAGCAATGCACCGCGAACTGGGAGATATTGGCGAGGTCCCCAGCAGCAGCTTGAAATGAGCCAGTAGCATAGAAGTTGAGAGCCACTGTGACCTTCACTGCCACCGACAGAGACGTCCTGGACCTCAGTTGAGGCTGCAGGTCTGGCTGCAGCAGGTGGCAGAGCTCAGTGACCACCTCCTTGCTGAATCGCAGCCTTCGCAAACACAGCTCCTCAGACATATGAATGTAGGAGAGCTGTTCACGATATACCCTGGGAGGGTAAGCTCTCCTGTACATACGCCTGTTGGCCCTCCTCCGTCTGGCCATCATTGCCACTCTCTCTCTGCGTCTCTGTGTCCTCCGATTCAGCTGGAGCAGGACGACGCCCCCAATCAGTGCAGCCCCCATAGTCTCTTTGCAAGCAAAGTTATGAAGGACAGCAACCAAAGTACCAGCGAAGTTAGGATCAGTAGGCAAAACTACCTCACACAGCGTTGACTCAATGCAGAAGTCTCTCTTTCTCTCTCTCCGAATCTCTCTCTCTCTCTCAGAACGAGTGGTGCAAAAATGTCAACCACAGAAAAAGACAGGAAGAGGCCCCCTTTAAATAGCGCCCCCCCCAGCCCCACAGCGATTGATAGCGTTCCAGTCTTCCGGTCGTTGGATGCGCCAGGCGGTAAGGCAGGGGGCGCCACTCAATTTCCGCTCCGGGGCGCCACAAGGGCGTTGCACCATGGAATGACGTCACAATCTGCGCGCGCAGGTGGTCGCAGCGGTAAAGTTTAGCGCCGCCGCACAATGTCCAGTTAAGTTCCCGAGCGGCGCAAACATCGCTGCGCCCGGGCACTAGCGGCTTTGCGCCCCATTAGTGCCCTCTTAAGGCGCTAACGGGAGGCGCAACCAACTGAATTTTTACCCCCTTGTCTCCAAGCAGCCAGCCGGTAAGTCTGTTCAGAGTTGTGAAGAGCTGAGGGAGGGTGGACTGGCGCAGGATGAATGAATCATGACAGCTCCCTGGGAATCTGGCATACACATGGATGATGATCTTTTTATGGTTGCAGACGAGTTGCACATTGATGGAGTGGAAGCCCTTTTGGTTCACAAACATTCCTGGATTATCTGGGCCTTGATGGCCACATGTGTGCAGTCAATGATGCCTTGCACCTATGGGAAGCCAGCCAGAGCTGCGAACCCGAGCGTACGCTCATTCTGACTGGCTTCATCAATGGCAAAATGTACATAAGTGCCTGCCTTGTCAAACATGGCATTGGTCATCTGAGTGTTGTATTTGTGGGCAGCCGACTGTGAAATCCTGAAAATATCTCCTGAAAATCCCTGGAAGGCGCCGAAGGTGAAGAAGTTGAGGGCGGTGGTCACTGGTAACGTGTGTCCACCAGGTCCACTTGGCAGCAGGTCTTCTTCCAGCAGGCTACAAATGTCTGCCATGACCTGACGCGATACCTGAGCCTCTTGAGGTACTGGTATTCAGTCATGTCCAGGAAGCTGATCCTCTGCCTACATACCCTGTGTTGGGGGTACCACCTCCTGCAAGCTCCACCCCTCTGCTTATCCCCTCGCTCCTGTGGAGCAGCAGGTTGGTGAGGAGAAGGCCGCTGCTGCTCCTACTGATGTTGTTGCTGCTGTTTCTCATCTTGGTCCTCATCTGAGGTCCAAGGTGAAACAGCATAAGATCCTTTCTCATTACTGTCCTTATGTCATCCTTTATTATCAGGGCTAACCCCCCTCCTTTCCATTCTGCCTGTCTTTTCGAAACATCAAGTTCCCTGGAATATTTAGTTTCCCACCTTGGTCACCTTGCAATCACATC
This sequence comes from Squalus acanthias, assembly GCA_030390025.1. NCBI lineage: Eukaryota > Metazoa > Chordata > Chondrichthyes > Squaliformes > Squalidae > Squalus > Squalus acanthias. The sequence continues at coordinate 84,633,154 of CM059432.1, forward strand.
ACTGTAATGGCTATTAGATCAAAACTATTTATCTCTATTTGTGCCATTAGTTCATCTATCTTATTACGAATGCTTCATGCATTCAGATGAAGAGCCTTTAATTTTAACTTTTTACCATTATTCCCAGCTTTCACCTTATTCACTGATGCACTATTACCGTTAAACTCTCTGGGGGCGAAACTCGGTACCTTAGCACCTCCAGTTAGTGCCTGGCGGGGGCACTAATGGGGTGCTGAGGCAGTAGCGCTGCGGCGAGGCAAATCCAGCACTGCACGCCAAATTTGGCCCCCCTCCCGCCCCGTAGCAACGCCTCTACGAGTTAACGCTGGTCACTTCAGTGCCAGGCAGATCGGGATGTCAGTGAGTGTGCAATGCTCACTGTGCGCCCGATCTGCCAAATTGAGTATCGCCCCCTGCCTTAGCGCCTCACCCCGACAGCAACAGGGAGAGGAGGCATGAAGCAGTTGGTAGCCGGCTCCAGGGGCGCTACTTAAAGGGAGCATTAGTAATGAGTCGCAGTTGTCAGGTTTGTGCAGTTCCACTGCTTCCTTGTCAGTTTGAGATAGTTCAAGAGTTGAATTCAGTCATTCAAAGGTTGTTTAGTCTCCGGAGTGTTGCGGCTTCTAAAAATTAGTTACATTTATTCTCACAAAATATGGAAGTGCTGCACTTCCTTATATTAATGGGGGCTGTACTGGCAGTCGACCTCACCCTCCAGGATCTACTATGGAGGGAGTGGAGGCAGCGAGAAAGATTGGAACATGTGGCCAGAGGGAGGAAGAGGGCCATCAGGGCTGTCAACAGGAGGCCTTACCCTCCGAGGGTATTCCGACAGCCATTCTCCTACCGCCAATTAAGCCAGGAGCAGTGTCGTAGTAGGCTCCGCTTCAGCAAGGAGGTGGTCACAGAACTCTGCCAACTCCTGCAACCAGACCTCGAGCCTCAGATCAGGATGAGGACGGCTCTCTCAGTGGCAGTCAAGGTCACCGTCGCCCTCAATTTCTTCGCCAGCAGATCCTTTCACTCTGCAACGTGAGATATAGGTAACATCTCGCAGTTGATCGTCCATTGCTGTATCCGGGAGGTCACAAAGGCTCTCTACAGTGGGAGAAGGGACTACATTTCCTTCCCCATCACCAGAGAGAAGCAGGACGAGCATGCATGTGACTTTGCCAGGATAGCGAGGTTCCCTACAGTGCAGGGGGCCATTGGCTGCACCCACGTGGCTTTGTGGGCACCGCATAACAATCCTGAGATCTTCCATAACTGCAAAGGCTACAACTTACTTAATGTGCAGTTGGTATGCGACCACAGACAGCTAATCTTCAATGTGAAATAACAACAGAAAATGCTGGAAACATTCAGCAGGCCAGGCAGCATCCGTGGAGAAAGAAACAGAGAACACGTTTCAGGTCTGTGACCCTTCGTCAGAACTGGTAAAAGTTGGAGATGTAACAGGTTTTAAGCAGGTGCAGAGGCAGGGAAAGTGGGGGGGAGGGGAGGAAGGAACTGAAGGGACAGTCTGTGCTAGGATTGAAGGCAGGAGAGATTAAATGTTGCAAATGGGGATGGCAGAATCATCAACAGCTGTTGCCTGAAAAAATGGGGGGTATATAGTCTGAAATTGTTGAACTCAATGTTGAGTCCAGAAGGCTCTAAAGTGTCTAATCAAAAGATGAGGTGCTGTTCCTCGAGCTTACGTTGAGCTACATTGGAACAATGTAATAGGCCGAGGATGGTGAGGTCAAAGTGGGAGTGGAGCGGAGAATTAAAGGGACAAGCGACTGGAAGCTCGGGGTCACCCTTACAGACTGAATGGAGGTGTTCCGCAAAGCAGTCACCCAATCTGCGTTTGGTCTCCCCAATGTAGAGGAGACCACATCATGAGCAACGAATACAGTATACTAGATTGCAAGAAGTACAAGTAAATCGCTGTTTCACCTGGAAGGTGTGTTTGGGGCCCTGGACAGTGGGAAGGGAGGAGGTAAAAGGGCAGGTGTTGCATCTCCTGCGCTTGCACGGGAAGGTGCCGTGGGGAGGGGAGGGGCTGTTGGGGGCGATTGAGGAGTGGACCAGGGTGTTGCGGAGGGAGCGGTCCCTTCGGAATGCTGAAAGGAGAGGGGAGGATAAGATGCGTTTGGTGGTGGGATCATGTTGGAGGTGGCAGAAATGGCAGAGGATGATCTGTTGAGTGTGGAGGCTGGTGGGGTGAAAGGTGAGGACAAGGGGAACCCTATTGTGGTTCTGGGAGGGAGAAGGGGTGAAAGCATAAGTGCGGGAAATGAAACGGACATGGTCGAGGGCCATGCCAACCACGGTAGAGGGGAATCCTCGGTTGAGGAAAAAGGAAGACATATCGGAAGCACTGGTATGGAAAATGGCATCGTCAGAACAGATGCGGCGGAGACGGAGAAACTGGGAGAATGGAATAGAGTCCTTACAGGAAGTGGGGTGGGAGGAAGTGTAGTCCAGGTAGCTGTGGGAGTCAGTGGGCTTGTAGTGGATGTTTTTCGATTGCCTATCGCCAGAAATGGGGACAGAGAAGTCAAGGAAGGGAAGAGAAGAGTCGGAGATGGAACATGTGAAGGTGAGGGAAGGGTGGAAATTGGAAGCAAAGTGAATGAAATGTTCTAGTTCAGGGCGAGAGCAGGAAACGGCACCAATACAGTCATCAATGTACCGGAAAAAGAGGTGAGGGAGGGGACTTGAGTAGGACTGGAACAAAGAATGTTCCACATATCCCACGAAAAGGCAGGCATAGCTAGGGCCCATGAGGGTTCCCATAACAACACTTTTAATTTGGAGGAAGTGAGTGGAGTCAAAGGAGAAGTTGTTCAATGTGAGAACAAGTTCAGCCAGGTGGAGGACGCTGGTGGTGGATGGGGACTGGTTGGGCCTCTGTTCAAGGAAGAAGCGGAGCGTCCTCAGGCCGTCCTGGTGGGGGATGGCGGTGTAGAGGGATTGGATGTCCATAGTGAAAAGGAGACGGTTGGGGCCAGGAGACTGTTAAAGTGGCGGAGGGCGTCGGAAGAGTCACGGATGTAGGTGGGAAGAGACTGGACAAGGGGAGAAAAAATGGAGCCGAGATAGGAAGAAATCAGTTCTGTGGGGTAAGAACAGGCTGAAACGATGGGTCTACCGGGGCAGCCCTGTTTGTGGTTCTTGGGAAGGAGGTAGAAGCGGGCTGTGCGGGATTTGGCGACTATGAGGTTGACAGCCATGGAGGGAAGATCTCCAAAGGAGATGAGGTCAGTGACAGTCTTGGAAACAATGGCTTGATGTTTGGTAGTGGGGTCATGGTCCAGGGGGAGGTAGGAGGAGATGTCAGAGAGTTGGCGTTCAGCCTCCACACGGTAGAGGTCGGTTCACCAGTCAACAACGGCATCACCCTTGTCAGCAGGTTTAATGATAATGTTGGGGTTGGATCAGAGAGAACGGAGTGCTGCAAGTTCAGAGGGAGGTAGGTTGGAGTGAGTGAGGGGAGCAGAGAAATTGAGACGGCCGATGTCACGCCGGCAATTAGCAATGAAAAGATCTAGAGAGGTTAAGAGGCCAGAGGAAGGGGTCCAGGTCGAATGAGAATTCTGAAAGCAGGAGAAAGGGTCAGCCGTGCGGGGGGAAGACTCCTGGCCAAAGAAGTGCCGAGATCGAAATTCATTGAGATGGGTCGTAAGGGGATGAAGCTCAGGCATTTGCTGAGGACTGATCGTTCGGGGTCAGAGAGGGGAAGGTCAGAGGGGATAGTGAAAACACGGCAGGGGGTGAGACTGGAAGAAGGGATAGGGTCAAAGGAAAGTGAAGGGGAAGAAGGCTCCGGAGGGGCGTTGGTGTCCAAGAGATGCCGAAGCTTGCGATCCTTGACATCTGAAAGGAAGAAAAAAAGTTTTTTGTTGAAGCACCGGATGAGTCAAAGGATGAAATGGAACTGTGGACCAGGACAGCTTTGAGATAGAGTGCGTCGGTGCTGTTGAAGAGAGAGGTCAAGAGTGTACATGTGGCGGCGTATTGCGTTGAGCGTAGATCTCAGGATGCAGCGAGAGCAGCAGCTCGAGGAACGCTGAATATCTTGGAGATATTTGTAACACTGGGTGGATCCGAAACACGAGAGGTGGAATTTCAGTTGGAATCCACGTGGAATAAGTCGGAACCGGAGACAGTTGCTGAGGAAAGAGATGTGGCTGTGAAAACGAGTCTTGGGAGATATCTGATCAAACACGAGAAGGGAAACCGAAAGCAATGAAGATGAACAAACCGAGATCTCTTCGGAGAGAAGAGCAGAACTTCTTCAAGGTGGGCATTCCTAGAAGAGAAGTGGCAGTGAACCAAACACGAATACATTAGCTAAATACAGCGGATGCTGGAAATCTGAAATAACAACAGAAAATGCTGGAAACACTCAGCAGGCCAGGCAGCATCCGTGGAGAGAGAAACAGAGTTAACGTTTCAGGTCTGTGACCCTTCGTCAGAACTGGAAAAAGCTGGAGATGTAACAGGTTTTAAGCAGGTGCAGAGGCAGGGAAAGAGGGGGGAGGGGAGGAAGGAACTGAAGGGACAGTCTGTGCTAGGATTGAAGGCAGGAGAGATTAAATGTTGCAAATGGGGATGGCAGAATCATCAACAGCTGCCGCCTGAAAAAATGGGGGGGTTTATAGTCTGAAATTGTTGAACTCAATGTTGAGTCCAGAAGGCTGTAAAGTGCCTAATCGAAAGATGAGGTACTGTTCCTCAAGCTTACGTTGAGCTTCATTGGAACAGTGTAAGAGGCCGAGGACAGAGACTATAAACACCCTCATTTTTTCAGGCGGCAGCTGTTGATGATTCTACCATCCCCATTTGCAACATTTAATCTCTCCTGCCTTCAATCCTAGCACAGACTGTCCCTTCCGTTCCTTCCTCCCCTTCCCCCCGCCTTTCCCTGCCTCTGCACCTGCTTAAAACAGAGAAACTGGAGAAAGATGTGAGTTCAGCACTTGGGCAGTGTCGAAGTTTTGACTTCTGAGTAAGACTCTTGAAACAATATCATCAAAGAAGGCTTTATGATTTACTTTACTTGCAAGGAGAATGCAACCGTAGCCAAATAGCTACGATGACACACTGAAAAATCACAGAAAATTGAATATTCTTATACACTGATAATACAAGCTTTCCATATCACATGACATGTTGTTTAAGGTAAGCTAAGTTAAAAGTTAAAAAAACATAAGAAATGCCTTACGATGAGACTAGCTAATCTCTACAAAATAGAGTCTATAGGGCTGGATTTTGAATGACCCATGGAGTCGGGTTTGGAGGCGTGTGGGGGGTTAAATTTGCGGGGTCGGGGTTTCCGACCCCATCCCGACTCCATCCCGCCTCCACGCAATTTTGACATAATCAGTCGCGGGGTTCCCGATTCCGTCCCGCCTCCAAGAGGCGGGAGCGGCCATTAAAGCCCTTAACAAGCTCTAAATTGGCTCTGTAATGCGATTTTGAAACGCTGTAGCTAGTTTAACCTTCTTCTGACGTGAAGCACGCCTGGTGTGAAACACTCCAGTGAAACCTGACGGGAGCACTTGTGCATAGGTGACTTTCGGCTGCAAGTGCACTATTACAACGGAGATGTGATGTGATGAAGGTGGTAGTGGTGCTAGTAGTATTAGGTCTGAACATTGCCTCTGATGCTGCTGCATTGAATGTCTTAAGAGACTGCCTGGGACGACTTACTTTACTTGGGGAAAAAAGTCTCTCTCTCTCTCTCTCTCTCTCTCTTCTCTCCCCTCCCCCCCCCCCCCATTCCAGGTCCACTCACATCATAAGCCAGGCAACCCCTCTCTCACCAACAGTCTCTGAGACTAGGCAGTCAGTACTGATGACATCATCAGAGGCGGGTTTCAGACTGAAAACACTAATTAGATCATGGGTTCCCACATGCTCCAATTTAATTGCCCAATTAAGTGAAAATTGCATCAGGCACCCACATTAATCTGGAGTCGGGGGGGAAACACGAAATGCGGATTACACGACCCCAACCCGACCCCAAGACAAAATCCAGCCCATATCTGTTCTTCTCCCACCAAGGCCAAGGCGCCTGGCTGTTTACTTCACTAGTTCTTGGTTATCTCAAGTTGATTAGAAGAAGCCTTTTTTTCTCTGTGCTAGCAGACTTTGCTGACAGCATAGTCTGCAAGTTTAAATTCATCTTCATGAGAAACATAACAACTTTATCTTTTTTGCCAAACAAGTCAGAGTCGGCCATTTTGTATCATTCTTTGTCTCAAGGAAGCCATTTTGTCCGAGACAAAAACTGCACTTCCACAGCAGGGGGGAACCTTGGAGGAAGTTTGGCCCAGTGGGCTAGGGGAAGTAAGGGAAGTGGCAGAGGCAGCTGAACGGATGGTCTCAATCTTAGAGACAAAGAAGTCCATGAGCTCCTCACACTTGTTATCGGAGGTGAGGTTAGAGGAGACAGGGGAGAGGGGTTTAAGAAGATGGTTAGCAGTAGAGAATAGGAGCCGGGGTTTATCTTTGCATTCCAGAATGATTCTGGAATAGTGAGCAATTTTGGCAGACGAGAGCAGAACCAGATAATACTTTATGTGGTCCAGCCAGATGTGGCGCTGAATGGCTAAACCAGTTGTCCACCATATCCGTTCAAGTCTGCGTCCCTTGGACTTAAGGGAGTGAAGATGAGAGCTGTACCAGGGGGAACGGCCAGGGTGAGAGAGGGTAGGGACTAGGGCATCAAAGGTGGAGGTGAGGGTGTGTTTGAGCAGATCGGTAGCTGCAGAAATGTCATGGTAAATGGAAGGCCAGATGCTGGACAGTTGGGATTTCATAAGTGCAGTTGTAAGAGAGTTGGGAGAGAGTTTTTTTCCAGGGGTGGACACAGAAGGAAGTAGGGTTGTGGGGGCGGGGGGGGGGCGGCGGGGATGGGTGGTGGAAGGGGGATGTGGGTGGAGAGCAATATGAGGAAATGGTTAGAGATGGCCTTATCTGCAATTGACACGATGGGAGTAGCGAGGCCACAAGAGACGGCAAGGTCGAGGGGATGGCTGTGAATATGGGTTGGGGTGTTTACATGGAGGGAGAGATTAAGGGAGGATAGGAGGCTAGTGAACTCAGAGGAGAGAGAGCATGATGAATTGAGACTTAAGACTTGTTTTCAGACAGAGAAATCTAAGAGCAGAAGACTTCAATTATGAAGAGTTATGCTAAGTTAATGGGCTGGGAAATAAATGCTGGCTTTGCCAGCGACGCCCACATCCAATGAATGAATAATAAAAAGTAGTGGTCATTAGTTTCCATTAGTTGGCTAGACAGGGACAAATTTAAGATAATCACAAAAAGAATTACAGGGGAGTTTAGAAAAACTTTCTTTATACAGGGAACAATTAGAATCTGGAATTTTCTGCCACAAACTGGTTTTGAAGCAGAACCTATAAATTTGTTTAAAAGGGAATTAGCTGCTTGGAAAAAGGTAATATTTAAGAGATTGGGGAGCGCACAGGAGAGTGGGATTCAACAGTGGAGAAAAACACTGGGATTCCAAAAGTACAGAATAGGACAAAAAGAGGTTAAATTGCTAGTTTGTAAATGGGGAATTACTTGTTATAGAGAGAGAGATATTGACTTGCTGAGTAGAACAGAAGCAATTTGGGTACACGTGGATCAAGCTATTGGTCCAAAATTGTTCATTTGTACCTGTTATAACCCTTCAGGTAAAAGGAGCCCATCAGTATGTGGCATCAGTGTTTACTACTAAAGATGATACTGAGTGACCAGTGCTGCTGCATAGAGGCGATGCTAAAATTGAATATGTAGAAATAGATGAAAAAATAGTTCTGGGCTGGATGGCATTCACATTAGGGTGCTGAAAGAAATGTCTGATATTTTGAACAGATCACTGCGGTCTGGGATAGTTCCCATGGACTAGAAAATGACCCATGTGGTACGTACAGTGTCAGCAGTGGCTCAGTTGGTAGAACTCTCATCTGAGTTAGAAGGTTGTGCGTACAAAATCTCGGCTGACACTTCAGTGTAGTAATGAGGGAGCAGTGCAATGTTGGGTGAGACGTTAAACTAAGGCCCCATCTGGTCTCTTAGATCGATGTAAAAGATCCCATGGCACTATTCGAAGAAGAGCAGGAGACTTCTCCCACTGACATGGCCAATATTTATTCCTCAACCAAAATCACTGGAAAAACAGATTACCTGGTCATTGGGCCAAAAATTCGGCCGAATACGGGAGAGTACCCACTGCGTACTCACCCGTATTCGTTCCCGAAGTGCCGGTTTCCTGCATGCAGGGGAAACCGGCACTTCCGGTATGGCGAAGGGGGCGGTTCCTAGGTGAACCGCATGCGCACTAGAGGCTGCGCGCACGCAGCACACTTAGGTTTTTTTTCAGGTTTCAACGCGAGGGTAAGTATGGAAGATTTTACACAAGTAAAAAGGAGGCGTAAGACCCCTTTTGAACAAGGTAAGTAGTTAATTAAGTATAATTTTAAATTTTTTTCAACAGGTTTATCTTTTTTAGAGACTTTAAAGAAAGGTAAGTTTATTTTTATAACTTTTAAAAAGAATTTAAATTTTTTCAAAAATTTAAATTTTCGTTGAAAGTGGTTAATTTATTTAACTATAGTTATTTTATTAATGTGATGTTTTTTTTTTTAATTTATTTGAGGTTTAGCTGTTCTTTTGGGGCCGATTTCAATTCACAGATTTGACAGGTCTCCTGTCAAATCTATGAATGAAAGATGGTCTGCTGCCATTGGCTCTCCGTGGCCCACGTGATCCCAGGAGTCGCATCGCACTAACTGCGCTCCTGGGACACGCAAGCACTGCGCACCGGCACTAGGGAGAGGCCCAGGACCTGAAGTTCCTGTGGGCCCGAAACACAATGGCAGGCGCGGTGGGTAAGAGCGCGCGCGATCCTTACCCCTGCGGCAAGCTGGCCACCCGAATTTCTAGGCCATTATCTCATTGCTGTTTGTGGGACCGTGCTGTGCACGAATTGGTTGCCATGTTTCCTACATTACAACAGTGACTGCACTTTAATATGTACTTCATTGACTGTGAAGTGCTTTGGGACATCCTGAGGTTGGGAAAGGCGCTCTATAAATGCAAGTCTTTCAAGTCTTTTTTTTCTTTCTATATTTAAAAAGGGCATTAAGTCAGAAACAGGAAATTATTGGTCAATAGTTTAACAAATTGCTAGAATATGTTATTAAAGATTTGTTGTACGATAATCTAGAAAGAGTAGAGGCTATTAGGGGATCCCAGCGTGGCTTCGGGAAAAGGAAATCCTATCTCACCTACTTGATAGAATGTAGTTGTTAATGATAGCAGCTCCATGTGAGAACTGGTCACTAGTTTTATGTTGGGTCCTTTGTTTTTCACCATCTTTATTAATGACCTGGATCAAGGCATTGGGAGAACCGTCCAAAAATCCCACAGGAAAAGTGGTCCAACCGTGGCCAACAAGAGAAGTTAAAGATAGTATTAGATCAAAGGAAGAGGCTTATAACGTTGCCAAAAAGAGCAGTAAGCCTGAGGATTGGGAGGATTTTACATTTTCAGCAAAGGAGGGCCAAGAAATTGATAAAGAAAGGGAAAACAGAATATGAGAGTAAACTAGCGAGAGACATAAAAGCAGACTGTAAAAGCTTCTATAGGTAAGTAAAAAGGAAAAGATTAGCGAAAGTAAATGTGGGTCCCTTACAGGCTGAGACAGGAGAAATTATAATAGGGAATAAGGAAATGGCAGTGAAATTAAACAAATACTTTGTATCTGTCTTCACGGAAGAAGATGCAAAAAACCTCTCGGAAATAGTGGAGAACCAAGGGTCTAGCAAGAATGAGGAACTGAAAGAAATTAGCATGAGTAAAAAAATAGTACTGGAGAAATTAATGGGACTGAAAGCCAATAAATCCCCTGGACATGATGGCCTACATCCGAGGGGTTTGAAGGAGGTGGCTGTAGAGATAATGGATGCATTGGTTGTCATCTTCCAAAATTCCATAGATTCTAGAAAAGATCCTGTCCTGCACATGAAAGATATCTGGAGTTATAGAAGATAGGTGGTGATATCAGTTATTGCAGTTTCCTGGAGCTTGTCTGATAGCCTTTGAGGGCCGGAGAGGAGTTTCCCAGAGTTTCTTGTTTTAAATTGGCATAAGGTTTATTCCTGTGTTTTTTCTGCCTCTCCCAGAATATTGTGTGACTGTGGAGGGGGTAGAGGGTTGTGAGGGTGGGGATGATGATGAATGTAGGTCGCACCATGCTGGAAAGCGACAGGCCTGATGAACTAGCTGATCTTTTCCTCTCGTTTTTAATGGTCCGGATTTTGTGGTCAGCGATGAATGAATGGTGCTCACCATTCATTACGCTTACACTTGCCCACAGAATTTCTGTGGGCTTTTACACTGCGATTTAAGGTTATCAGATAGTCAAAGCAGCGCGGAGCCATCTACAGGGGATCTGGGACCTGTGTGAAGAGGGCAAGCAACAGCGTGTCTCTTCAACCAATCAGATTGAAGAATCCTTCACGCAGCGTCTAAACCAGGAAGTATAAATAAGAATATTTAATTCAGTGTAAAATCATGCACAGAAAGTAAAATAAAAGAATGAAAGAGAGAGATACAAGAGACAGAAAGAAAAACTAAAAAATTACATTTTACATTTTTTTAAAAATCCCCAACAATAAATAAAATCTGAAGGAATGGGACTTCACATTTGTATAAGTAAATTTTCAGGGCAGAGAAGTTGTTTGGCAGTAATTAGACTTATCATGCCGTTAAAAATTCACTTACACTTTTCCTGGCTTGTTTATGTGGTGTCCAGTGGGAAAGTACCACAACTTCACGCCCTTCAACTGTTTCAGTGCCAAGTTTCCCGGCACAGCTTGTGGAGGAGCAGGGCAACTCGGGCAGCAACTTCCTGATTTCTGTGTTTAAATGCGCATGTGCGGATGTCGGTAGTTGGTGTCCGATTTACTCTTTAATAATGGTGAGGGCTGATAGCCTCACCGTTCTGTTCTGTAATACTATGGCCATGAAATTGGAGCCTTTAGCGCCGGGCATTAAGGCTGGCTTGAAGAAAAAATGGCGGCCACCCTGCTTCCGGCAGGTCTTGCAGCAGCTGCCATTTTGGGCAAGTCTGCAGCGTGTCGTTGCCTGCACTCGCTGCAGATATTTAGATGAGGTAGATGGTGACGTTAATGAGTGCGCAATGCTGATTTGACGCACGATCTGCCATTTTTAACGTCGCCGCTCCATTTAATGCACTCTCCTGATCACAACCAGCTGACCATGTGTTTAGCAGCAGGAAGGACTCCACAGCAGCCCTGCTCAGAGGCAACCAGACCTACAGCCTCAGAGCAGAGTTGTGACGGCTCTCCCAGTGGCCCTCAAGGTCACCGTGGCCCTCAATTTTTATGCCACCGGATCTTTCCAGTCTGGAGCAGGCAACATAGCTAACATCTCCCAGTTCGCCATCCATTGCTGCATCCGGGAGGTAACAGAGGCTCTGTACTCCAGGAGAAGGGACTTCATTGTCTTCTCTCTGAACAGAGAGAAGCAGGATGACGTGCATGTGGCTTTGCCAGGATATCGGGTTTCCCCATGGTGCAGGGCACCATCGACTGCACACACGTGGCTTTGCGGGCACCGTATACCAATCCTGAGATGTTCCATAACTGCAAAGGCTACCACTCACTTAGTGACTCTGCCACCTCCTGCAACAAGACCTCGAGCCTCAGATCAGGTCGACCACGGCTCTCTCAGTGGCAGTCAAGGTCACCGTCGCCCTCAATTTCTTCGCCAGCGGTTCCTCCAGTCTGCAACAGGAGATATAGCGAACATCTCTCATTCCATCCCTGTCACAGGCCATATCACAGAGCAAAGCTGAAATGAGAGACACCACAAAATCATCCAAAGCCCATGAATAAATTTATCAATAATCGGTGAACACATATTTACAACAACAATATTAGCTATTCACCCTTGTGCAATCCATTAGTGCCTCTCGTTACAGTGCCTTTGCCTACTCTAGTGCTCCTAGAAGTGTTGGCCCAGTGGCTGCAGCATGGCAGATGAAAGGCTGCTGAGTGTCCGTGTGGGAGACTTCAGATGGCCTTGCATGACGCCCTCGACCAGCTCTGGCCCTGGAAGGCCCGGCTGTAGACTGCACCACCTCAGCATGGGCGGCAGCAGTCTGGGCTGGCTGGATGACAGGCAGCGACAAGGGCAATGGCGGCATGGCAGTGGTGAGATCAGGAATGCTGTCATCCTGAGAGAGGGCAGCAGGTTCCTGCTCCACTGACCTACTGCCACAACCCCGGGGCAGCACCTCAGCATCACTACCAATCTGCTAGAGCGCAGACTGCTGGTCTGCTGCGACACCGTGAAAGCCCCGGTGGACGGTGGTTGACCCAGCCACAATGGCAGCAGTCAGAGCTTGCGTGGCATCAAGCTGAGACTGCATGAGAGCAGTCTGAGAATCAATGGCACCAACCATAGACTGCATTACAGCACTAAGACGTTGCGTGGCTTCCGCCAGTGCTGCAATTGAAGCTGCGACATCGCCCATCACACGCAGCAGAAGGTCTGGGTCGCCACGGTCTCTCTGGGAGTTTACCATCCTTTCCAGACTGGAAATGATGGGCTCCATGGTGTGCGCAGAGTTCTGTGCAATGTTGGAGGCGGACTCCTCCACGCTCTTTACCATTGCCGAGAGGCTCTCAGGCACCTTTGCCATTGCACCTATGATCTCCGTGTGCATGCCCATCACCCTTCTTCTAAAGGCCTCCCCATCGATGTCCTCATCTGAGTCCTGTGCAGCAGACTTCGTGCCCGAACTCGCCTTCCAGGGAGCTGGCTCCCAAGCTACCCTTCCCCCTTGGCCTTGCTGCAGCCCACTCGTCCCCGGTGCATCACCCTGTGCAGATCACACTACTATACTAGCCTCTAATGAATGCGTAGTGCCAGTATCTGAGCTGGTGCCTGCAGGTGAGACATGCAGTAACGCGGTGTGTTCTTCATCCTCCTCTTCTCCCACCTCGCTCTCTATGGTGCCCTCAGGGACAGGCTGCTCAGCTGTTTGCTCATTATCTGAAGGCATAAATGCACAAGAGTCGGGTTAAGGTGAGGGGAGGGGGGCAGGAAGGGAGAAAGTCATGCATACAGCATGATTAGCTGGAAAGTGCGAAACACTTGTGGGGTGAGGAGGAAGTGGAATGTGAGAAGGAGTAGGGATGAACATACCGTTGTTGTCCCCAAGGGGGTCAATGTTGCCGGTGGCCACGGCGCCCACCACCTGGTGCCCAATGATTTGCAGCACTCTATTCTCCAGCTCAGAAAGTAGTTGGGTGTCAGCTTGTCCCCCACCTGTGGGCTCCTGCTCCCTCCTGTTGTGAGTGACCTTGGCCTGCAAGAGAGAGGAAAGTGTGTGAGTGAGTGTGGAGCAATGTGTTTGGGAGATGTGCCTGCCCAAGTTGAATAGCTGTCATTGTGTGCAAGGTGTGTGATGTGGCTATGAGTGTTGGTAGGTGGAGATTGTTGGTGGGTGAGTGCTGGGGGTGTGGTGCTTTGGGCAGTGTGTGCAGACTGAGGTTTACACAGTGGTATGTAGCATTTGTTGAAGCATTGACTCACCCTGACCACCAGAGTGAGGTCGTTAAATTTCTTCCTGCACTGTGTGTAGGTCCTGGGGACCACAGTGCTACCCAAGACCTGCTGGGCCACCTCCCTGCACATGGCACGAAAGACTTGCGGCGAGGGCCTCCTGCCACTTGCCGGGTACAGCACCGCCCCCCGTCTCCCCACAGTGAAGACCAATGCCTTCAATGCCTGGTCGCAGAATCTGCCAGCTCTCTCCCTGGGTGGTTGATCTGCCATAATGACACCTCCTTCAATGGTTCGGTTCCTTCTCTTTGGCCTTCTGCTGCTTGCTGTGACAGTTGCAGAACCAGCAATGCTGAGAATGAGGTTCTGCAGCATGATTGAACCTCCCCTAGAACTGGAAAGAGCCTGTGGCAATGATGACTAGCAATTAGACTGCACCTGAAATTGCTTAGCGCTTTGAGTCTAACGCCACTGAGCTAGGTCATTAGCGCTTGATTTAACGCTCCCATCCTTTCTTTGAGCGATGATACTGAATTTTGCGTGCAGCGAGATTCATTAGCGCCTGGCGCTAAATCTCAAACTTTTCCAAAGTTAGAGCCCATTCCTGGGCTATAATGAATTTTGCCCCAAGATATCCATTCATACTCCATCAGCAGCCTGTAAGTGAGTAGAGATTGTGGAATGAGGGGGAAGTGGGATGTGAGAAGAAGGATTAGGTATGAGCATACCGTCATCATCAGCAATGCTTTCAGCTTCTTCGCTCGCCACGGACTCTGTGACGGCCCCTCCAATTATGTCCAGAACTGCTTCCTTCAGCTCCATCAGGTCCTGAAGTCTGGCTTCCCCTCCACCCGTCTGCTGCTTCTTCCGCAGTTGTGTGCCACCTTTGCCTGCAAGGGAAAGGGTAGTTTGTCAGTGAGTGTGGTGCAATGTGTTTGGGTGATGTGCCTGCCATGGTTGAAAAACTGGCAAGGTGTGAGATGTGGGTGTGAGTCTTGCAGCAGTGGTAAGTGTGTGAGGGTGAAGTGAAGCTATGATTGTGAGGTATGAGTGGTGATTGCTAGAGATTGTTGGTAGGTGAGTGATGGGGGTGCAGTGCATTGAGCAATGTGTGAGGCTCGTGGTGCAGATGGTGGGATATGGCATTTGATGATGCATTCACTCACCTTGACCACTCGTGTGAGGTCAGTAAATATTTTCCGGCACCGGATCCAGGTCCTGGGGAAAATACTCATCACAGTGACGGCTTGAGTTATCTCCTCCCACAGGCCTCTGCTATTCAGCCTTGAAGGCCTCCTGACCCCCTGCGGGTAGAGGACCTCACGGCGTCTTTGTACCCCCAAGACCAAGGCCTCCAGTGCCGCATTCGAAAATAACCTTGCCCTTTCCCTTGGCTGTTGAGCCATGGCTCTGTCCACAATAACAATGAGGTGCTCTGCAACAAAGCCCCTCCCCTTTAAGTAGTGCAGAGAGCCGAGGCCAAACTTTATTGGCCAGTAGACTGCTCCCGATATTCCCCCCCCCACCCCACCCGTTCAGCGCTAAGCCAATCAGCAGCGCGTTTAGCACTGAGATCAGCGCTGCAGTCATTATAATGAGCAGGCAGCACAAATTTTGCGTGCTGCCTGCACCACTTTGAACGGGCGCGGGTACATTGCGCTGCGCGATGCCCACACCCGTTTTTGGGCCTTATCCTATGATTTTATGATATATAGACAGTCTTGTCAGATTACACTTTCTTTTTAGTTAGTCACTGTTCTTTTTGTGAAAAGTATCTTCTTTCTGCTTTTCACTTGCCTGGAACACTTTTTATATTGCTAAATTTACCCCAAATCTATTACGAAAAATTTAATATACGTTTGAATTATACCACAGATACTGGTCTGATAGAGTGAAATGCTTAATTGGCAGACTCCAGTTATTTTGCTGAATGTGCATTGCACTGAGCTTAGTGTCAAAGCAGCTTTGTGCCTTTGTGCACTGAGACAAGAGTAGACCTCTGCTCCCAGCTGGCTAGTTTTTAATGTTATTAGAGTAGGTGCAGGAGATCTACACTCTGAACATTAAAATGAATGAAAGTTCCCAAGGGGGTTCTGCTTGAGCACTTTTAAACTACAGCTTGGTACCAGCCAGAAGTTATACTGCAACTGCTGCAAACTTCAAATGGTATGGGACAACCTGCTCGAAGTATCAGGACAACTATTAGAAGTGGTCGCACAATTCCTAGTGACAGTGTGCTGGCATGACTCCCAAGCTTTAATGCCATTTTCACATAATCAAGCACCTGAACCCAAGTAACATCAATGCAAAATTGGCAATAAAGTTGTCCTACCTTGGTGTACTCCCAAACTGTTCAGCAAAGGAGCAAATAAAATCAGCATGACCCAATAGTTTTATTCCATCTTACGTGCCTCGTACATCGAGTAAATGATACAATAATGTTATTGATGCCACTACAATGTTGCTCAGTGTATTTTAAGGCAATCTGCATATGTATCCTAAAGCTTCAATGTTTTTTTATTATGGAACCAGTATAATGCCTGCAAGAAGGTAATGAGATGGAATTTATGTAATCTTTTGACCCAGGGGATTGAAGCACCGGCTCACATTTCTATGACCTTCATTAGAATGCTTTGGTTAAATGGTATTTAATGATCATGGAAAACTTGAAGAACTCAAGCACTCCCAGTGCTCCTGGCCAACACAACTGATCTAAACTTTGCAAATTTGCTTATGTGGATTTGCAGGCAGGAAATATAGCTGTACTAGATGGGTTAGTATACATTGACATTGAGCCAAGATGGCCCATTTAATGCTTTCAAGGACTCTCCCCTAACAGTTTACCTACACATCTCATTCTAAAGGAATAGAGAGTAAGCCAAGCTCTTTATTTTAAATGCTTGTTTAAATTTTTATGTAGCAAGAAGAAAAAGATATAATACAGGAACGATCAAATCCAGCGCTTTGTAGTTTTTGAAACCATTACACTGTTGTCATAATTTCATTGATATGCTGAGGTCACTTTAGTCACTGGCTTAGGAGGGTCTGAGAACTGAGGGCTTTTTACTATTCCATGGTGAGGACAGAGTACTTGTATCTGATAACTTAAACAATTTGAATTCACATTTCAGATTTCAGAGATCGAAACACTGAACATCCATAGGTGATTCCTAATCCAAACCTCAAGCTAACTCTTCCAGTCACTCAGAAGTATTCACCTGCAATATTCTGCATCTTCCCATTCATTACACAATAAGTATTCCAATCTCAGGCAGGACAGTTTCAAGTAAGCAAACTACCGAAAAAACAATTAAACTTTACCTGCAAATCTCAAGGGTTACCTCTCAAGACCTAGGCTTGCGAATAATATAAACACTGCTATGTGGAGAGTCCCGGCTGTCTTATATTTGTCAGTTGAAGCATCCTTATGGCTGTTAATGCTGCTGAAGCACTTTTAGTGGCTGCACGCACGGGTGTGCTTTGGAGAGGGCGGCAAGAGGGGCAGCAATATCCAAAATGGATGAGCGGGCATCATCTTGGCATTGCACGCCGATTGAGGTCATGCTCCAACTAATTACAATACTTTCGGCGAGTGCAGGCAATGGCAGCACTGCCAACCTGCCAAAAATGGCGGCCACTGCGGGACCCGTCGGCAGTGGGCGGAATACGATGGCCACAATTTTTGCCCCTAAAATGGGTCTTAACGGCCAGCGGTAAGACCTTGAATTTCTAGGCCAAATAGTTTCTAAAAGTTAATCTTATACACACCTTTTCAAACCATGCATGTTTGTAACAGTATACCAAAAGACGTTAATGTCTATTTTACGAGTACGATTTCTGGGTAGATATTTTTAAGTCAATTTTATGGTTTGCCAAGATATTGATCGCCATCTTTCAACATGCATTAGTAAGACAGGAGGGTCAAATGTAGTCTTGAGCTGGAGAGAGGGCATCTGTCCAGATTCTGATGCATAGGCAATCTAACTGTTCAGGGGCAGACTAGCTCCTCTGAAATTGCACAGGATTCTTTGGGATTCTCATGGAAAAATGGGACAGTGACTGCTGATAGTACCGTACTAAAGAACCATTTATGGGCTACTTGGGAAATCTTTCAATTTTCCATATGGCCAGTCCGCCACTGTAACTGTTGCATAGTGGGGCACAATTATTAAGTTCATGGTCCAATTACTTCCCATCTATATATCTGATCAATATCCTACACAAAGGGCTGGATTTTCATTGACCCGTGGAGGTGGGTTTGGAAGTGTGGGGGGGGTTAAAATTGCGAAAACTGGCGGGCGGGCACAAGCCCGCCTCCATGCAATTTTCATTAAATCGTGTCTGCTGGTCCCGACTCCGTCTCGCCTCTAAGAGGCGGGATAGGCTATTAAGGCCTTTAACAAGCACTAAATTGCCTCTATAATGCCATTTTGAAAGGCCTTTGTGATTTTAACCCTTTTTCTACGTGAAGCACGCCTGTTCTGAACCACGAATGTGAAACCTGGCGGGAGCACATTGGCTGGCTGGAGCACATTGGCTGGCTGGCTGGATGGATGGATGGATGGACGGACATATCTGGGAGTGGTGGTGCAAAAATATCTGGGAGCAGACTTAGGGCTGCTGCTGCTCATTTTGCATCCAAGTCCTCTCACAGCAAAGGCCAGGCAGTCTTTGCAGACCTTTAATGCAGCAGCAATGATGACATCATCAATCTTTTTATTCAAGTACAATAGTACTTATACAATTCATCAATTACATAGTAAACCATTACATTCATTGCTCACAATAAACAATAAAGCCTTAAGAACAGCTTTATGATTAACAATATAAATGCAATGATAAAATTTTACAAATAAATCAACAAGTTTACAGTACAAATACCCTTAAATAAACACACACAAACTCTATAGATTTAAAACAATAAATCTCAAAGTAAACTCCACATAAAAGAAAACAATTTAACACCAGTGTACAAATTACATAGCACCATCATAATTCAATTAGATGCTACAAATATACTACTACCCGTTTACGCCAGTCCTACTGGCATCATTTATCCATTCAATTGTTCATTCGATCGTTCATTCAATCGTTCGTTCGTTCACTCGAGCGTTCGTCCGTTCGTTCGATCGAGCGTAAATTCCAATGTGCATGTGTGCGTGCATACCATTTGTCTAAGTGCGTGCCTGCATGCGTTCGTTCATTCGATCGGATACCCAACGATCGTTCGTTCGATCGAACGTAAGTTCCAATGTGCATGCTTGCGCTCGCTCGTTCGTTCGTTCGAACGTCCACTATCGTTCGTTCGTTCGATCGAGCGTTAGTTCCAATATGTATGCGTGCGTGCGTGCGTACCATTTGTCTAAGTGCGTGCATGCGTGCGTTCGCTCATTCGTTCGTTCAAACGCTGAATGATGACATCATCAGAGGTGACTTTCAGACTGAAAACACTAATTGGGTCATGGGTTCCCACATGCTTGAACTCAATTGCCCAATTAGGTGAAAATCGCATCAATCTCCCACATCCAATTGCAGTTGGGTGGATAACACGAAAAGTGGATGACACGACCCCAACCCGCCCCAGTATCAAAATCCAGCCCAAAGAAGCACAGGTGTGAGGTGTTGGTGCATATTGAGTCACCACCAAATATCAGGAAAAGAATGATTTAATAATAATTTTGTATTTATTAAATAAATAGTTTTGATGCAATCTGCTTTTCTCTTCACCTTTAAAAGCCTTCTTAAAATTCTTTGCATAAGCTCTTGACTTATGTCACCTCACCATGTCCACTCTTCTGGAATAATGATAAAATTAATGAATACAGGACTTCATGGAGCAATGCTTTAAATGCCATAACTTTGTTCATTGTTTTAAAAACCTTTCTGATTCATCTGGGGGTAAGTGTTTTCTCTTCATTATCCCTAGCATTGCCTTCCCTTTTAAATGCATTTTGACCAAAAACATACCTTTCCTGTGTTAAATAGTGATTTTTTTTTGAAAAGCACATCTATAAGTATTTTACATAGATTTAAAAAGAACATCAAAGGGGCTACAAACTTGGTAAAATCACATTAGGAGTTAACCTCTTTAATAAGTATAGAATTTGGGCATTAGATCTTTGCGTCAATTTCTCTGTATGTTTGTTCTTATTTAGTGCAATCTGAGGCTAAGCAAAGAAAGAAAAAGAAAGAATGAAAGAACTTGCATTTATGAAGCACCTTTTATATTCTTGGAACATCCCAAAGAACTTCAAAGTCAATAAATTACTTTTGAAGTATACTCACTGTTGTTATGCAGGCAAATGTGGCAGCCAATTCACACACAGAAGAGTTGCAAACAACAAATGAGATAAATGACTAATCTTCTTTTGGTGGTGTTGGTTGAGGGATACATTTTGGCCAGGGCTCTGGGAGAACTTCCCTGCTTTTTTTTGAATCGTGCCATGAGATCTTTTATGTTCATCTGAACAAGTAGATGGGACCTTGGTTTAACAATTCTTCTAAAAGACAGCACCTCAATAATGGAGCACTCCCTCAGTACTGCACTGAAGTGTCATGTCCTGCAGTGGGGCTTGAACCCACAACCTTAGTTAGGAGGAAAGCTTACAAAAACCTTGAACATTTCGGCCTTGAAAGGAGGTGAATAAGAAGTGACCTTACAGAGGTGTATAAGATACTAGGTAGAATAAAAAAAAATAATCCAGAGTTCTACTTCAAGTTAAACCATAACTGCAGGATCAGGAGACATAGGTACCAACTGATAAAAGCCTAATTCTGGACTGATGTCAGGAAGCACTATTTCTTACAAAGAGTGTTTAATATCTGAAATGACCTTCCAGTTAGGGTAACAGAAGTAAAAACTCTGGAATCATTGAAGAGGAAGTTTGATACTGTGGTGGGGGATAGCAGATTTCTAAGGAGTGATGAGCTAAATGGCTGAATGGCAGCCTCCTCTGTAGTTATCTTTGTGGCGTTGCCTATGTACACGAGAAGAAAAAGAGCAGAAACTATGGAATTGTCCTTTCTTGTTTAGACAGGTGTGTTACGTTTTATCAAGAAATTTCATTCATGTTTTTGAACACAGGCAATAAAAATAAGTTAAAATACTAACAAAAATTGCTGGAAATACTCAGCATGTCTGTCAGGATCTGAAAAAGAAAAGGCAGGTTAAAGTTTCAGGTATTACCATCATCAGTACTGGAAACTGGAAGATAAGAGGCTGATATAATTTCCAGCTCCCATTTCTGAAAAGAGATTACAGCTGATATGTTAACCTGCCTTTTTTCAGATTCTGAAATACTTGCTGTGTAGTTCCAGCATTATCTGTTTTCACTGTCATAAAAACATTGGGTATGAAGGTATTTCATTACTGGTCTGCGTCTCTGCTTACAATCCAATCCAAAGATTGTCCTTGTCTAATTAGTATGCTTAAGAACATGCAATCATGGAAGCTTTTCAATTTTTAATGTGAGTTATACTGATTCCATAAAAATGCATTCAGAGTAACAGAAAAAACAGTGCTGGTCTCGGTGAGGATAAAGTTTTTAAAAATCGCTCAAAAAATTACATTAAAACACCAGCAAAATGACTGTTCCATGCTGCACCTAAAATTCTGTGTTTAATTTTACACCCTTTTTCAGACAGTGTAATTGCAGCAAATGTATGTGTACGGCTCTCTCGCCTGGGGGGGGGAGCCATTATAATAAGCCCAGATGAATTCCGGGACAGGGGTCGCTAGATGCGTGTAAAAGAGCGAGGAAATTCAGGCATAGTGTAATTTTATGCATAACACACCTGCGCTCAAGATTCATTGATCTTTTACGCTAGGTATTTGCATTACGTCCCGATTACACGTGTCTGTGGGTGCAAATACACAGGAAATTCCAACCAGCTTTTGAGCTCTGCACCATTTCTGTTCTAATTAAACCTTAGAATGACAACAGGTTGCCTCCCTGGTGTGAGGGTCAAGGATGTCACTGAGCGGCTGCAGAACATTCTGAGGGGGGAGGGTGAACAGCCAGAAGTCACAGTCCATATCGGTACCAACGACATAGGTAGAAAGAGGGATAAGGTCCTGCAGGCAGATTTTAGGGAGCTAGGAAAGAGATTAATAAGCAGGACCTTAAAGGTAGTAATCTCCGGATTACTCCCGGTGCCACGCACTAGTGAGTACAGAAATAGAGCAGGATAGAGCAGATGAATGCGTGGCTGGCGAGATGGTGCAGGAGGGAGGGCTTTAGATTCCTGAGGCGTTGGGACCGGTTCTGGGGGAGGTGGGACCTGTACAAGCCAGACGGGTTGCAACACAACAGGGCCGGGACCAATATCCTGGTGGGGTTTAAACTAGCTTGGCAGGGGATGGGAACCTGAGCATAGATTCAGAAGGGAGAGAAGCAAAGCTGGAAATGGAAAGCAGTAAACCAGTAAGTGAGTTTGGAAGGCAGAGGAAACAAAGGCTAGAAAATAGACAACAAAGGGGTTTAGCAGTGCTTAATGGTATATACTTCAATGCAAGGAGTCTAGTGAATAAGGCAGATGAGCTGAGGGCACAGATAGACATGTGGAAACTAATACTGAAACATGGCTGAAAGAAGGGCAGGAATGGCAGCTCAACATTCCTGGTTACAGGGTTTTCAGATGAGATAGAGAGGGGGATAAAAAAGGAGGGGGGGGGTCGCAATATTGGTTAAAGAAACAATTACAGCTGTGAGGAGGGATGATATGTTAAAAGGATCTTCAAATGAGGCCATACGGGTTGAACTGAAGAACAAAAAACAGGCAATTACACTGCTGGGAGTGTACTGTAGACCCCCAAATAGTCAGAGGGAGATAGAAGAGCAAATATGTAGGCAAATTTCTGAGAAGTGCAAAAACAATAGGGCAGTAATAGTAGGGGATTTCAATTACCCTAACATTAACTGGGATAGAATCAGTGTAAAAGGTATAGAGGGCACAGAATTCTTAAAATGCATTCAGGAGAACTTTATTAGCCAGTACGTAGCAAGCCCATCAAGAGAGGGGGCGATTCAGGACTTCGTTTTAGGGAATGAAACTGGGCGGGTGAAGGGGTATCAGTGGGAGAGCATTTTGGTGGTAGAGATCATAATTCAGTTAGATTTAGTGTAGTTATGGAAAAGTACAAAGATAGACCGGGAGTAAAAGTTCTCAACTGGGGAAAGGCCAATTTTACTAAGCTGAGATGTGATTTAGCAAAAGGACTGGAAGCAGCTACTTGAAGGCAAATCAGTGTCAGAGCAGTGGGAGGCATTCAAGGAGGATATAGTGAGGGTTCAGAGCAAATATGTTCCCACAAAGAAAAAGGGTGGGACTCCCAAATCTAGAGCCCTCTGGATGTCAAGGGACATACAAGGTAGGATAAGGCAAAAAAGGGAACCTTATGTCAAATACCGAGAGCTAAAAACTGCAGAAAGCCTAGAGGAGTATAGTAAGTGCAGGGGTGAAATTAAAAAGGAAATTAGGAAAGCAAAGAGAGGGCATGAAAAAATATTGGCAAGTAAAATCAAGGAAAACCCAAAGATGTTTTATAAATACATAAAGAGCAAGAGGGTAACTAAAGAAAGAGTAGGGGCTATTAGAGACCAAAAAGGATGCTTGTGTATGGAGGCGGAAGAAGTGGGTATGGTTTGTAATGAATACTTAGGGCCGGATTTTGTCATTGGGAGCGGGTCAGGTGGTTGGCGGGTCCCGCCCCCAATGTGAGGCGGGACAATTGAGCGATTTTGTCCTAATTGGGCACTTGATTTCCAGTGTGTGGGAACCCCTGGCCCAAAGAGTATTTTGGTCCTGAAACTCGCCTCTGATGATGTCATCTATGCAGCTGCATTTAAGGCCTGCAAGCAGCCTTGGTTCATTTTATGCCATACAACTTTTTGCTGAGACTTCTGAGGGATTAGTGGTGCAAACAAGGCAAGCTCAAGACCCAAGTGCGCACCCCGCTTTGATGAGGACTCCCTCCAAGCTCTGGTGGAGGGAGCAAGAGCTCATAAGGAAGTGCTGTTTCCTTCTTCTGGGAGGATAAAACCTCCCCAGCAGACCAAAGCTGTGTGGCTGCAAGTGGCACAGGAGGAGAATGTTATCTCAATGTGCAGCAGAACCTGGCTGCAGTGCAGAAAGAGGTTTCATGACCTTCTCCGCACAGGAAAAGTGAATATTACATCACCATGACCCTCAAAATCTGCTCCCCATCGCCTCTCATCACCAGCACTCTTCATTATCAACCTCCTCCTCCACATCCCACTTGACCCTTACATCCCTGCATCCTTAACCATTCCCTCTCTCTGTACGTTCACATTCACGTAACTATTCGGCTATGCAGCCCTCACACTCCCTATCACTGTGATGCTATGACAACAACTTACAACACACAGGGAGGGCCCTTGGTCTTGGGACCTCAATCCATTTTTGTGTCCTTCTAAGCATCTATGCTATGGATTCTCTACACTCACTCCTTCATTCTCACTCAAACTCCACTTGTGTCCCTCATTGCAGGAAAAAAGAGCCCACAATAAGAGGGAAAGGGCGAAGACAGGAGGAAGGCCACCCTCAATAGCCCAGCTCTGCAGTGCAGAGGAGGCGGCCCTGGAGATCGTGGGAGTGGAGGAGGATGCGCAAGTGGGGGACGGACAGACGGGCACATCAGAGCAAGCTGGTGACAGAATAGTTTTTCATTTCTCTCATTGACATTGCATGAGTGACTGATCTTGATTCTAATGCTCTAACAGATTGACTTATGATCATCTGCACAATTCAATGTGCATGCAATGTTTATCTCACATGTCTAACTCTTTCCTTTACTCCCCCACAGGACCATCGACAGCCCCTCTCCCCACTGTCCAGGAGGAACAGCTTGAGCCACAAGACTCCTCAGAGGAAGCTGCAACCTCTGAGGGCGCAGCGTCAGCAGAATTAAGCGCACCCAGCACCCAGCACCAGCGCAGACACTCACACCTCGGTGGGACCTTCGGGAGATAGAGTAGTGTTGTCACCTGGTGTATCACAGCTCACAAGTGAGCATCAGCAGATGGTGGAGACAGGGACAGCAGTGGAGAGTCCTAGCCGGAGGGCGCAGGACTCTCCCAGCTCGGCTCAGCTGCATGTCGACCCTGTGCCTCCGGGTCCATCCAGAAGGAGAGCGTTGGTGGAACTCCAGGAACAGGTGCAGGAGTCTCTGGCAGGTTTTGTCTCCAGGGTCGCTGCGAGTGTGGAGTGGATGGAGGAGTCCATCGCTAACATGAGCAGTGCCTTTGTGGAGGCATTGGCGCATGAACGCATCACCACGGAAAGGATGGCAACCTCCGTGGAAAGGATGGCTACCTCCGTGGTAAGGCTGGCTACCGTAAAGGAGAGGATGGCTACGGTAGAGGAGAGGATGGCTACGGCCATGGAGGAGCTAAGTTGCCAGGGTCTTGAAAACATAGTCATTGTTCAGAACAGACTGACATTACTGGAGCAACGATGGTCAGCTATTGAGCAGAGAAACCAGACCTTCATGGAAGTCCTCTGGAGTAGGACTTCCAGTGCAGAAACAGGTCCTCATGGCCCTCCTGATGTGCAGCAAGGTGCTGTCAAGCCACTTGCTAGCTCTGAAGTGGGGCTGACCCATGAGAGGGATCTAAGTGGCAAACAACAAGGAAGTGGGGACTCCTCTCCAAGCGCTCACACGACCATGCCACTGCAGAGCCCTCGGTCAGAGCCCCACCAGAGTCCTCACCCAACTGAGATCAGCGTCTCAGCCCCTGCACAGCCACAGGAACAGCAGACTGTTGGTGAGCCCTCACAGGCTTGCAACCCCAGAGGAAGCTCGCCAAAGGTGTCGAGGCAGGAGCAGCATGAAAGTGAGCAAGGGGCCTCCACATCTGCTGAAGCCACAGGGGAAGCACCACGTAGGAGCACACGTAAGAGGAAGAGAAAGCACAAGTAGTCACAAGGGTAGTCACTTGGGTGTTCTGTTGTGTTTAATTGTGAAATGCCATCTGTGAATTAATGTTATAAAATGACTTGATGGCAAACTGTTGAAGTTGTGGGCTGTGTCATTTCGCAAATGGGACTTCCACATTGAGGGCTCAGGGCGACTTGGAATTGTTAGTATAGTGGTCAGAGTGATAGGAAGCCGCAGGTTCTTGTCCATTGTCGATGGTGTGGTAAGAAGGTGTGAGCCAAATGTGTTTGATTGGGCAGCCTAAGCAAATCTGGCTAAGATCAGTGCATCCCTTGCACCCCGGGCAGCAATGATCTCGCATGCCGCTGCCGCTGGTTGATGTGCCTCCACAAGCTGTTCGTTGTCGCTCTCCTCCTCCTCCTCCTCCTCATCTGAGGAGGCTATGTGATGAGCCACTTGTACCTCAGGCAGCAGCAAGCCACGATGCTGTGCCATGTTGTGAAGTGCACAGCAGACCACGACGATTCTGGAGACCCTGGCTGCTGAGTACTGCAGGGCTCCACCTGATCTATCAAGGCATCTGAATCGCATCTTCAGCAAGCCGATGGTTTGCTCAATAATGGATCAGGTGGAAATGTGGCTGGAGTTGTAGCGCTCCTCAGCTTCGTTGAATGGCCTCCCCAACGGTGTCATTAGGCACATCTTCAGGGGATAGCCCTTGTCTCCAAGTAGCCATCCGCAAAGTAGGTCTGGCGGACTGAAGAGCGGAGGCACACTAGACTGCTGCAGGATGAAGGAGTCATGGCAACTGCCAGGGTACTTGGCGCAAACAGGCAAAATTTCCTTATTGTGGTTACACACCAGCTGCACGTTGAGAGAGTGGAAGCCCTTGCGGTTGACAAAAATACCTGGATTGTGATGGGGTGCCTTAAGGGCCACATGTGTGCAGTCTACAATGCCCTGCACCCTTGGAAAGCCTGCCAGATTAATGAATCCAGCCGCACATGCCGTTACACTTGCTTGATCCTTGGAGAAGTTGATGTAATTGTGCGCGTTGGCAAAGAGGGCATCGGTTACCTACGTGATGCAAGTGTGTGCGGCCACCTGGGAGATGCCGCTGATGTCTGCTGTTGATCCCTGGAATGAGCGTGAAGCAAAAAAGTTGAGTGCGGTGGTGACTTTGACGGCCACTGGTAAGGGGTGTCCACCAGCTCCTCTGGGCTCCAGGTGTTGCTGCAGCATTGCGCAGATGTCACCCACTACCTCTCATGAAAGTCTGAGCCTCCTTTGGCACTACTGCGCAGTCATGTTGAGGTAGCTCATCCTCTGTCTGTAAACCTTGTTTTAGGGGTATCTCCTGTGGCGATGTCCTTCCCTGCGCTGGCGCCTTCTGGCCTGTGCAGCTTCAGGTGGGTGAGCAGCAGGTTGGCCCTCCTATTGTTGCTCCTGCTGTTGGTGCTCCTGTTGGTGCTTCTGGGGCTGCCGCGGCCGGTCTTCGTTCGAATCTGAGGTCCAGGAGGGAAGGAAATAAATGGTTCCCATGCTGCAGGTATATACCTCAGTTGAGGAAGCGCTCAGTCAAGGTGGGGAGAGGGGTTTCCCAGGAGGTCACAGTGGAGATGGATTTCAGCTTCAAAACTTCCACAATGAGTAGGCCTGCAAAAAGTTCTCCCAGACCTGAGAAAAGAAAGTTCTGCCACCTGCAAATGATCATTGTTGAAAACTCCTTTTTTATGGTGGAGCTGCAGCTGTTAGTAAGCCATCCACTTGTGAGCCCGCCAGGATTAACTGGCGTGTTCCTGGGGAGACGTGCAGCATGGGGGAAATGTGGTAAACTCAGAAAGGCCTCTCAAAATGGCATCTTAGAGGCACTTAAATGTTGTTAAGTGCCTTAAGGGCCTATCCCGCCTCTTGGAGGCGGGACCGAAACGGGGTCTGAAAGCCCGCATTCGAGAAAGTTGCTCAGAGGCGGATTGGAGGAGGGATTGGAGCCCAACGAAATTTTTGGCAACTTTCCCACCTGACCCGCCTTCAAACCCACCTCCTCAGGCCTGGCAAAATCCAACCCTTAGCATGTGACTTCACAAAAGAGAGAGACGATACAGACATGGCAGTTAAGGAGGAGGAATGTGAAATATTAAATGAGATAAACAGTGAGAGAGGAAGTAATAAGGGGTTTAGCATCTTTGAAAGTAGATAAATCACCAGGCCTGGATGAAATGTATCCCAGGCTATTAAGAGAAGCAAGGGAGGAAATAGCGGAAGCTCTGACCATCATTTTTCAATCCTTCTCTGGCTACAGGTGTGGTGCCGGAGGACTGGAGGACTAACATTGTACCGTTGTTTAAAAAGGGAGAAAGGGATAGACTGAATAATTACAGGCTGGTTAGCCTAACCTCGGTGGTGGACAAATTGTTGGAAAACATTCCAAGGGAAAGCATTAATCGTCATTTAGAAAGGCATGGATTAGTCAAGGACAATAAGCATGCATTTGTTAAGGGAAGGTCATGTCTGACTAGCTCGATTGAATTTTTTGAGGAGGTAACAAGGAGAGTTGATGAGGGTACTGCGTTTGATGTAGTCTACATGGATTTTAGCAAGGCTTTTGACAAGGTCCCACATGGCAGACTGGTCAGAAAAGTAAAAGCCCATGGGATTCAAGGCAAAGTGGCAAGTTGGATCCAAAATTGGCTTAGTGGCAGGAAGCAAATGTTAATGGTTGACGGATGTTTTTGTGACGGGACCCCGCTGTTACCCCGCTGCAACACGCCTTTCCCACAGGCGCCTGTGTGATCTCCGATCTGACCCGCAGAGACGGGCGACCCAATTAAACCAATGATTGGGTTGTTGATAGACCCTTAATAATACTTTTAACCTTACCTTTTAACTTTAACTGCTCGCCCACGGGGTCCACGCTGCTCGGGGACCACGTCTGTAAACCTGAGGCGGGAGTTGAATGGCCATTGCTCCATCTGATTACTTGACAGCATCAAATGTGCAGTAAAAGCTCCCACCTGACAGATCATCACTTTCCTCAGCCACAAGCTGTTTCTCAGTTCATTTCCAGCCCAGATTCTGCAGGCTTTCCACTTTCCACTCTCCATCCATTCTTACCTCATTGGTCAATGCACCAAACCCTAGCACTCACCTACCAACAATCTCTACCTATCACCACTCACACCTTACAATCAGAACTTCACTGCACCCTTACAACCTTACCACTGCTGCAACACTCACCCCCGCACACCTTGCACATACTGACAGCTATTCAACTATGGCAGGCACATTACCCAAACACATTGCACCACACTCACTCACACACTTCTCTTTCTCTTGCAGGCCAAGGTTGCGCACAATCGCCGGGAGCAGCAGCAGACAGGCGGGTGGGGGGCGGGGGGAGGGTGGCAAGCTGACATCCAGGACCTCAGCCAGCTAGAGGAGAGAGTGGCAGATCATAGAGGCCGTGGCAACAGGCAAGGTTGAACCCCTTGGGGACAACAACTGTATGGTCATTCCTAATCCTTCTTCTCACACCCTACTTCCCCCTCATCGCACAATCTCTTCTCACTTTCAAGCTACTCATGCTGTATGCATGCATATCTTGCTTCACCCCGCCCTCCCCTCACCATAACCCGAATCTTGTGGCTTTCTGCTTTCAGATAATCAACAACAAGCACCAGAGCAACCTGTCCCTGAGGCAATGCACAAGAGTGAGGAGGGAGAAGAAGAGGAAGAAGACTCTGTGTTACTGCATCTGTCACTTGCAGACACCAGCTCAGAAACTGGCACTGCGCGTAGTTTAGAGGCTAGAGAAGCAGTGGGATCTGCACAGGGTGAGACACCGGGCATAAGTGGACTGCAGCAAGAGCAGGGGGAAAGGGTAGCTCGGGGGCCTGCTCCCCGGAGGGCGAGTTCGCTCACGAGTTCTGTTGCACAGGACTCAGATGAGAACCTCCTCCTGAGGACCCCACCAGCACAGAAGGCAGTCTTCAGCCAATTCGTTTCACTCCACGTCAGATTAAGAAACGGCTGAGTGCACTGGATACTAAAAGGCTGTGGGCCCCGACAACATCCCGGCTGTCGTGCTGAAGACTTGTGTTCCAGAACTAGCCGTGCCTCTAGCCAAGCTGTTCCAGTACAGCTATAACACTGGCATCTGTCCGACAATGTGGAAAACTGCCTAGGTATGTCCTGTCCACAAAAAGCAGGACAAATCCAATCCAGCCAATTACCGCCTCATCAGTCTACTCTCAATCATCAGCAAAGTGATGGAAGGTGTCGTCGACAGTGCTGTCAAACAGCATTTACTCACAAATAACCTGCTCATTGATGCCCAGTTTGGGTTCCACCAGGACCACACGGCTCCAGGCCTCATTACAGCCTTGGTCCAAACATGGACAAAAGAGCTGAATTCCAGAGGTGAGGTGAGAGTGACTGCCCTTGATATCAAGGCAGCATTTGACCGAGTGTGGCATCAAGGAGTCCTAGTAA
Organism: Squalus acanthias; assembly: GCA_030390025.1. Lineage (NCBI taxonomy): Eukaryota > Metazoa > Chordata > Chondrichthyes > Squaliformes > Squalidae > Squalus > Squalus acanthias. The sequence continues at coordinate 84,663,146 of CM059432.1, forward strand.
AACTGAAGTCAATGGGAGTCGGGGGCACAAAGGAAGATGGTTGTGGTTGTTGGAGGCCAATCATCTCAGCCCCAGGACATCACTGCAGTAGTTCCTCAGGGCAGTGTCCTAGGCCCAACCATCTTCAGCTGCTTCATCAATGACCTTCCCTCCATCATAAGGTCAGAAATGGGGATGTTCGCGGATGACGGCGCAGTGTTCAGTGCCATTCGCAACTCCTCAGACAATGAAGCAGTCCATGCTCGCATGCAGCAAGACCTGGACGACATTCAGGCTTGGGCTGATAAGCGGCAGGTAACATTCGCGCCACACAAGTGCCAGGCAATGACTATCTCCAACAAGCGAACGTCTAACCACCGCCCCTTAACATTCAACGGCATTACCATCGCCGAATCCCCCACCATCAACATTCTGGGGGTCACCATTGACCAGAAACTTAACTGGACCAGCCACATAAATACTGTGGCAACAGAGCAGGTCAGAAGCTGGGTATTCTGTGGCGAGTGTCTCACCTCCTGACTCCCCAAAGCCTTTCCACCATCTACAAGGCACAAGTCAGGAGTGTGATGGAATACTCTCCACTTGCCTGGATGAGTGCAGCTCCAACAACACTCAAGAAGCTCAACACCATCCAGGACAAAGCAGCCCGATTGATCGGCACCCCATCCACCACCTTAAACATTCACTCACTCCACCACCAACGCACTGTGGCTGCAGTGTGTACCATCTGCAAGATGCACTGCAGCAACTCGCCAAGGCTTCTTCGGTAGCACTTCCCAAACCCGCGACCTCTACCACCTAGAAGGATAAGGGCAGCAGGCGCATGGGAACACCGCCACCTTCAAGTTACACACCATCCTGACTTGGAAGTATATTGCCGTTCCTTCATCGTTGCTGGGTCAAATCCTGGAACTCCCTCCCTAACAGCACTGTGGGAGTACCTTCCCCACACGGACTGCGATGGTTCAAGAAGGCGGCTCACCACCACCTTCTCGAGGGCAACTAAGGATGGGCAATAAATGCTGGCCTTGCCAGCGACGCCCACATCCCATGAACGAATATCAAGAAAAACCTTGATGGTGCAGCATTCAGAAGAAGGGTGATGGGCATGCACACCGAATTGCTCGGTGCAATGCCAAGCCTGCCAGAGAGCCTCTTGGCAATGTAAAGGAGCATGGAGCTTGGAGCCCAGGATTTGTGGCTGGAAATGATGGAAGACTCCCGAAGAGACCGTGCCGACCCAGACATGATGGTGTGTGTGTCGTGGCTGCCATTGCAGCACAGGTGGAAGCTACCCAACGTCTTACTGCTGCAGCAGAAGCGCAGACCGCTCTCATGCAGTCTCTGTTTGGTGCCATCCAAACTCAGACTGCTCTCAAACAGTCTCTGATTAATGTCACCCATGCTCAGATCTCTGTCATGCAGTCTTAGCTTGATTCCACCCAAGCTCTGACTACTGCCATCATGGCTGGGTTTACCACCGTCGACCGGGGCTTGCAGGGTGTCGCAGCAGCCCAGCAATCTGTGCTTTATCAGATTGCCAGGATTGCTAAGGCGCTGCCCCGGGGAGTGGCAGTGGGTCAGTAGAGCAGGACCTGCTGTTCTCTCTCAAGATGACAGCATTCCTGTTCCCACCACTGCCACTCCACCAGTTCCCTTGCCACTGCCTGTTAGCCAGCCAGCCTAGACTGCTGCCGCCCATGCCAAGGTGGGGCAAACTGCAGCCGGGCCTTCAAGGTCCAGAGCTGCTCGAGCTCGTCCTGCAAGACCATCTGAACTATCCCCCATGGAAACTCAGCAGCCTTCCACCAGCCATGCTGCAGCAACTGGGGGAGCACTTTTTAGGAGCACTAGATTAGGAAAGGGTACCCGAACGGCAGGCACTAGGGATTGCACAAGGGTGATTAGTTGATATTGTTACTGTAAATATGTGTGGTGATTTTTGATAAATTCATTAATTTTGTTTGGAATATTTTGTGGTATCTCCCATTTCAGCTTTGTGCCCAGGAGGACGCTGTGATATTCCATGACAGAGGGATGGTACGATGGGGATGTGGTGAGTAACAGGGATCTGGGGTTTAATTCATTGGAATCTGAGTCTGATGAGGTGTTCACGACCCACTCACAGTTTTGCAGCCATGCAGCATAGAGGGAATTTTGTTCACAACCGTTTGAGTGAAGAAATTTCTCCTCATCTCAGTCCTAAATGGCCGACCCCTTATTCTGAGACTGTGACCCCTGGTTCTAGACTCCCCAGCCAGGGGAAACATCCTCCCAGCATCAACCCTGTCAAACCCCTTAAGAATTTTATACATCTAATATTTTCAAACATGGCTCAGTGTCAAGTTTTGTTTGATAATGCTCCTGTGAAGTGCCTTGGGACGTTTTACTGTGTTAAAGGTTCTATATAAAAATAAGTTGTTATTGTTGCTGTTGTAGTTGTAAAGACAAAGGAGTGTGAAATTACCCCCTGAAGGGGGTCATGTATTTCTTGCCTAAATTCTATTTGTGACTCCACACCTAGTCTATGCTGCATAGTTTGTATTGATGCAAAGCTAAAATTGTTTTACATCAGTACAAAGTGTGAAGTATTACTGGCCTATTTGATAATTCAGACATTTTTGATCTGTAGCAATCTGACATGGGGAGCTGAAGTTCTGTTTAACTTTAATAGTTTAATAGTTGTGAAGCTTTTTTTCCCAAATGAATCAATTTTCTATAATTATAGGTAGCTTTTGACAACTTTGTAACTTAAGTAAAAAATCCTAATGAGACTTCTTTGGGGAACATAGGACCACAGGAACAGGAGTAGGTCATTCAGCCCCTCGAGGCTCATCGGCCATTCAATGACATCATGGCTGATCTGCGATCTAACTCCAGATACCCGCCTTTGGCCCATATTCCTTAATACCTTTGGTTAATAAAAAGCTATCAATTTCCAATTTAAAATTAACAATTGATCTAACATCAATTGCCATTTGCAGAAGAGAGTTCCAAACTTCTACCACCCTTTGTGTGTAGAAGTGTTTCCTAATTTCACTCCTGAAAGGTCTGGCTCTAATTTTTAGACTATGCCCCCTAGTCCTAGAATCCCGAACCAGCGGAAATAGTTTCTCTCTATCTACCCTATCTGTTCCCCTTAATATCCTGAAAACTTCGATCAGATCACCCCTTAACCTTCTAAATTCTAGGGAATACAACCCTAATTTGTGTAATCCCTCCTCATAACTTAATCCTTGAATTCCAGATATTATTCTGGTAAACCTATGCTGCACTCCCTCCAAGGCCAATATATCCTTCCTAAGGTGTGGTGCCCAGAACTGCTCACACTACTCCAGGTGTGGTCTAACCAGGGTTTTGTACAGCTGCAGCATAACTTCCACCCCTTGTACTCTAGTCCTCTAGATATAAAGGCCAGCATTCCATTAGCCTTTTTGATTATTTTTTGCACCTGTTCATGACATTTTAATGATCTATGTACCTGAACCCCCAAGTCTCTTTGGACATCTAATGTTTTTAGCTTTTTACCATTTAGAAAGTACCCTTTTTAGGTCCAAAGTAGATGACCTCACATTTGCTTACATTGAAATCCATTTGCCACAGTTTTGCCCATTCACTTAATCTATCAATATCTCTTTGTAATTTTATGCTTTCATCTACACTGCGTACAATGCCACCAATCTTTGTGTCATCGGCAAATTTGGAAATATGACTTTCTATGCCATCATCTAAGTCGGTTATAAATATTGTGAATAGTTGAGGCCCCAACACAGATCCCTGCAGGACACCACTAGTCACATCCTGCCAATTTGAGTATCTACCCATTATCCCTACTCTCTGTCTCCTGCCGCTCAGCCAATTAACTAACCAGGCCAATAATTTGAACTCAATTCCGTGGCTTCTACCTTAGATAACAGTCTCTTATGTGGGACTTTATCAAATGCCTTCTGGATGTCCATATAAATAACATCCATAGACATTCCCCTGTCCACTACTTTAGTCACCTCTTCAAAAAATTCAATCAGGTTTGTCAGATATAACCTACCTTTCACAAATCCATGCTGGCTCTCTCTGATCAAATGAACATTTTCGAGGTGTTCAGTCACCCTATCCTTAATTATTGACTCTAGCGGTTTCCCGACAACAGATGTTAGGCTAACTGGTCTATAATTCCCTGGTTTCCCTCTCTTGCCATTCTTAAAAAGCGGAGTGACATGAGCAATTTTCCAATCTGGAGAACTTTGGAAGATTATAGTTAGGGCATCGTCAATGTGCTCACCTACTTCTTTTAAACCCTGGGATGGAAACCATCTGGCCCTGGGGATTTGTCATTCTTTAGTGCCATTATTTTCTTCATTACTGTTAATTTACTTACGTTAATTTTATTGAGTCCCTGTCCCCGATTCAATATTCGTTTCTTTGGAATTTCCAGCATGCTATCCTCTTCTTCTACTGTAAATACTGACGCAAAGTAATTATTCAACATGTCAGCCATTTCCCCCTTGTCATTGAAAAAATCGCCATTTTCAGTTTTTAAGGGGCCAACATTGCTCCTGACCACCCTCTTCTTCCTAATGTAACTTATAAATTCTTCGTATTGATTTTGATATCCCTTGCAAGTTTCTTTTCATATTCCCTTTTTGTAGCTTTTACTATGGCCTGTATTTTCCGATCCCTACGGGTGTGTACGAGCTGTGTATACACCCGTAGGGACCTCGCAAGTGCTGGTTTCAGGCAGGCATGCGCTGAAAACCGGCACTTCCGATCTGTCAAGAATCCTCTTGACAGATCGCACGCCTGCACTGGAGAAGGGCCTCTGCGGGTGGAGAGTTCCGCTTTCTGCAGAACCTCCGCCCGCTGAAAACCTTTAAAAATCTTACGCCTGGTAAAAGCAGGCGTAAGGCCTGCTTTTACTAGCATAAGAGTTTAAAAAAGTAAAAAAAATTTTTTTTCACTCATTTATAATTTAAAAATACTTTTAAAAAAGGTAAGTTTATTTTTAGCCCCGTAAAACACTTTAATTATTTTTTTCAAAAAATTAAATTTTTGTTTAAAATATTTAACTTAATGTAATTTTAACTCATTTTAAAAACGTGATGGTTTTTTAAAAATGTATTTAATGTTTTGATGTCTTTTTTCAGTGATCCCCATTCAAAAGACCTGTCAAAAGTATGAAGGGGGATTCCCTTCTCCCATTGGCTTGCCTGGCCCACGTGATCCCAGGGACGCTTGCGAACCGCATGCGCCCCTGGGATTCCTGGGCCTCTGCGTGCGCGCACCAGGAAAGGCCCAGGAGCGGAAGAGTCCGGACCTCGGGAGCCCTCAGGCAAGGGCGTAGATTTTTTCCCGATAGCAGGCATCCGCACACAGGAAGCCTCCTATCGGAAATTACGGGCCTATCTGTTTTGTGACCCTTTGCTGTTCTTTGTATCTTTCCCATTTACCAGGATCTGTGCTATTTTTTGCATTTTTGTATGCCCTTTCCTTTAGTTTTATGCTGTCTCTTACCTTTTTAGTTGTCCATGGCTGGTTTTTTTTGGCAAGTAGAACTCTTGCCCCTCAGGGGTATAAACTGGTTCTGTATCACTTTAAATTATTTTTTAAACATCTCCCACTGATCTTCTGTCATTTTACCCATTAACAGATTTGCCCTGTTTACTGTGGACAGTCTCTGCCTCATCCTGTTGAAGTCGCCCTTACCTAAATCTAGATTCTTAGTAGCTGTTTCGCGTTTCTCCCTTTCAAACGCTACGTTGAACTCGATCATGTTATGATCGCTATTGGATAAATATAGGGGGCCTATACAAAACTCCCACTACAGGCTTACATCCTTTCCTATTTCTTAATTCAACCCATAAGGTCTCCACTGGTTGCTTACCTCTCTTTAAATCCTCTCTTATCATTGAAGTGATTTCATCCTTAATCACTAAGGCTACTCCTCCCCCTCTGCCATTTTCCCTATCTGTCCTGTAGACCTTATAACCTGGTATATTTAGTTCCCAGTCCTGACTGTCTTGCAGTCATGTCTCAGTAATGGCTATCATGTCATACCCTCCAATTTGAATTCATGCCTGCAGTTCACTCAATTTATTCCTTATACTCCGTGCGTTTGTATAAACAACGCTTATTTGGGCCACACACCCTAGCCTGTCCTTCAGCTCTGATGTTTTACTCACATGTTTCTTATTTATCTCTCCTGGTTTAATCACTTTACATCTTTTAGTTTTCCCTTTACCTGTAGTGGCTAAAGCACAATTTCTGAGTGCTACTCTATTTTCTTCCCTTTCGTTTGTTTTTGAACTACTATTTGTACTGCAATTTCCCCCTGAGCCCTCCCCCCATTTACTAGCTTAAAGTCCTTGTGACCACCCTATTTATCCTTTCTGCTAGGACCCAGGTCCCAGACCGGTTCAAGTGGAGCCTGTCCAAACGGTACAGTTCCTTCCTGTCCCAATACTGGTGCCAGTGCCTCTTTCCCACACCACTCCTTTAGCCATGTGTTTACTTCCCTAATCTGCTTATCTCTACGCCAATTTGCACGTGGCTCAGGCAATAATCCAGAGAGTATAACCTTTGAGGTCCTGTTCTTTAATTTAGCTCCTAGTTCCTGGGTACTCCCCAAACAGGACCTCTTGCCTACTGTTCTCGATGTTGTTGGTCCCGACATGGACCACAATGACCGGATCCTTCCCCTCCCTCTCCAGTATCCTTTCAAGCCGGTTTGTGATCTCCCTTACCCTGGCACCAGGTAGGCAACATACCATGTGAGACTCTCGATCTTGCTTACAAAGGATGCTATCTGTCCCCCTAATTATAGAATCCCCTACAACTACCACATTACACTTCCTCTTCTCCTCATCCTCCCCCTTAGGACAGCCTACTAATCCAAAGTGCCATGGTCCGCATTCTGGCTGTCCTTCCAACAGTCTTTATCCTTATTCTCACAGGTAGCAAGTACATTGTACCTGTTGGATAGGATCAGTTTCTGTGGATCCTCGTTCCCTTTCTTACCTGGGTTCCCCTTACTCTGTACACTATTAGTCACACCAATCCCATTATCATCCTACACCTCTCTACGAGGTGTGACCGAAGTCTGGAGCAAACTGTCCAGATACTCCTCCCCTTCCCTTATGTGTCAGAGTGTCTCCAATTTGTAATCCAGCTCAATGGCTCTGAGCCGGAGAGATTCAAGATGAAGACATCTCCTGCAGACGTGTTCGCTTGGGACAGTCTCGCTGTCCACAAACTCCCACATACTGCAGTCCAGACACACACCTGCCCTGCCATATCTTAGTCTAACCTTATTTTATTTATTTAATTAGTTAAAGTCTTTATTCAATGACTCTTTATAGTCATATTAATTAGTTTAACTAGTTAAGTTATAAATTTAATAAAGTACGTTATAGTTTTCCCCTTCTAGTTTAAACCACTGTCATAGGTTAGAGAGAAAAAAACATTAATACTCACCAACCAATCACCTACCTGCTGTCCTGTGACATCACTCCTTGTTTTTTGTTGTTGTTGAAATCGTCGGAGGTGCACCTCCTCAGTGCTACCGTCGCTTAGGTCCATGCTACCTTGGTCTCCCGCTGCTTTTATCTGCTGCATCCTTGGTGCTGCCGTCGCTTAGGTCCGTGCTACCTTGGTCTCCCGCTGCTTTTATCTGCTGCATCCTTGGTGCTGCCACCGGAAGAGGGGTATGTGGTAGGAGAGTCAGGAATGAAGATTCTACCACATTATTCAATAGCAACATCTGCACCAGCAGTGGTAAAGCTACAAGAATCAATGGGCTAGAAATTAATCTACTTACTGCCACTCCGGAGTGCCATGAAATGGCGAAAAAATGGCGGCCGCCACTCTTTTGCCAGCTGGTGGTGGGTCCCACGGCAGCCACTATTTTCCTCCCTCCCTTTTTGCTGCTGGTAACTGGCAGCGCCTTGGAAAAAAAAGGCAGCATGGTGACTTCAATTGGCGTGCAACACCAACTTAACATTACCACTCCAAACTTCGACCCTAGCGCTGAATTTAGCATTGGGTCCTAAGCACGCCATGTAAGTTGGGATTTAAGTTTTTGGACTGGGTTTTTTAAATTTTGTTGAAGTAGTGGCTTGATGCAATAGATTTTAAAAGTATTTTAAGTGTGTAGGGAGTGCTGTTGGATGCTTGCAAGGCCTCGGATGGTAAAGGAAGGCCTCTGAGAAGACAGAAAATGCTGGTCAGGCAACATCTATGGTGAGAGAAACAGAGTTCACGTCTCAGGTCAAGATGCTGCCTGACCAGCTGAGTATTTCTCGCATTTTATGCTCTCATTTCAGATTTACAGCATACCTTCACCTTACCTTCCCTCTGTTACTGACCATCACAGTGTTCTCTTGGCCACAATGCTGAAATAAAAGCCACCACAAAGCAAACCCTCCAATCCAACTTTATACATCTATCCATCTAATATGACATCAACAAATCAACTCCTCGCCCTTTTGCATTCTCTTAGTGACTGTCTTGTGTGTGCTTTTGCCTATCCTACTGGTGTCACACAGTGCTACCCCAGTGACTGCAGCATGGCTGGTGGAAGGCTGCTGACTTTCAGTGGGGGACACTGCAAATGGCCTTGCTGGTCGACCTTGAGGAGCTGGTGGCTGGGAGTGTCAAATCAAGTGATGGTGTTTCTTCTTCACTCTCCTCTCCCTCTTCTTGGCCAACCACTGGCTGGGCAGGCTGCATTTGTTGGATGTGTGCAATGAAGAAGGCACAAGGGTGGTGTTGTGGTGACAGGAGGGCGGGAAAGCAAGAGGTGCATGCCAGAAGTAAGATAACATATGAGGATACCAGCATCTTTAATCCTTTCAGCTCTGCCGCTGGCCAAGGGCTCAGCCATGTCCCTGTCAAGAATGACCTGCTCCGTCTCCTCCTCCAAGGGGTGAGGTGAGGCTAGGAATGGGAGATTTGCCTTGTGATTGGTACAGATTGTTCATAGGTGATTGGGGGGTGGGGGTCGTGCATTGAGAAGTGTGTGAGGCTAGTGGTGCAGTTGGTAGGAGGCGACTTTTGAAGATGCATTCACTGACCTTGACCAGTGGTCTGAGGTCATGAAGCTTCTTTGGGCACTGGAGCCAGGCGGTGGGGGCGACACTGCTGGCAGTGACGGCCTCGGTGATGTAGTCCCACATACTTTTTTCTGGAGGGCTTCCTGGCCCCTGTGGGTAGAGGACCTGTCTTGCAGTGTTGACCCCCTGCACAAAGCTGGAGTGCTGCGTGCAAGACCCTGGGTGCCCCTTCCCTGGCTTGCTGAGCCATTTGTGTTAATGCTGAAGCAACTTTCCCATTTTTTGAGGTTCGGAAGTGAATTCAGCTTTAAGAGCTGAAAATTCACATTTGGGACCTCTTTTTAATGTAATTTTTTTTGAAAGGCAGAAAGGGCTAAAAACTGCATTTTTACTGCTTTTAATTTTTATTAGTTCTGAATGCATTGCCCCTTTAATTAATAGCCCTTGTAATTGCCCACAATTCCTTGCGAGCTCCACAGCCTCGCTCCTAGAGGCAGTGCGAAGCTCGAACGCAACTTCAGGATGGGAACTTCGCCTCGGAGGTCTCCAGTAATTCCACGAGGAGGGCATTGCACGGAAGTTTAGCGCTGTGCCACCAATCTCCTGCCCCCAGCCGAATTTATTTTCCTTAGCGTTGTGGCCATTTTCAGCGACCGTTAACTCCAATTGCAGGTGACACCAGCAACTTTCATGATGAACACAAATTTATCGGTCAATATATTTCAACATATCTGTATAAAGGTGAGAGAGAAGTAATTTATGCGAGCTGCATTATTAGTCATCAGTGTTCAAAATAACAAATGGCAGCATTACAAAATTCTTTCTCAATGTTATTTACTACACAGATATTTCCCCTTTAACTTATCAGAGTTGTCTTTTCAAAGTTGTTCTATATCCCTTTCACGTGAGAAAGCAGTCTTATGTCAAGGGAAAATTCTGGTCAAAATATTCATTGCTTTTCCACACAGTCAGAATTCAATAACCTTGGAGGAAATGACTTATAATAATTGTTCGAGCTCATTTACTTTCTGAAACCCTGGTTGTGTTGCTCAGGTATCAACAACTTTCAGCACACTTTCCCCTGTGGAATAGCAAAGCAAACGGCCTAAATACCTCTTGGCGCCAGAAGAAAGTTCTCATGTAATAGATACCTTTTGGTGTTAAAACTCAGGTTCTGTTCACTTTGTCAATCAACTATTTTGATCTCAATACATTTTTTCCAAGGATGTGGAATAAAGGGATTCATCTGTATGAAAAATTAAACTTATTCTATTATTTAATTGTTTTGATGACTGGCATCTTACAGGTTGTAGCAATGGATTGAAACTAATGGTAGTCTATAACTACCAGAACCACACAAACTGCTCCCATTGAAATAATTAGTTGAGATAAGCAAACAGCAAGCAGTGGGAAATGACATGCAACACACAGTTTCACATTTCAACCTTTCTCAATCTCAAATGGGAAATGATATGTAATACCACGGAAAAGATAGAGCAAGATAAAAATGACTTTATTACTTTACACGCATGCAACTTTCAGTTGTGTTTCTAAATGATAAATGTTTTTGATAAATACCTGTCTTTAAACAAAATAAACTGTAGTATGTTTACTTTGACCTAATGGTATCAGAGTTAAATTAACTACACCTATTCAGGGTTAACCCTCTGAACGTCATTTGAATTTTGTAATGTGAATTATTTTAGGTGGTCATTCAGTGACCCTAGTTGCATTATAGGAACTAGAAGATCTAGACAGGTGACAGTGAAGTCAGGATGATGCCCAAAATGCTGAATAATGTCAAGAAACAATTTATCTTTAGTTTTCTTGAATATATTACTTGAGAAGAAAAGTTCAAACAGTTACACATGGACTTGATGTTAATGCTAACTCTTATCAAGCTTGGCTACTCTGTAAGAAAATACTCTGCAGCACATTCTTGTTATTGATGAGATAAAGTTCTTTTATACTCTCTACCATACCTAGCAGCAAGCCTGTTACTTTTTTCATCATTTTCTCAATTATTCGAATCCAAAATGTCAGAAGGAAGTTCACCATCTGGTTCATCTTCTAAATAATCTTCTGTATCTCTACTACCGCCACCTCTTTCTGGTCTATTTGAGTCTTTATTACCAAAGAGGAAAATATATCTGTGGAAGTTATTGTTTGTTTTTCTTGGTTTGCAGTGGCCAATTGGCTTTTAATCACAAAGCAAAGAGAGGGATATTTTGGAGAGATAGTTTTCTGAACACTGGAAAAGAAATAGCTGTGAACTTCGCAGTGATCCTAGAAGAAAGATTAGTTGTATTAAATTAGAAAAGCAACTTCCAAGTGAAATTTGCCTAGGTTTTCAATCACGTAATAATCAACACGGGAGCCCAAAGCTGATCATGTTGAATAATTTCAGCAGAAATATTCATTTGGGATTATCCTTTCCTGTAGCTAGTTCCTGAACATTAGATAGAAAAACATATTTCTGGAATTAATAGGTTGTTTTTCTTGATAGGAGTGACTAAGAGTGCAAAGTATTAAAATGCTTGTACCACCAGGAAAACACTAACATTTATTTAAGCAATGAAAGTCCAAGAGTTTCCGCTTTGGGCACAATCGGCGATCCGGGCACAAATTGCACTCAAATTGCGCTAGTTTTGGGAAGTGCTTTTTTCCTCAAGTTTCCGCTCAAACTCATTTGCATATCACTGAACGTAAAATCTGCCATGAACCAGCGCAATTGGGCAGCGTTTTAGAACATCATTTTTATTAAAAAATATTTTGCTTTAAAAAATATTTCTTGATATATTTAAAGAGTGGTAACTTGGAGCAGTTTGATTAATACAGCTGAAAATGGGTTTATCACAAAAAACATTTTAATCAGAGTCCAGTCCACCACTTTTGGGTAACCCGATTTTAAATTACTGAAAATGACTTTAAAAACCTATACTGAACCATTTCCTAGTTATATTGGTGTACAGTAGTCAGTTTCTTAGTAAATTAAAAAATATATATATTCAAAATCTTTTAAAATGTTCCTTTTTGTGTCCTTGTGCCTAAAAGCTTAATTTTTAGAGCTTCCTTGACTGCCTGCAAACGAGCGCAATTAGCGGAAACTCGCAATGGTGATTAATTTGATCTGGGGGCATGGCAAGATTTGTAGGTGGGGCCGGCTTCTAGCACGATGTTTTTTAAACTAGCGAAAAAGATTGTGGAAACTCAATTAACGCTGGACGTAATTTGCGCTTAAAATTTCACGATCTTTTGGGTTGGTTTAGCCGATTTTGGAAAAATTGCGCCGAAAAAACCAGCGCAACCAAATGGAAACTCCAGGCCAGGATGTTTTCATGCACCACAACAGCAATAGATGGTTGGATCAACTTGAGAAATTGTGAGATTGACTCCTTTAATCAAACTGGAAGGTACATTTTATGCATTTGTGTTCTTGATACAGAGCTTGGCAAGCCACGACCGCATTTTGTGAATCTGGACGCAGAAATTAACAGCCCCTGCAGGATGTTCCATCCATTTTGGATGGAAAACCTTATGATGCCTTATGACTTTATATCCAAAGACCGAGTATGCACTCCTGGTAGGCAAAGTTCCACGCTGGGAGTGCAAATACATAAAATACATCTTTACATTCGTTGAATTTCACTGTACAGTCCACGGAGGTGTTCTTTATTGGTACTCTATCATGATTTCAGCCAGTATTTGCAAAAAAACTAGAAGCTTCTTTATTATATTTAGCACAATATCCAGCAAAGTAAGGTCTAGTGAACAGCACTGCTCTCTATTACCAGATTTTTACTTTTCCACTATTGTAATATCCAACAAAAAGTGTGAAATTGGTAATTGACAGTACTGTTGCACATTATTTAATTATATTTCTTTGGTGCTCATTAATTGTGTCAGAGAATGGAACTCTTTCTATCTTTTGGACCTGGTGTGTGCCAGGACTCACATCAAGGACTCACACGTCAGGTGTAGCAAAACTCCATCCAAGCTACCCCAGGAATGTGCCTTAGGTGGTGAAATTGGTCTACACCAGTAGCGTTGAGCGGGCTCATTGTGAATCGGCAGCCCGTTTTACACCGTGCCCGATTGAAGTCAATGTAAATTCCTAATATCAAATGGGATGAGTGCAATTTCCACAAAACAGCATCTTCATTTATGATCAGTAGTAAGTTAACATACTCAATCATGTGGTTACTGTTAACCAATTACAGCACCTCAACCAGCCCTTTTACATATGAAAAAAAAGAAAGACTTGCATTTATATAGCGCCTTTCACGACCACCGGACGTCTCAAAGCGCTTTACAGCCAATGAAATACTTTTGGAGTGTAGTCACTGTTGTAATGTGGGAAACACGGCAGCCAATTTGCGCACAGCAAGCGCCCACAAACAGCAATGTGATAATGACCAGATAAACTGTTTTTGTTATGTTAATTGAGGGATAAATATTGGCCAGGACACCGGGGATAACTCCTCTACTCTTCTTCGAAATAGTGCCATGGGATCTTTTATGTCCACCTGAGAGAGCAGATGGGGCCTCGGTTTAACGTCTCATCCGCAGCACTCCCTCAGCACTGCACTGGAGTGTCAGCCTAGCTTTATGTGCTCAAGTCCCTGGGGTAGGACTTGAACCCACAACCTTCTGACTCAGAGGCGAGTGTGCTACCATGTGTTACTATATGTTGATGAATGCAACAAAATGCAAAAATATGGTATCATTCACATTATAAAATGGAGTCGAGCAGGAATTTCTACAGGTGTCTATAGTGGGAGATTGGACGAATTCCTGGAGAAACAGTGTAAATGGTTAAAAACTTCCATTTACGTTGTTTTTCCAGGGGTCTACCAATCTCCTGCTGAAGTTATGGCAGGAGATCAGGAGTACCTCACAGAAATGTAGAGCTATTCACATTTTTTGAGCGACATTGAAAGAAGGTCTTATGTATGGATAATGACTATGAATCAGCTAAAAAGATAAATAAAGTTGCTAAGTTTCTCCAGACCGAACAATATTTTGAAAATGAATTAATGACTCTAAAACAGGAGGAAAAAGACAATGGATAATTGATATTAATACTTGAAAACTGAAAAGACATCATCAAGGTGAGGTGTAAACAAAGAAAGGCTTGATATGGCTGGAGGACAAAAATATAGATATCAAAGTCATTTTAGGAGGCAAAACATCTACCCCAGACTCCAGCAGGGATTTTCAACCCTCCCCAACTGGCGGAAACTGGGCAGCGAGGGCAGTTAAAATTGAGCGGAGACTTATCGCTGGCTTGCTGCCCAATCCTGCTGACTGCAATTTTAAATTGCAGGTGACAAGGACACCCGCCACAAGCTGATGGGGTCCTCTTTAAATATGCAGGCCAGCTCCGATGACATCACAAGATGTGGCTCCCCCACCAGGCCAAATCTGCCAGGAACAGCAGCCAGGGCCAGAGGAAGCCCAGCGAGGTAAGTTTTAAAAACATTTTATAGTTTCATTGTGGGCCAGAAGGAGCAGCAGTGCTCCTCTGGGCCCCACAAGAAAACCTTGGACCACTCCTGCGCAGGATTTCCCCCACCCCATCTCCCATTACATGGATTCCCCTCATCGAGCCCTCCAAAGGACTTAGCTTGTGCCAAGGACCGTTCCCGCGGGTCCCTGGTGGTGGACTCCTGCGGCCGGAAGCTCTGCTCCTACCTGCTTCGGACGTATATGTAAATGAGCCCAGGGGCTAAAATCACTCTGGGCCTCACCATGAAAGCTTGTCGCTTGCCTTTTCCCCTGCCCCTATGCAACGATCCTGCCCCGACTTAAAATCGAGGCCAATATGTCAGGCAGCTGCCGAATACATCCATGGACTACAGATTGACTGATATCACTAATCTCCTCTACGCTAGTTTGGAAATGTTCAGAGCCGAAGGCACAATGGGGTGAAATTGGTTTTGGACAGTAGTGCAAAATAGGCGATAGTGAATCAGTAGCCCATTTTACACCCTGCCCGATTTTGTTTCAATTTGAGGGCACTTGAGATGGCCATGGGGCGACTTCTCTGCACAGAGGGCCCGGCTGCAGCCGGGCATTCTGTCCGAGCTGTTGGTCGACACCAACAAGGGCATGGTTGAGAGGCTGGCAGGGTATCAGGCGTGTTGCTATCCTGAGGGATGACAGCATATGCCTCTCCCATGGTGGCACTGCTCTCTAATGGGGCTGAGCCTCATCACTCCTACTGCTTTGCCAGAGAACAGAGTGCAGGAGTGATGTGAGGCTCTCAAAGCCCCTTTCCATTGTCTCTGTCATGGCTTGAAAGCCAGAGGAAATGGCAGCAATCTGAGCTTCGAATGAAGCTTTGAAACTGCCACCAAGAGGCTCCATGGTGTGGGCCCCCTGCAGTGTTCACAGAAATTATCACTTGCTCCATAATTGACTGCAGTGTTTGCCATGGCCGACGCGAGGACCCCATATAGGTTGGAGTTGGACTCCTCCATACTCTGTGCCAGTGTGTCAGAGGTTCACTGGCAGGCAAGCCAGTGCATCTCGAAAAATCCTGGTTTACAATCATCAGTCTTTTTCTAGTCTGGGCCGTCTGAGCTCTGAGCTCTCCCTTGGGCAAGCTGCTTCCTGGGACATCCCTGAGTTAGGAGTCCTACCTTAGTACCTACTTGTGACATTGCAGCCAGGTCCTTGGTGCAATGCTCCTGGCACTGACCTCCTCTGCCAACTCTTGCCATTGCTGCCTGGCCACATGTCTGGAGACTCTTCACCCTCCGGCAGGGATAGCACCGCAATCCTCCAGTGGATTGCCTCCACCAGGAACCCTGTGCAACATCTTCACACTTGAAGGCCCTCACAGCAGCTGTTTCATGCATGTCTGAAGTGTCCACAGCAGATTCCAGTGTTCAACAGCCAAAGTGCACCTCCCCTTTAAGAGGTGCAGTCTGCCTTAAAGAGTGTCATGGACATGTCATTTTCACGGCCCTAACTAGGTAAACCTCCAATGAGCAGCGGGAGTAGCGCTGGCACCCCACCTGTTCAGTGTTAATGAGGCATGGGGACCAATTTCTCCACGTGTTCAATGCCGATTCGGTGCTTGAAAATTAGCGCGGACCAATTTCTACCCCCCATGTCTTCCAGAAGCAGTATAGTAACAGTAGCACTAGAACTTATCTTGAGGTTTAAATAACATGCACGCTATTAAACAGTATATGAACAAGCAAATAATTGCAGAAATATAAGAGATTTACAGTAGTTTTAAACTTTACTAGCTCCTTGCAGAGTAGAAAATAATAAATGAATTTTAACTCTCGTACTAAAATTATGACTACAATTACTTTTTATGTAGCTGTTTTATTAATTCTATCCTCACCAACTACTGAAGTTGCCTGGCTTATCTTATTCTCTTCAGAAGTCAAACAAATTTTCTTCAAAGGCTTCAGATCAAACTCACTGATTTGAAAAGTGCAGGCTAATAAATCCCTCCAAAGCAGTAACCAGAGCTTTGCCAATTTAAATAACTGTCCATTAAATTCAGAAAGCTGCCAATCAGATGGAAATCTGAAAAATATCACATTGATGTTTTATTTCAATTGAGTGGCTTAGCAACCGCCTGAAGCAAACCGCCTGAAGACCCACTGGCAAATAGTTACAATATTGTATTGTGTTAAGTTGAGACATGGGCCAGGGTTTTCTGTTTCTGTTCCATTCAGGAAATCTCCAGCCATGACTTCAGTGAGTGAAGCTGGTCTTTTAACCCCTTATGTACCATGACAAAATTAAAGATGCGAATACAAGCTAAATCTTTGAGACAAATGAGTCATCTTGGTCACACAGGCTTTGTAATTTCTTTTCTGTTGCAATTTTTACAGAACCTTTTCAGTACTGTGTTGTTCTCATTACAAATCTTTTCACGAGCGCACATACATCCACTCAGGAGGAGGGAACCACAGAGAGCGAGGGGATGTGACTGGGTGAATCAGTGAGCAGCAAAAGTTGGGAAGGGATGATGAGGAAACCGCTATCTCCCCCCATAGGGAGCAGAAATGCAGTATTGCCAACTCTCGCGATTGCGCGTGAAATGCAGTATCACTCGCGCGCTCCGGCTGGGGGGAAAATCCTGAGATTTGCGAAAGCGCGAGAAAAATGTAATCTGCGCATGCGCGGGGAGAAAAAAACAACCCCTTTGCGCATGCGCAGAAAACTCAGCGATTTGCGAGGGAAAAAATACGACGCGATGTGCTGAAGGGACGATTTCAGGCCGCTCGCTGTCCCAGATTCATCAGCTGCCTCTGGATTCCTTCGTAGTCTTGAGGTACGAACTAATTATAGCAAGTTTTTCTGTATTGAAATTAGAGCACACACCGCCACCTGTCTCGAGCATCTATGTACGAGGAATGTCCCTGATACAGATTGCGTCAAATCACATCGACAGGGTTCAATAGCAAGAGAAGTGCATGGAAATACTTTCTGTTGAAAGTACTTTCTCTCTCTTCCCCCGCACTCCCCCGAACTTCATGGGAGAAATAATAAGCATATAATAAATAATCTCATCAGATTTCTTAGTTGACAGAGAACCACCATTTCTGGTCAATTGCAGGGCTGGGCCCTGTTTCAAAAGTTGTAATCGTTCATTAGGGCTGGAACCTACACCCCAGTGAACGAGAACTACCCTCTCGCAGCCCATATTTGTCCGGGGAGGGAGGTCCAATCTCTTTCTCTGTCTCCCCGTCTCCCTCCCTCCCTCTCGCTGTCTTCCTCCCTCCCTCCCTCCCTCCCCGTCTTCCTCCCTCCCTCCCTCGCCGTCTCCTCCCTCCCTCCATCCCCGTCTTCCTCCCTCCCCGTATTCCCCCCTGTCTCCAACTCACCTCCCTCCCCGTCTCCCTCTCTCCCCCCTCCCCATCTCCCTCTCTCCCCCCTCCCCATCTCCCGTCTCCCTCTCCCCCCTCCCCGTCTCCCACTCACCCCCCTCCCCGTCTCCCTCTCTCCCCCCTCCCCATCTCCCGTCTCCCTCCCTCCCTCTCCGTATCCCCCCCGTCTCCCACTCACCCCCATCCCTGTCTCCCTCCCTCCCCGTCTCCCTCCCTCCCCGTCTCCCTCCCTCCCCGTCTCCCTCCCTCCC